>JAMALD010000002.1:600000-772208 GCA_023628235.1 Rhodotorula sp. S30-09
TTCATTCGCGATCGCAGGTCGCGGCGGCGCACCAGGACGAGGCGCACGCGGCGGAGCACCAGGTCGCGGTGGCGTTCGCGGCGGTGCGAAGGTTGGCGGACCTTAGCGAGCGGTCGTCTGTCTTACAGCTGCTTTGCCCTCTCCCGCTTTTCCGCCGCAACGCAGCGCGGTTGTATTGTACCTCGAGCTAGGAGATGCGGCTGGACTGATGCTGTGTTGCGAATGCCGAGCGATGCATGTCTCATGTACTGATGCTGTGAGTCTCAGAGCGCCGCTAAACAATCTCGACTACTTCCCCATTCTCCAGCCGCAACAGCCTCCCAATGCTCTTCGGTACCTCTTCTTCGAAATGCGTGATAAGCACGACACTCTGCCACTGCTCCAATTCCTCGTCAAGAAAGTTCTGCACCTTCTCGATCGTCGCCTTGTCCATCCCCGAGAACGGCTCGTCCAGGACCAACAAAGGTGGTCGCTTGACTAGCGCACGGAGGAGGAGTATCAGGGATTGTTCGCCGGGCGAGAGGGAAGCGAATGGTCGGTCGAGGAAGGAGGGTGTGAGAAGCGGGTGGGAGACGCGCGAGAGGAGCGAGGAGATGTCGGCGTCTTGGTCGGGCGTCGCTTTGCGATAGGAGTAGACCGAATCGAAGCCGGTCACGATGGCCTGCGACGAAGGGAAGCTCCATTTAGCACCGGCCCATCACCCTGCAGAAGAATAAACAGCCCACGTCGTAGGCGGAAAGCGCCTCTGGCCCATAGCGTCGCGGGAAGGCGTTGAAGATCTCGGGCGAGACGTGACCGATGTTCGCTTGCACTGCAGAGTCAACAGGAACGTCAATTAAGTGTGGTTTTGCAGCACGCTGAACGAGCGTACGAGTCGCTGTAGCTTGTCGTAGGCGAGGCTTGCCGAACAACTCGATGTCTTCGGTGAAGGAGCGAGGGTGATCTCCGAGCAATAACGCAAGGAGCGTGCTCTTACCGGATCCTAGCACGATAAACGTCAGCCCCACTGCTCAAGGCGTTGAGAGGAAGCGGTAACTCACCGTTGTGACCCGCCAACACCCATCTCTCGCCTTCCCTGATCGTCCAGTCCACATTCTTCAGCACCTTGCGCTCCGCTTGACCCTCCGTTGGCCGGCCATACGAGATGCTGACGTCCTTCAGTTGTACAATCGTCCTCCGCCCTGCCGCTTCCTCGTCTTTCCTCGCAGCAGCAGCCTGCCTCTCCTCCTTTCTCCGCTTCGAAGCCGCGCGCTCCGCCTCGCCCGCAGCAAGCAACTCCTTCGCCTCCTTAGTCGCGAGGATCTCGTCTTTTCGCCCGAGCCGTAGAGGCGTTTCGGGCGAGGAATCGGCGAGAGCGATGTGTGTCACAAAATGTGGGAGGACGTCTTGTGGCCGGAGCACGAGGAGGACGCGAGGTGAGCGGGCGGCGTGAAGGGAAGCGAGGAGGGAAGAGAGCAATTCGCGGGAGGAAACGTCGAGACCGGCTGTGAGGGCGCGACAAGCTTCATCAGGTGTTGCTTCTGATACTGGCACCGTCTCGACGCACTGAAGGGTTCTTCAAGGATGAGCAGCTCGGGCTGGGCGAGCAGAGCCCTGAGGATCCTGGCCCGGCGAGTCTGACCATTGCTGAGCGTGATGAGCGGAAGGTCAAGCAGACCAGTCATCTGCAAATATTCTGCCTTCTCCGCGACGATATCGTCGTTCGCGTCTGTCGAGTCTTTCAGGTGTTGCCGAACCGTCAACTTGTCTTCATCCCGGATCGAGTAATACCGCGCGGTGTAGTCGTCGAACGCCCCGCTTCGCCCTAACCGGGTCTTGAAGCTGACAAATTGCAACAAGTCCTCGACCGTCCGCTCGCGAGGACCGCCTTCTTCTGCCGGGCGTTCGACGGGTGGAAGCGTAGCGAGGATTGGATGCGATGCGGACGAGATAGGGTGGAACCGCGCTTGCTGCTGAATAGTCGCTAGGAGTGCTGATCGTGTTGGAGATGACGAAGATGGCGCGAGGATGGCCCAGCAGTCTTGGTCATTAATCGTCAGGTCGAGCTCGTTGAAGAGGGCCTGCGAGGGGTCATTCGAGGGTACGCCGAAGGGGAAGACGGAGGCGCGCCGGGCCTGAAAGACGGGCGGGGCATGAGGAATTGGGCGGCTTGACGTGAAGGGGCGGTATAATGGGATTCGAGGGACGGGAGCAAGAGTTCGGAGGGCAGAGGAGGCGCTGCGGCGCAACATGGCGGATTGAGGCGGCTCTTCGCAGTCCAGTCAGTATCTAGGCGATTTCAACAACCGGTCTGGTGCTACCTGAACGCACATATTGGCCGTCTTCGATGTGCGAGTCCTTCGAGCGATGAGGATGACGGAACGACGAGAGGGGAAGAACGGGAGCTGTCGACGCTTCGTGGTCGGCTCTATGGCAAACCAGCCAGTCTATACGAGCCGTTTGGCCCTCTTCTAGCGGTCCAGCGAGGTTGTGTGTGCGGAAGAGGTCGACGCGTCTTCTCGCGCAGGTGGTCCGAAGTGGTCTCCTCTCGCCTCGACATCCAATTCGCTGTTACCGCCGCTGGAAGGGATTGCGGGCTCGCTGGATTGCTGCTAGACGACTCGCGGGCTACCGACCCGCACTCACGCTCGTTTCACCGCGCCCCGTCCGCCTACAAAGGCCGCTCGCGCCCCTCACTCATTCTCACCGTCCTGGTCGACCAGTCTGTCCGTCTGAGCAACACAGCAACACTCGACGATGCCACGAACACGGTCGACAAAGCCTGCGAGCGGGTCCTCGCGACTGGGACGACTGGCAAAGTCGCTCGTCTCGCTCTACCTCCTCGCAGCCATCGTGTACACCGCCTTTCAGCTCGTACTTGCACCGACCGTCTCGTACTTGTCGGGAGGTGCGATATTGGGCGATGGCGGCGACCGAGAGGCGGCCTTCGGGACTGCAGACCTGAATGCACTCGAGGTTCTCGCAGCAGGGTCCGCGTCGGCGCCCTCACAGGCCAAGGGAGCGTCTGCCACGACGACAAAGCTGAAGCACGCAGCCTTGGAAACGGCAGCAGTCAAGGCGGCCGACATTCGCAATGAGGATTCCTCAGACCCGGTGTGGGCTGCGGCGGAGGCGGCGGCGAAGAAGGGCAAGAAGAAGGCGAGCACGACGTACCGGCGACCGGCAGTCATTCTCGACAGCAAGGAGCTCGTCGAGAAGCGGTTAAAAGGGTTCGCCGATGTCGACTGGGACAAGGACCACATGGTCTGGCATCACCCGACGGCTCAGGCGGCCCACTCGGGACCCCGAGCGGACGAGACGGCGCTTGCGGCGTACGGCGATGCTCCTGCAGACGGGAAGATGATCAGCGAGGACGAGTTCTTGAGCCTGTCGTTCGGGTCGAGCCTCCAGCCGAGCAAGGTTATTCCCTACTACTACCGCGCCTCCGACCCAGACCGGATAGACTTTAACAAGGAGGACATTACCATCACGACGCTCGTCACAAGCAACCGCTTTGCCGTCTTTGAGCGCCTCGTCGAGCGGTATCGAGGTGCGGTCGCATCGCATCCTCGCACGTCTCCGCACCGAGCTGAGCGATCTACCTTGCAGGCCCGATCTCCGCCACCGTCCACCTGACTGAGGGCAAAGCGCACTCGGAGATGCTCCGCGCGCTCGAGACGATGTACACCTCGTCGCCGCTTATGAAGCAATACGTCGATATCCACCTCGTCTACGACCCCTTTGAGCGACAGTTCAACATGTGGCGCAACGTCGCAAAGTTTTTCGCCAGGACTGAGGTGCGTGGCGGGAGATGACTTCACTCTCGGCATTCATTCGCAAGGGGAGTCCAGCTGATAGATGCGCATGGACGCCACAGTACGTCATGATGCTCGACGTCGACTTCTGGCTCTGCACCGACTTCCGCTCGCGCATGCTCGAGTCGCCTGAAATTATGCAGCGGCTCAAGGGCGGGATGGCGGCTTTCGTCGTTCCCGCCTTCGAGTTCCACAAGCAGGCCGACGGCGTTGACCCCAACACATTCCCGTCTACCAAGGAGGTGTGTTGTGGTCCTCAAAGATAGCCGAGGTCCGCTGGTGACTGAGACTGATTGTGCTTGACACGCACGTCACACAGGGCCTCCTCCAACTCGTCAACGACGATAAGATCGGCATGTTCCACAAGAGCTGGGCGCCGGGACACGGCTCGACTAACTACACGCGCTACTACGTCGCCAAGCCGGGCGAGGTCTACCGCGTGCAGGGCTACACGCACTCGTACGAGCCTTACGTGATCTTCAAGAAGGAGGGGACGCCTTGGTGAGTCGTCGAGTGGTGCATGCGCTGCAGAGTCGCGCTAACAAGACGAGAACGCAGGTGCGACGAGCGCTTCATCGGCTACGGCGGCAACAAGGCAGCATGCCTCTTTGAGCTGTACCTCTCAGGCGTCTCGTTCTACGTCCTCCCCGACGACTTCCTCATCCACCAGTCGCACGCCTACGCTGAGAAGGCGCGCAAGCACGAGCGCAAGTACAACCGCAAGCTCTACACCGACTTCCGTGAAGAGCTCTGCTTCCGGTACCTCAACTTGTTCCTCGACCAGATCGAGAGTCCGCGGTCAAAGGCGAGCTCAAGCTCCCGAACTCCCGGAATCGAACACTTACAAGCCTCGTCATCTCACAGAACCTCGCGCTCGAGTGCAAGAAGATCAAGGGCTTCGCGAGTACCGCAGCCCGGTATATCGCCGCCGCAGGCGGTCGTTCCGCTTCGAAGGTCAAGGCGAAGGTCTAGCGGACCCCCTAGTCGACGCCGCAACCACCTCAGATCCCCTCCGACCTTTCGCCGCCCTTACATCCGTCGCAGCTGGTTCTTCGATGCTCCTCTCCTCAGCTATTCCCTCCTTCTTGCGCGCCAGAGCGCCCTTTCTATATCTGTCGACCACGCAGTACGACTCAGCATCCGCCGCAGACACTCTTGTCCCATTTACCTTCGCCTTTTTCGCATCGCGACCCTCGCACGACTACCCTCGTTCGGCACTTCGTCCTTTCTTCCAGCTCGCCGCACATCGATACCCTCGCTCCCACCTCCCCCTCTGTCGGCAGACGGCGACAAAGCGTATCGCGTCCCGCCTGTCCGTCTCGTTTCTCGACAATGCCCCTGTTCCCCTCGTCCTCCGTAGACTCTTTCACGGCTCTCCTGCCAATGCATCTATACCCCGTTGCACGCCGATTGCAAGCTTGCGCTGCTTTGACCCGTCGAAGTCGTCGTCAGCCTCGAGCGCCGCAGTCGGCGTGGGCTGACTTCCCCCATCATTCTCGCTGGCGAGCTGTTCGACTGCTTACAACGCTCAAAGGCTTCATTGCTTAGTTGTGCATTCTCCGACACCCCCAGCACACCGCCAGGCCCGCTCACGCCCGCCGTCTCGACCGCCCCCCGCTTCCCGCATCTCTCTCGACAGAACGGTCGACAACGCGGCATCAGCAGCCTTGCCAGGTGATCGGGCTGTTGCAAGGATTTGGTACGGCGCATAGGCAAGGGGCTAGGACGACCGGCGCGTGCCCCGCTTCCCTGCGCATCGAGCGAGCTCCGCCTCATCTTCGCCTTCCCTCTTCGCTCGCCCTCGTCCTCCTTTCCACCGATTTCCGACACGTCTTCGAACCCTCAACACTTCTTCGGTTTACGCTCCGCACTATCATCGCCATCTCGAGATGGGCTGCGGTTCGTCGTCGCTTAAACACACCGGTGAGGCGGGAGAAGGGCGGGAAGCTAAGACAGAGAAGGACAAGTCGGGCGCGATTGACAAGCAGATTGATGAGGATGCAAAGAAGATGCGGAGAGTGTGCAAGATCCTCTTACTCGGTGCGCCGCGGCGACTCTGGCGGTCGTCGACGGGAGGCTGACTTTGGTTTGGACGGCTGCACACGCAGGGTCGGGAGAGTCGGGCAAGTCGACCATCGCCAAACAGATGAAGATTATTCACCAGAACGGCTACTCGCGGGACGAGATCATGCTCTTCCGGTTGACTATTCACAAGAGTGCGGAGCGATTCCTGCCTCCGGTGCTTCGCGTCTCGCTCATCCACCTTCTTACAGACATCCTGGACTCGGCGCAAGGTCTGATATCGTCGATGAGTCGGTTCAAGCTTGAGCCGGTCGAGGAGATCAACCAGGTGCGGCCTGTTCTCGATGCTTCCCCTGTTCACGCTGTTCCGGCAGATTGCCGGGAGCTTTGGGGGGAGAAGTAGTATGAACCGTGCCACTCAACACTCAGTTTCTCTCGCAGTCCTACGCGGACAAGATCATGGAATATCGGCTCGATTGCGACACCTACTCTGCCTCTCCTCTCGCCTCTTCCCCACGCCCGTCAATAGACCGGCCATCAGATGGCGGTCTGAGTACAGAAATTGTTCAAGCCATTGACAGCTTGTGGCACGACCCGATCATCCCCAGCGTGCTCGACCGGCAAAGTCAGTTCTACCTGATGGACTCGGCTCCTTAGTGCGTTCCGCGCTCCGTGATCCCTTTTCCGTCCACCTACTGACGTCGACTATTTACAGCTTCTTTGACGAGATCAAGCGCATAGGCGCGAGCGGCTATGTACCCAGCGAGGCGGACGTCCTGCACGCCCGGACAAAAACGACGGGCATCAGCGAGACCAAGTTCTGCGCTGGCCAGCTCAGCATTCACATGTTCGACGTCGGCGGGCAGCGATCCGAACGGAAGAAGTGGATCCACTGCTTCGAGGCCGTCACGTCCATCATCTTCTGCGTGGCGCTGTCCGAATACGACCAGGTACTGCTCGAGGAGAACTCCCAGAACAGGATGAACGAGTCGCTCGTGTTGTTTGAGAGCGTCGTCAACTCGCGGTGGTTCGTCGTGAGTCCGCAACTTCTCGCTCTCGCCCGCTTGTCGCTCTTCGCTGACGATCTCTCCTGATCGCAGCGAACATCCATCATCCTCTTCTTGAACAAGATCGACATCTTCCGTGCGTCCGCCAATCTCGGCGTCGCTCGACAAACAAGTCGCTCAGCCTCTCTCGCTTTCGCAGGCGTCAAGGTCACGAAGGTTCCCCTCTCGCTCTACTACCCCGACTTTACCGGCGGCACCGACGTCAACAAGGCGGCGAAGTACATCTTGTGGCGGTTCACGCAGCTTAACCGAGCGAAGTTGAGCATCTACCCTCACATCACACAGGCGACCGATACGAACAATGTGCGTTCGCATTCCGAGCCCTCGCTTGTAGCGTTACCAGAGCTGACTCCTCGGAGCTATCAGATCCGCCTTGTCTTCGCCGCCGTCAAGGAGACGCTGCTGCAGAACGCCCTCCGCGATTCAGGCATTTTGTGATTGCGCTCCCTACAGCAGGACCCGCACGTCCCCGCCTTCCGCCCCGCCCTCCTTTCGACTGTATCCCCGCACGTGTAACTTTCCATCACGACATCGCCGCCATACCCTTACGTCACCATCCTTGCCGTCTTTCAAAGCTGGAACAGCATGTTGTAGTTGTGGCCGTCTCGCCTCGCGTAATGCACAGTCGTCGGGCGTTCGATCTATTCGTTGGCGAGAGCTATACCGTCTAGCAAGGCACTTTCGAACAGGTTCACATTGTCACCTCTTCGTCGTCGCTCCCCCTCCTGGTCTTCCACCCTTACATCGGCTCGCTCCTCGCTTGCTCCTGTTCACGCAGGCTGTTGCTGCACGAAGGGACTAGCAGATTCCTTCACGACAGTCCAGCGTCTGCAGCCCACCGACGTGTCCCGGCTCCACCTCCCACACCACATACGACACACGCCAACCCTTCGCCTCGACGAAAGGACGCAACACCCACCGAGCCAGTCAGCCACAGTCTCCAATCACTCGGCGGCTTCACGGTCCCAGCCCGGGGCGGTGGACGCGCTGCTGATAAACAACCCCATCAACGGCTTTGTGAGTCTTCAGGCGATGCAGGGCTTGCAGGTGTACCCAGGGCATGCCATGGGGGGTGCCGGCGCGCCTCTGCAGGCTCAGCAACGCCTCGACGCTTCATCTACCTCCTCGACTCCGATCGCCTTTCCCGGCGCGCCAGGCGGCACTCCAGTCGCCTTTCCACCTCAGCCAGTGCTGCAGACGCCCTCTGCGATGACGCCTACTCAACAGGCATTACTCTTGCGGAGTCAGCAGACCGCGAGGTCGGCGGCTGGTGCGCCACCTCTGGCTAGTTCGAGCAACGCTGCGCCGCAACCAACGCCTCCAGTCGCAGCGCCAGAGATTCCGCACGATGGAGGCCCGCCCTTCAAAGTCGTCCCTCACCGCGCCTTCACCCGCGTCCGCGAGACAGACCCCGGCGAGCCCTTTCCCAGCATCGCTCCTGACGACCAGCGACGCGTGAAGAAGTGGGTCGAGCGGGACGCTATGTATGAGGAGGAGCTTTTGGCGGCAAAGCAAAGTTTCAGGCGCGACATGGGCGCGTTCATGGAAGAAGTGGCGAGGGAGCAGGACTGGCTCGGGCCGGTGATGGACCCGCATATGTCGCGCGGCCAGTTCCGCTTGCGGTTCGGTGAGGATAAGGTCAAGGAAGAGGCGAACGGGAAACGCGGTCCGCTGAGACGGCCAGTCCCTCTGTATGTCTCGCTTTCAAATTGACGAGGGAGTAGCCGCTCACTTCGCCTGCCGCAGATCCAAGCCGTACCTGCGATCAGTCGCGACAATACCGGAGGTCCTAATCCCTATCCGTCTCGAGCTCGAATGCGACATGTACAAGCTTCGCGATACCTTCACTTGGAATCTTCGAGGTGCGCCCGCGCGCGCTCCCCAGCCATCGAGTCTCGCTAACCCCATTGCCAATGCAGAGCCGACGATCACGCCTGAAATCTTCGCCTCCCACCTCTGCGCCGACCTCCGCCTGCCTACCAACCCTTTCTTCAACGACATAGTCGCAGCGGTCAAGCGGCAGCTTGCTGATGCGCAGCTGAGCGCGACGTACGAGGGGTATCTTGGAGCCTCTTTCGAGGAAGTGCGGGAGGAGAACAGGGTGTGGTTCGAGGAGCGACTGAGCGAGAGGAGGCGGATTGAGAAGGCCAAGGAGAAGGAGGACGAGGAGGACGCGCCCATGCTGGCTACCGAGCTAGTGAAGAACAACTCAGTACCGACGGACGAGATGCGTGTGGTGATCAAGGTGCGTCCGTCCGTTCTCCCTCTCCCGTCCACCGCGACCTCACCCATCTTTCTCCGGCAGCTCGATATTACGCTCGACTCTATTCAGCTCGTCGACAAGTTCGAATGGGACATTAGTAATCCCTACAACTCGCCGGAAGCGTTTGCAGAGGCCCTTACGGCCGAACTCGGCTTGACTGGCGAGTTTCGGTGAGCGATGCGCTTCAACAGCTCGAAATCCCCAGCTGACCGTCTCGCGCAGCACGGCAATCGCGCACTCTATCCGAGAACAGGTTGACTTCTACACCAAGTCGCTCTGCATCCTCGGCTGGTCGAAAGGCCTCGTCATTGGCGACGAAGACCTGCGGCGCGAATTCCTACCCTCGGTGTCCGATCCTTTCCGTACCGACACGGCCGACGACTACACGCCACTACTAAATCAACTCCAAGCTGAAGAGGTCGAGCGGCACGACCGCGAGCACGAGCGTGAGATCCGGCGGAAACGTCGCCAGACCAAGGGTCGCGGCGTCACCTTGCCCGACCGCGAACCGGTTCGCACGCATCGCACGCTCGTTCCTCGTCCGCTACCCGGTCAAGTCGCGCCGCAGTACGACGACCGCGGCAACAAGATCTTCCCCCAACCCGAGCTTTCCCTCCCGTACCCCCTGGTCGCCAAAGCGTACCCCCCCAAGCCCGTCAACCTCGAGACGAGCACGGCGTCGCCCCTCAAGATGCTGCCGACAAAGGATAAGGCGGGAGGAGCAGGAGGTCTCGCAGCGACTGCTGCCGCGAACCGGTTCAAGAAGGGTCAGGTAGGCGAAGGCACCGAGTCTCCTGCGAAGAAGAAGCGGCTGCCAGGGAGGGTCAATCCGGAAGCGTTCGGCTTGCACGAGCACATCATCGAGGGGAAGTGGTACTGCGCGAACTGGTGCGCTCCCTCCACAGCGCTTTCACAGTCTCGGTCGCTCATCCTGCTTTCCGGTCTCTCTGCAGCGGCGTACCGGCGAGCATTGCAGTCGGCCGTCGCAAAGGGCCTACCGGCAAGGACAGCTTGTGCGGGACTTGCGGTGCATGCTGTCGTTCTCGTGCTTCAGGTGCACAAGTCCTCTAATCCTCCCGTTCGCAGGCAAATACTTCCATCGCTACAAGCGCCAACGACCATGCGTTTACACCTGCGACCTCGAGACGCACATGCGGTACAAGGCGGAGGAGGATGCGAGGAACCCGAAGCCGAAGCGAGGCAAGGCGTCGCACGCTGCCACTTCCGCTCACGACTTGCTCGATCCGCTGGGATCGGCCCACACGAGCGGGCGGGCGACGCCCGCCTCGCAAGCCTTGTCGCCTGTCTCGTCGGCTCACGACGACGAAGACTCGGACGAGGGGGAGTCTGTCTCCCGCCCTGGGAGGCGTAGGCAGCCGGCTCACTACGGCTCGCCAGACACGCCGTTCGTCCACTTCGACACAGACGATTCGGACGAAGAGTCGGTCGAAGCGGCGTCCCCTCCGGCGACCAGGCTTCGCCGCGATTTGTCAGCTGCCGCCAGTCCGCCACCGTCGTCTCGCGCAACGCCGTCAGCTCCTCCGAGGACGCAGGCGCTGCCGCCTGCTGTGAGTTGGCTCAACTCGTGGGACTTGTTTGGGCGGATTTTCGAGCCTGCTTGTCCCGACACGCTCGACTCGCGCAAGCTCGTTGGGGTTCGCAAGGTTAACATGCTCTCGGATTGCGCAGCAGCCCCCCGAATGGCTCAACAAGGCGGCGGCAGATTTGCGAGCCCGACAAGTGGACGACCGATTCGACCTCATCCCGCGCCCGCGACCTACCGATCCTTCAGTCCAAGACTGGCGGATCCGCTGCCTCGACTGCCCTGGCAAGGTGTGTCAGCTTGTCGCGTCATGTTGACAGCGAGCGAAACTCATGTTCGCCCTCCGTTGCGCAGCTCTACAACCTTGGACCAGGCGAGACGCTCGATGGCTTCACCGTCCATTTCAAGAATCGCCACCACCGCGCAAACGTAGACGCACGCCTTGCACGCGAGCGATAGCTGTGAAACCACGACGCGCGACACTGGATTTCGAAACTCAGGTTCGCTCGCCCTCCTCGCTTGCGCTCTCCCTTCCTGGCTTGTTCGTTCTTGGCGGATCGAAAGAGCTCGCCTTCTATCGCTGTTCGCCGAATTCAGCGAATTTCTGACTCTCGCCCTCGCCTGCTTCCTACGATTGGAGACGAATTCGATGCTTGCTTCACCGAAGGATCTCTCTCCCCGGATGAAGCTGGCGATGCCGTACTTTGCAGGTGACTGACCTCCATCGCGACGTCGTGACGAGCTGGTGTCGCTGGCGGACCGGGAGGTCGTTGAACGAGGAGAGGGAGAGCGGAGGCTTCGTACGCCGGATCAGCTGCCACACCCGAAAAGCGCGATCTGATCGGTTTCTGGGATTGTTTGACTGCGGACAGACCATGCTCCGATAACGGTGATGACGGAGCGGCAGGAGGGCGGTCTTCCGCTGGCGACGAGGACAGCCCGACAAGGTCGTCGATCCTTCCTCCCTCGCGTGCGTACCTTGAGTCGAGGTCCACGGTGAATGCTCACTCGGTCGATTACGCAGGATGTCGTTCGCCCACTGATGCAGATGCAGATTCGCCGGGGCCAGACTGTGTTGTTCGTGACGAGGTCGCCAATTCGTCCCACCTCGCGCACGAGACGAGCTCAACACTCGACGACTCAAGGTTGCGCACTCGTGCACCAGCAGCGGTTCCGCCAAGGACTCTGTCGCTGCGGACTGCCGTCTCAGATTGAGCCAGGCGACCTTCTGAAGGGCGTGATCGACTCCCAGGCACACCGGACTCCGCCCGTCGACAGAGGCCGCATTTCCTTCGCCAGCCTGCTCGCCCTCGCTCACGGGACACTCGCCAAGCTCACTCACACCAACAGTCAGCGCCAACAGACTCTTCGCAGTCAACTGCCGCTCCCTACGCTTCACAGAGCTTTCCTTTTTCCACCGGCGAGGGTGTTCTCCTCGTCGGAATTCCGTGTGTACTAAGCACGTCTCTTTAGTCTCGAGAGCTGGCAGGACGACTGTTCTCGACGCTGCCATAGCGGACGGGCATGTGGCAGCATCCTCAGTATCTCTGGCAAGGCGGTCCTCCAGCGTGGATGTCTTGCCAGCTTCATGGTCACGCTCCGTCTTCGTACGCTCAGAACTCGGTGCGTCCATCTTCTGGCGGCCGCTTAGCCCCGACTCTAGCTCACATCTCGCGCCTGCACGCAGACACCTCGTTCATCAAACCCACCCGACCCTCCGTATCCGTCTCAAGTCCATTGTCCTCCAGCCCAACACGACCTGCAGTCCCCTCCTCTACATTCAGCAACTCTCAGGCAACGCTCGACGTCCCAAGACGTGTCCTATCATCCCTACCGAACGTCAAAGCCTTCCCCGTCTACCGCGGTAACCGCCTCGACGGGAATCACCTTCGTCGATACGACCCAGCAGGCTGCTGCCGCTGCGACGGGTATCTCGGGAAATGGCTTACAGCAGGGTCGACCGAAGCGGAAACGCATTACGCCTGAACAGCTCGTCCACCTCACGGCCGTCTTCGAGTCGACTGACTCGCCGTCGTTTGAACAGCGGGAAACATTGGCGGAGGTGCGTTACGCCGTCACTCTCTCTCTCTCTCTCTCTCTCTCTCTCATCGAAGAGAACTGACGAGTTCGCCCGTCCCCAGCAAACCGGCAGGACCAACCGAGAGGTCCAGGTGAGCAGTATCGGCTGCCTCGCGCATTCGATCCATGCTGATTCTGCCGCCGCCTTGGCAGATCTGGTTTCAGAACCGCCGAGCTAAGGTCAACCGGCAACGACAAGCCTTACTCGCCAAGGAGGAAGCCGCCGCCGCGACAGCCGCGATCGAGGCTTCAGACGAATCAGCACTCGTCGACCCCGCCGCCGTCCCAAAAGGGCCTGCTGAGCTGTTGTCGGCCGGACAGCATCAGTGGCGCTTTCGAGCGAAGAAGGCAGCAAAGCTTAGCCACGCTTCCGAAGGCACGCCTTTCCCTCTTCCTCCTCATTCGTCGCCGCCCTTCCAAGCTGTTTCTTCCGTCCCCGCCCACCCCGTCTCCTCGCCATATCCCTCCCCACCTCTCGCGCCCGGTGCGAAGCGCCCGCTCTCACTGGGACCCCTCTCTCCTCCGCTCTTGGCGCCCGTCGCCGGCTCGTCCTACTTCGGAATCGCCTCTCCACCCCTCACGACTCCAGGTCTCGCTTCTCCAGGCTCAGGGTCAGCCTCGAGCTACTTCTCCCGGCACGATGGGCCGTACACGCCCAGCACGAGGTCCTCGCCGTCCGACTACTTCTACCGCCTCACGTTCGACTCGCCTCATTCGCCGCACGTCGCTCCAGACACCTTCGGCCCGATTTCTCGACGCCGTGCCGCGCCTGAAGCACCGATCCACCTCGCCCCCGTCCGGTCAGACGCGCTCTTCGGCCGCCTGGGGATGGTACCGACTCGCTCGCCTCTCAGTCGGCCCATGCACCGTCGCTCGACGAGCGACTCGGCAGCGCAAGCTGTACTAGCTGCGTTGATGACTCAACAGGCGGGCAAACCCACACGACCGGCGCATCCCGTTCGACTCCCTTCTCTTCGCGGCCTTCTCAACGTCGACGACGGCTCGACGGGCGCGAGTCGACCGCCTGTGCTTGCGTCTGCGCCGACGTCGCCGGTCGATACACGCCTTTCAGCCTTCCTGACGTCCTCGCCTCCCGACGTTAGGTTCGCAGCGGCCGCCGTCTCTTCCACCAACAAGCCCCCACTCCCTCCACAGCGACCGCCTCTCCTCTCTCGCTACTCGACGACCGACATCCACCGCAAGCCCTCGTTTGAACGCAAGCCGCTACCGTCGAGCTCGTCCGCTCGGTCAGACTCGCCGACCGCCCACCGTCCCGATTCTGCAGCCGTTGACATCGCCGACGGGAGTGAGCCCAACACCAACATTTGCATGCGCAGCTTGACGCCCATGTCAGGCCCGGTCGGACTGGGAATGCTCGTTGCGGCCGCGAGCGAGGTCTGCGAGAGCGACGAGCCGGCGGCTCGGTTCGCGGCGTCGAGCCAGATGCGCTGAGCGTGCTGCGTATCTGTATCTATCTCTGTATACATCGTACATGCGCGAAAGTGCTGTCTATACCTTGCCTCCAGCAGTAACCTCAACCTTGAATTTGTATTCGGAATACAAAACGGGTTTGTATTGCTTCGTAATCGTCTCGGACACCGTTTGCCGAGTTTCTCTCTTCCCCTCACGCTCTCGTGCATGCTCTCACGCTCACTGCGACCGCTTGCACCACTCGTAGCTCGTCAGACTCGCTCATTCTCACTGTCCAGCGCAATCATGACCGCCCGAAAGCTGGTCAACCTTGAGATTACCTCAGGTGCGTCGGGCTCCTTCAGTCTGCGCCACACCTGGCCGCAGGGCTCAGTTGCGCTCCGAGAAATTCCGACGCTCAACGAGCAGCTGCCCAGTGTCAAGCGCGATGCCCTAGAGTGGCCATGCGCTTGCCTCGCTTCAACAAACTTCCTCCGCCCTCCTGCCTCGCTTGCTGACGCCTCCCTCTCGCCACGCAGACTCGATCTGCCCGTTCTGTTTCATCGGCAAGCGCCGCATCGACGAAGCTATCCGACGCGTCAAAGCGGACGGTCTCCCCCTCGACGTCCATATTCGCTTCGCACCGTTCCTCCTCGACCCTACTCTGCCCAACTCGCCTGGCGTGCGTCCCACTTCATTCAGTCTCAGGCTACGCTGACTGATACGATTTGCGACCTGCAGGAACCCAAGCGCGAGCGATACATTCGCCGTTTTGGCGGTGCCGAGCGGGTCAAAGCCATGGAGGAGGCGATGATTGAGCGCGGAAAGGGCTGCGACCCGCCTATCAACTTCTCGTACGGAGGCGTCGTGTCGCAGACGACGGACTCGCACCGGTTGATCGAGAAGGCATACGAGTTGAAGGGCGAGGAGGGGCAGTTGAGGCTTGTTGAACGGTGCGTTCGTATACACTCCTCGCTCTTGACGATTCTCGGGGACACTGTGCTGCTTTCCCGCGGCTCCAGCGGACAGGACAGGCTTGGGAGCATCGACTGTCGTGCTCTTGCACCATCTTGACGCGAGACTTACTCTCCCCGCCTCCACTCCCAGGCTCTTCAAGACCTATTTCGAAGAAGAAGGCGACCCAGGCTCGCACGACCTCCTCGCGCGCGACGCCGAAACCGCCTCCATCATGTCAAAGTCCGATGCGCTCGCGTTCCTCGCCTCGGATGAGTTGAAGGACAAGGTTGCTGCGGGAATTGAGAAGGCGCAGAGGAGGGGCATCACGGGCGTGCCGTTTACGATTATCGACGACAAGTTTGGGATCTCGGGAGCGCAGGAGGTCGATGCGTTCGTCGAGGTCTTCAAGCAGATTGCGGACGGGCGGCTGGAGTAGCGGGCGTCGCGATCATTGAGGCGCGCTGTATTAGACGCATTGTAGCGTGATCGCTCAGGAGCGAGGCGTACCGACAAAAGAGAGAAGAGCAGCATCCCCAAGCGACCGCCTCTCCCCTTTCCTGCGAGCGCAACTGGGGAGGAAAGTCCTTGATACTGCTCAGGCTGGGAAGATGTATGGGAGAAGCCGCTCGTACGCCACCACTACCGCAACAGGAGACGAAGAAGTTACTTGAACAGGAGCGAGATGGACTCGCCGTTATGTGTCTGGGGACGCATTCACGTCAGTTGCAGCTAAGTAAGGGGCAGAGGGTGGAGACGCACCCGGCGAATCGACTCGGCGAGGACGGGGCTGATGTCCATGACCTCGAGCTTGCCCTGCGCTTTTTTCAAGTGCTCCGTCTGGCAGACCGTGTTGGAGACCTGGAATAGAGCGTTAACGAACGAAAGCTGGACATTCAAGCAAGACCCGGACGTACGACGACCTTGACAAGCGGCATCTTCGCAAGCTCCTCCATACTCCGGCCGGACAGCAGACCTACCAAGTGGTATCGGTCAGCGCAAGTACAGAAGAGCGCATGAACGCAGTGCGCACCATGCGACACCAACGCATATACCTCCTTCGCGCCCTTCTCGACCAACGTCTGCGTCGCAAGCTTGATCGTGCCGCCAGTGTCGGCCATGTCGTCAATTAAGATCGCTGTCTTATTATTGACGTCGCCAACGAGCAACTCCATCTTGCCCTCCGAGTCGGGCCCGTCGCCCTTGCTCCGGTTGCGGTTGATGAGCGCAAAGTCGCAGTCGAGGCGGTCGGCGAGGTTCGTCGCCCTGCAACCCAGACGTCAGCTCGAGCTGAGGCCGAGAGGAGGGACTTGTACGCACCGCTTGGCCCCTCCAGCATCAGGCGAGACGATAATGGCGTTGTGCCAGTCGTCGATATTCTCCTTGACCCACCTGGCAACGCTCCCCGTCAGTCCCCTCGACTTCGATCGAGCCAACCTTGCGCAACACACCTGACCATGCTCGGCTCGGTCCACAGGTTATCGACAGGGACCTGGAAGAAGCCCTGGATCTGGCTCGCGTGCAAGTCCATCGTGATGACATGGTCGCAGCCGGCGATCTGAAGCATGTTGGCGACGAGCTTGGCCGTGATGGGCGAGCGCGACTTGTCTTTTCGGTCCTGTGGGAGGCAAACAGTGAGTAGGTGCATGATAGACGCAAAGTGGAGGCAGACTCACCATACGCGCGTAGGGGAAGCAGGGGATAACAGCGGTGATCCGCTTTGCGCTCGCCGTCTTGCACGCCGAAATCATGATGAGGAGCTCCATCAGAAGGTCGTTGGGGTCGTTGGCGGGTGCAGGTGAGGGCTTAGAAGGGCTGCTGGGGCGGGAGTTGAGGTCGTTGCGGTTCGCTAGGGGAGGGAGTGGAGTTCCAGGGCGGGTGACTTCGGGGTCGCTGTCGGTGCCGTAGTGACGGGCCTTTGCGCCGAAGGGATGGGGCGAAGGGTTGAAGCCGGTCTGGATGATGAAGACGTCCTCTTCTCGGACCGACTCGCCAATCTGCACCGACGTCTCGTTGTCCGAGAACTTCTTGACTGTGCAGGGCGTCAAGGGGATGCCGAGCCTGGCCAAGACGAGCAGTGTGCATCAGGTACTGCGCCTAAGAGCTGAGCGAGTCGACCGCGGCCGTCCGCACGACCACCGTGCCCGCGAGTTTGCCTGCAGCGTCCTGCAATGCTCCTGCGTCCTCTCGCGCCTTCTGCTGCTCCCGCCCTTCTTCTCCCGCCCAAAGCGAACCTTTGCCAGACTGTCCCCGCTCGAAGACCTTCGGTAGCCGGGAGCGAGTTGGCTCACCTTTGCGCAACCATCTGGGCCAACTCGGGGTGCGAGTTGCCTGATTATCCGCACCATCGCAGCAACACACCATCACAACAAACCAGCCAGCAAGGAGTAGGAGCGAGAGTCAGCCTTGATCAGTTCTTCCTTTTTCGACGGCACAGCGCGAGATGCCGGCCTCCTGGCGCGGCGAGAGGTAGACCGGTAGCTCACCCGTGAGGAGCCTGATGCTCGAGCCGTTCGGCATGGCTGCTTGGCGTGCTTCGAGGGTGGAGAGATGAGAGGGTGCGGTGTCGAGCTCGCGGGGGAGGTCGGGCAGTCGTCAGGGAGTGTCGGCGGGACGGGATAGGCGGTACGTGCGACTCGAGATAGGTCTTTTGAGCTGAGCAAGGCAGCAGATTGAAGGTGTTGGCAGCCGCTGGGGAGGGGGGAGAGCAGAGAACCTTCGCAGGCCGGGCGAGCCGCACGACACCCGCTCACACCGGGCAAGGCTGAACGCGTAGTGTACAACTTAAGAGTGACTGCAAGGAAGTGCACAACGGGAAGGGACCGAACAGACTGCGATGTGACCAGCCAGAAGACTTCCTCTTCATAACTCTTGCTTGACCGCCGCAGCCGCAGCCGACGCGCTTGCCTTGACGGCCTTCTCCTGCGGGCGTAAAGGCTTCAATGACGGGTTCGGTCAGCCGATGGGAAGAGCGGCGACGCACTCCCCAGGGTGCGTTCTTGCGCAAGACCAGCAGCCATGTAAATCCGCCCGTAGTGAGCATGATGACGGCCGCAAGGCCGAGCATGCCGCCGAGGACCATCGCGAGGAAGGCGTACTGCGGCGTGGACAAAGCGTCAATCACAAGTAGCAGGAAAGGGACGAAACGACTCACGTCGTTGCCGCTCGCCCGTTGCCCCCGCGCAAACTGCTCCGCCAGCCTCCTCTTCTCTACAACTTCGGGCGGCGGACCAGACAACTGCTTGATCCGTGCGTCGCGACCGGGAGCCCAGTCTTCGTTCGAAGTCGGGACAGGCGTGCCGGGGGAGATGAAGGACGGGTAGCGCGTCTCGGTCCATTGCTCAATCTGGAGGGCCGGGAGTCAGTGACGCTGTGTCTGGAGAAGGTAAGAGGAGCGGCGTACCCGGCCGACGAGAACAGCGATCTTGATGAAGGAAGGGTCGTTCGGGCGGGCCTTGGCGTGAATCTTGCGGGCGTAGTCGCGGAACATGTACGAGACATCGCGAGGGTTAGTCGCGCCGAGTATGAGCTGCGAATGTGACGCGTGTCAGTTGGTGCGCACGGGAAACAGGAAAACGCGCACGCACTGTGACCGCCTCGCCCTTACGGATCTTGACGTTCCGTTGCACGACCGCCGGGTTCATGAAGCACCGTTCGAGCGTCGCGATAGCCATGACCTGAGGAATAGCGCAGAAGTTGAAAACGGACTGGTTGCGGAGGAGGGTGAGGTAGTCGAGTGCGTCGGTCGCGTGCGCGAGCGTGTCGACCGTCATCTCCGACAGCGCCCACAGCGCCTTCTCCTCGTTGCCTTTCTTGTACAGCTCCTCCGGCGCCGATACGTACTTCTTCCAGATCTCCGCCGGCCAGAAGACGCGGCCCTCGTCGACGTCCTCGCGGAAGTCGCGGAGGATGTTGGTTTTCTGCAGCATCAGGCCCATCGAATTGGACAGCGTGAGCTGCTCGCCGAGGTATGGCGACTCCTTCTGCGATGCCGAGAAGAGGCGCGAGAGACCCTCGCCGACGAGACCCGCGACATAGTGGCAGTACAGGTCGAACGAGGGGAGCGTGTCGACCGAGAACTTGCCGCCGCTCGCGGCGTGCAGCTTGGCGTATCGCGACATGCCGGCTCCCATCTTTTTCGTGATGTCGGAAATGGCGGTGCGGTAACTGCGCGAGGCGTGCAGAGGTTGCGAAGGTCAGCTCGAGTTTGGCGCAGGCGGAGTTGTGGGCGAACGTACTGTTGATCGAGTCGCTTGAACTCAGCGACAACCACCTGGAACTCCTGCAGCAAGATCCTGTCCTTTTCGTTGGGTCCCGCTGCGCATACGTAGACGTCGTTAGCTTGACTCTCGCTGAAGAGTCCTAGGTGCCACGTACACTCTTGAAAGTTCCACCCGTCCACCTCTAACTTTTGGTAGAATTCCTCCAGCAGTGGCGCCTTCTTCTCGATAGGGATAGACATGTCGTCCTCGATTGTGTCGAGGCCGCGCAAGACGAGGTAGAAGAGGGCGACCTGCGGATATAAGGGTTCAGCGTGGAACGCCGCAACGATAAAGGGCTTGATACGAACCACTCGTGACAGATCACCGTCAAGCTCGTGAATCACGGCTGCGAAACTTCGGGACGTGAGGCCGAGGAACTCCCAGCACCGCTTCATTTCCGGTCGGTCCCTGTGGATCGGCAGAAGCGCGATCAGCTGACACTCTGGACTGCGTAAGGAGTCGCAATGCAGGCTCCGCTTCACCATCCTGATTCCGGGTTCCTCTCGATGGTGTTGAGCGGATCGCGCCAGAGCTATCGCAGGACAACGAGAGCGCGTCAGCACTTTCTTGGCGAACTGACAACCGCGCTGAAAGGATACAGACGCACCTTGAACGTGACGATAGCCTTGACTTCGCTCGGACGAGTGATCGCGTAGAGGAGGAGGGAGGCGACCTTGGAAACGCTCGGCATGGTTGCAGTCGGTACGAAGAAGGTGCAGAGGTGTTAACGAAAGATGTCCACGAGATCTTCTGCCCCTGCGAGCGAGTGTGGGTATTGACGCGGAGTTGTCGCGAGCGGGATGGGAAATGTCGACGACGAGGCCACGAGCGCGGGTGTGGCGAGTTCGAGTAGACTGAGCGTGTCAGATGCAAGCAGTCAAGCCTCAGCAGTACCTCTTTGCAGCTGTACGAGGATGTCGCACGAGGTCAACTCCCTCGACCCACGGCCCGCTCATTCCCCTTCCTCATCCGCATCGCTCGACCCGCAGACAGCACGCTGCAGGGGATGGCGCTCACTCAGGCAAAGCTGCCGGCACCCCTGCGACTCGCCGCAACCCGTCAAACCCCCCTCTCACACCGCGAAGCTCACTCTCAGCTCCGCGCCTTCCTCTCCTCCGATGCGTCGTCCCTGCTGAGCGGATCAGGCGCCGTGTCGCGCGCAGCTCTTGTACGACTCGTCCAGGGCCTCGCCGACGAGCTTGACGCGCCTCAGCCGGCTGCGGTCGCCCAGGAAAAGGACGAGGCCAAGGCGGACACTGCGGACGAGGACAAGAAGAAGCACAAGAAGCGGAGAAAGAGCGACAAGGGCGGTGCAGAAGGGTCGGAGAAGAAAAAGCGGCGCAAGGTCGAGGCATGAGGGCGCGGACGGCCGTCAGAGCAGGGGAGCAGGATAAGGCGGGACAAGGAATTAGGACAAGGCCCTCAGGATGGGTTGCTTCCGCTTGGACGGGCGACAAACAGTGCGTAATTGCTCTCTGCTCTACTACTGAGCGCAACTGACAAGGTTGGCCGAGCAGACGGCGCCGCGACAACCGGCAGGCTCGCTCTCCGATCCAACAAACGCACCATCGCCGAGCCCGTCTCGTCCGCTGGGCCGAGAGGATACCTTGCATGTACTGGAACGGTCAGGAGACGTAGAAGCTGTCCACAGCTAGATGGAAGGATAGACAGACGTTGACAACTCCTTACAGATTCTTGTTTCGCGTCTCACGCGCTCGCAAACTTCTCACTGCTCTGCTGCGTCTGTTGCTACGTGGATGTATCCCGCTGCCCGAGGGCCAACGGACGGAGGGGCTTGTCTCCGCCTCGCCCCTGGCGCTTTCGCCCTGCCACACCACTCGCTGCTTTCATTCTGGTGCTTTTTACGCTGTCGCCTGCCGGAAGTCTTCGTTACGGGGCTGAAACGGGCATCTGCCGACTCGCTGCCTCCTCTCAGCGCGTCCGCTTGGCGTCAGCGCTTCATCACTTCGAGGAGGAGGACCGGGACCTCCTACCCACCGCACCCGTCTGCGACGACTGAGGACGGCACGAGCTTCGTCTTGGAGTCGTACATTTCCACTGCACCTTCGCCGGGCCCTTGCTTGACCCTCCTCCCACCTCACCTCCCCGTCGGCATCTCGACCCCGTATCAAGGTCAATGGAGCTCGCTCGTCAGGCGTTATCGCGGTGGACAGAGTTCAGCGAAAGAGCTGTCGAGCGGTATCAGAAGCTGGGATGGAAGGGCAAGACGATGGTGTGGGCGTGGGCGGGACTGCACGTCGTTTTCGCCGCGCTGTTCTGGCTCATTGGACCTGAGAGAATCTTTGCGTGTGCGTCGAGCCGTTCCTCATCTACTCTCGAGCGGTATTGACTTGATGGAGATCGCAGCGTTCGCTTCACTCGCCGACGACGTCCGAGAACTGCCGCACGGATGGCTCATCCTGTCCGCCATCATCGTCGTAACCTCTGTCCCGCCACTCATAGGCTACGGAACCGCGCAAACACTCGTTGGATTCGCCTACGGCGTCACCCCCGGCTTCTACATCTCGGCTGGCAGTTGCCTCTTGGGAGGAGCATTCGCCTTCGTTCTCTGCCGGAAACTCGTCACCCTCTTTGCGCCATTCATCCAGCGCGACAAGACCTTTGCGGCCCTCTCGCACGCCGTACGCGTCAAGGGACTCCCCCTCATCACCCTCCTTCGACTCTGCCCTTTCCCCTATCCTTACTCGAACCTCTTCTTCGCCTCGGTCGAGTCCGTCAAATTCTCTGAATTCATGCTGGCGACACTGTGAGTCAGTCTCACTGTCCGCGTTCAGGATCTTTACTGACATTCGGTTTCACGAGGGGGCAGAGCAATCACACCCAAGCTTCTCCTGTCCGCTCTTTTTTCTCAACACCCCGAGTCATTCCAAGCTGATAATTCCTCGCACAGGCACGTCTTCATTGGCCACCGCACCTACCTCTTCGCCGACCCGGCCTCGCGGCACAAGATGGACTCGACAACTCGCTGGATCAAGTACGTTGTCGCCTCTCCTGCCGTACCCCCATGTGTCCTGACACCGTTTGCTTTCACAGCGGCATCTTCATGGTCGGCGGCACAATCCTCGGCATCGCCACGTCCTGGTACCTCTATCGCCTCACGATGCGATACGTTTCGGAGACGACCGAGATCCCGGAAGAAGACCTTGAGGCGGGCTTGCTCGACGACGTCGACGAGCTGCTCGCCTCGGCTGGAGGGAGCGCGGTGGCTTCGGATGCTGAGGCTGAGGAGCGGGCGAAGAAGCAGAGGAGGACAAGTACGGCTGAGGGAAGATTGGTGAATGATGGGGAGGACGACGCGATGGCGCGGAAGGCAACCGTGATTCAGCCAGGCCGCTCATCAGCCGACAACTGGGACGGCACGGACGACTTCTCCGACTTTGACGAGCGTGCAGAAGCGGGACGAGCAATGGCAGGCGTCAAGGCGAACGGGCACGAACGGCGGGAATCGGTAGCGTGGGGCTTGGACACGGACCTGGACTTGTTGAACAACGAGGAGGAGCAGCAGCAGGTCAAGAAGCGGATAGACTTAGCGTAGAGGACCGAAGAATGTACGTATCGTCCATCGTCGCCGGGCAGTCCAAGACCTGCTACGCCGTCTTCGCGTCCGCCGTTGCACCGGCTGTCGCCTCCAACGCTCGTCACTCGCCAACGGCTTGGCACTCGCCCTCGCTTTCGTTCTCGCGACCCTTCGACTTCGCCACGACTGATCCGCGGACTCCCCGGTTCGCTTCGCTCCGATCGCTTTTGCCCTTGTTCTTCCTCTCCTCTCATCAGCTTCTACCCAGCACTGGCGGCACTGAAGCGCACTGCACATTCGGAATAACCTTGCCGTCCAATCCGCTGATCTGGCTCGCGCGGCCGCTGCTCACTCCGTTACAGCGCCTTGCTTTGGGACTCTTGTCAAGGGCCGCTCGGGCATGACGGAACGCCGGAGTACATTGAGCCTCTGGCGACGAGCGCGCGATGTCGGCGAGGAGGCGGTCGAGCGGTACCATCGACTTGGCTGGAAGGGCAAACTCGTCCTCCGGTTTTGGATTGGGCTGTGCTTCTTCGCAGGAATCGTCGGACTCATCCTGAGCCCTGTCACGGTCTTTGCATGCACGTTGCGCTCCTCGCCCGATAGTCCAGCGGGCTCATGCTGCGTCTCCCCCCCCCCCAGGGTTCGCCCCTCTCGCTGAAAAAGACTGGTCCCTTTCTGACGCCTGGGCCATCTGTCTCGGCGTTAGCGTCGTGCTCTCGTTCCCGCCAATAATTGGGTTCGGCACCGCACAGACGCTCGTCGGTTTCGCATTGGGGGGCCTTTGGCCAGCCTTCCTCGTTTCGGCGGCAAGCTGTCCCCTCGGCTCTGGTTTGGCCTTTCTGTGCATTCGCCGGCAATTCCGATCGACCAACACGGGGGGGACCGACCTTTATGGAGTTTTACAGCGTTTGCCGCAGGCTCATTCGCCTCTTCGCCTCGTCCATGTCGCGCTTTCCCGCTTTCCAGGGGCATTCGCAAGTCGCAGCATCGAAAGGTATATTTTTTCTTTGCATTTACCATCCAGCACGCCAGCTCACATCCACCTCGTAGGCCTCCTGCTCATCGTCCTCCTTCGCCTCTGTCCGCTTCCTTTCTCTTGCTCGCACGCATCCTTCCCCTCCATCGGGGCTGTCACTTGCCTCAGTCCATACTGGGAACCTGGGAAGCGAAAGACTCGAACCTTTCCTCACGCAAGCTGGCGCTAGCGCTTCCAACTCGCAGCATCCTCCTGTCCAAGGTCTTGCTGTGCGTCCTCACTCGCCTTGGGGACCTTCGTCGCGGACCCACTAATCATCGCTCGCGCAGCTACGTGTTCATCGGCGACCAGATGTACAAATTCGCAGACCCAGAGTCGCGCGGCGGGATGGATACTTTGTCCAAATGGTTTAAGTGCGCCTCCGTCGGTTCCTTCCGCGCTCGACACGCTACTGCTCGAAGGACTGCTTCTGCCGTGCCGTCTCAATAGGCGTATCTGCCATCGTCGCCGTGGGGGCTTCGTACTACGTCTACAAGGCGCGTTGCTTTCGCAAGTCCCGCTATCGCTTCTTCGTTGCTGGCGAGGGTCGGTCTCGCAGTTTACTATACACTATGCGGCAATCCCGAAAGTCGATGACAAAGCGAGACGAGGTGCGATAGCTGCGGACGGAAGTTCAGGAGGGGGAGCTGCACCCGTGGCTTCGAACGACGACAAAGTGTGGAGCGACTCCGACAACTCCTGTGGTGGGATACGAGCGGAGATGACGCCGTCGGCGGCAAGGCAAGGCGGGCCTCAAGGCGAGACGGGAGATCCAGCTTGCGAAGGTCGAGGGGAGAGGTCGCACCTTTGGACGGCGACGATAGGTTTGAAGGGAGTCGGTCACCTGTCGACCACAGCGTATTGAAGATCGGGCAAAACAGACGGTAGCGTGACCTGTGTCACGACTATTGCACAACACGATATCCTGTTTCATCCTCGATTGCAATTCGACGATCACGCGTAGTAGTCGAGGAAGAGCAGGGTGAAACTGGACATGAAGAGGAGGATGAGAAGCCACATGCGACTCTCCCGCCCGCGCTCCTTGGCCTTCTTCAGCTGCCTGTTCCCTCGGTCAACCTCGCCCGACACCGTGATCGCCTCCTCCCACAGCTTGTCGGTTAACTCGGCCTGTTGCGTAAGGTGTATGGCGAGTTGTGACTGGAGCGATGCGATTTCGAGAAGGGAGGATTCGGCCGTCTTGAGCGACTCGAGGTCGGATTGGGTCGCCTTGAGCAATGCCGACTCTTCCGCCTCGAACTGCTGGATCTGGTCCGCCGTAAGGGTCGAGCCGAGAGGGTTGTCGTCGTCTTCGTCGTCGAAGCCCCAGCCTGCTTCGGATGAGACGGGTGCCGGACGGTAGATTGACGGGACCTGCCCGACCTCGCCGCTCGCGCCCGCACCGTCCGCCTTGCCCTTCCCCTTCTGCGCCGCTCGACCTGTTTTTGCCTTCTCCGCCATGTGTCGTCCCAACTCGTCCATCCCCAAGGCTCCGCCACCGCCCATTCCTCCAAGACTCTGCGTCTTTTCCAGTTGCCGCTTCACGCGCGCCTCTTGCTGATTCCGTTGCCGCTGTGAGACGCTCGCGAGCATTGTGTTTAGGTAGAAGGTGACGAGGGCGCGGTGAGAGGCGAGGGCTTCGGAAGTGGGCGAGACGGAGGGGCCGACGTTGAGGCCAAGGAAGCGGGACAGGCCGGCGTTTGGGTTCTCGCGCCTGTCGGCGTCGACGCGGGCTGCCAAAAAGAAATTAGTACATGTCAGCGAGTGTTGATGGCGAAGAGAACGCGCACGACACACCTTTCTCGAGCGCCTCGAGTTCCCTGACTCTGTCTACCGACTTCCTAAGTGCGACCTTGACCGCAAAGTCGATCTCGTCCCTTTCGCGGTCCGTCAGCCATCTTACTCCCTCCCACGCGGCGAATCCCTTTGACGGATCGAGGTTGCGCTGGGGAGAGTGGTGCGATGACGGATGCGAGGACGACCCGAGGTCGAGGTAGGCGCGGCGTATCGAGGCGAGGAAGTTCGAGAACGAGCGCAGGTTGGTTGCCTATTCCTCGCAAGTGTCAGCGAGCGCAACAACACCCTCCAGCGTGCCTGTCCGTACCACTTGCTCTGCCTGTCGCGTCCAGGCATCCTCCTGCCCATCGGGACCCTGTCGCGCCCGCCCAAACTTGACTCGTTGCCGCTTAGTAGGCGGCTGAGCGTGTTCCTTTGCTCTGACAGCCTCCTTGAACTCGGCCGTGCGGTCTGTCGCGAGCATTGTGTCGTGTCGAGGTCGGAGAGATGAAGTTGGCTTCCTGCCAGACACCGCTCACTGCTCGTGCTGCTTGCCGGTTGCTTCTGGAGTTACGCGGGAGCTTGTACGACCGCGTCTCGCTGCACCTGACCCGTCCGCCGCCGTCTCGTCGTCCTTGCGCCCTCCCTCCCCGCACTCGACAACAGCTCCAATTTACAGCCCAGACAGCGTCCGGGAGCCTGTCAGTCGCCATGGAGGTCGAGCATGACCAGCTGAGGCTGCCGACACCCCCGCCTATCCTTCATGCGCCGACTTTGCGCCTCCCTCCTCCCGGATCAACGCCCAAATTCGCAACCGTCGAATACCCGGCACCAATCTCGTTTATCGACTCTGCTCTCGGGACCATCGGAGGTGTCGAGCGAGTCGCATCCGCTCTGCAGAACCACGTCGACGGCGCCCCGACGTCTCGCCCGATCGAACTCGACTTGGATCCCGAGAACCGCTTCTTCCACACCATCCCTGCCAACGTTGCCTCGACACACAACGTCGTTTGCAAAGTCATCAAGAGGCGGAGAAA
The DNA here is from genome assembly GCA_023628235.1 of Rhodotorula sp. S30-09. Taxonomy (NCBI): domain Eukaryota; kingdom Fungi; phylum Basidiomycota; class Microbotryomycetes; order Sporidiobolales; family Sporidiobolaceae; genus Rhodotorula; species Rhodotorula sp. S30-09. The sequence goes on from JAMALD010000002.1 coordinate 626,761, forward strand.
GAAGCCGAAGAGGGATGCAGACGGGAACATTGTCGAGGAGGGGATCTACTCGATTGAGCCGGTTGGCATTGAGCACCAGGTTGCGCGCTTCCGAGGTTAGTCTCGACGTCGTTTGCTGGTGAATTCATGCTGACGTCTCACTTCGTTCGCAGCTATGGCCGACTTCCAGTACTACCCCGACATTCCCGAGAACGACGAAACCTTCCTCCTCGCCGAAGCCTTGAGCAAGCTTGACGGTTCGTTCCCTACCCTTCTCAGTGCTACCGTCATGACTGAAAGCCATCCACTTCCAGTCAAGGGCGTCCGCACATATCGTCTCTCCCCGCAAAGCGAAGACTTCCCAGAGTCTGCTTTCATCCCTCCTCCCGCCTTCAGCCGACACCGTCTCCCGCAGAATTTCGAGTACGTCTGCCGACGAATCCGGTCGTCGCGGGAAGTTGACCGGCACCGTCATGCAGCATGCGACCTGCCTTCGGCACCACCATCCAAACGACCGAGTCGGGCGTCACTCGTCTCGTCCACGCAGCTCGCAGCAAGACGCGCACGATCCGCTCAATCATGTCGTTCGAAGAACAAGTCCCCTCTGGACCGGAGGAAGTCCTCTTGACGGAGCTTGGACGGGAGGAGCCGAACGCGATCGAGGCGAGGTTGATGCAGTTGTTGGAGGAGCGGCCGATGTGGACGAGGCCAGCGATGATGAACCAGTTGATGCCGACGGAGGTCAAGATGGTCCATGCGTGCGTCTTTCGCGTCGCGAAAATCCCTCGCGTTCGCTGCATCCGGACAGCTAACCAGTTTCTCAACTTCGCAGGAACAAGTCGCAATGCTGGGCTCGCGTCGGGTACACCTTTTCCGACGGTCCATTCCGCGACCTTATCGTCCGCTTCGGCTACGACCCTCGCCAGCACCCCGAAGCTCGCTTGTGAGCTTTATCCTCACCTTCTCCTCGTCCCCGGCCCTGACCATCCTCCCGACCGCAGCTTCCAGCACATCGCGCTGCGGAACCCCGAAAACGTCCGCATGCGCCCTCAGCCCGGCATGCGTGCACTTTCGCAGGCGCACTTCTCTGGCGCGAAGGCGAACACTGAGCGCGCGTCCAAGTGAGCTCACCCTCGCCATCCTCGACGATGATCAAGACTGACGGCCATCACGCGCGACAGGCTCTCGCACATCTTCGACGGCAAGCAAGTCTACAGCAAGATCGGCCACTTCCAGCTGTGCGACATATCCGACCCGCTCTGCCGTTCGCTCATCGAGTCGCTCGACGGCGTCCTGGACTTCTGCTCGAGCGATATCAACGAGGGGTGGTACGCGTACGACTACTTCGAGCAGATCCGTCAGGTCGTCAGGCGCAAGTGGCAGGGCTTGCTCAACGGGATTGAGGTCACGACGGAGGATTGCGATGATTTGCTCAGGTGGCAGTGTAGCAGGGAGAGTCGGGTCGGGCAGGGGAGGAGGAGGGCAGCGGCAAAGGCAACGAATGCGTTGACGGGCGTCGCGCCGAGGAAGAAAAGGGGCGCGAAGAAGGCAGAGGGTGAGGCGGCTACGTCGGAGCACGGAGAAGACAGCGAGGAGGAGGAGCAGGCCGGCAAAGAGTCGGAAGAAAACGGTAGCGGATCAGGCAGCGGCAGCGAGGGCGCCGCAGGGACGGCGTCGCAGAAGGGCCGGCCGTGGACGTCGAAGAAGCCGATCAGGACCGCGCCGTGGGAGAAGCCCAAGGCCAAGCGGTCGAAGGCGAAACAGCCGGAGACGGAGGCACAGCTGGTGCGTCTCCTTCGCCTCTTCCTTTGTGGACGACTCGCTGATCACGGTCCTTGGCGCAGCTCTCCCGCTTGAGTCGCTCGGCGAGGCGCAGCAGCGTCCGTGCTGGCATGTCGGTCACGCCCGCCGCGAGCGCAATCGAGGAGCAGGAAGGCGAGGAGCAGTAGCTTGGGAAGGAACTGGAATGGCTGGACGCCCGCTTGAATGGCTTGTCGGAAGTAGGTATGACGCTCTGTCACATCGCAAACATCGCAGACATGTTCCGGCGAGATCCCCCGTAGCGCAGCGACAGCAAGCCGGCTTGACGGGCGATAAGCGAGTCGCCGTCCCTCCCGCCGCGTCTCTCCGCCCCGCATCCGCGCAGGCCCAGATGATTTCCTCCTCATGCGTTACACACAACCATTACGGCCCGAGAGCAGAGGCTTGTAATCCACCTCCCCCCCCTTGACGCGTTCCGGCAGAGCGCAACTCATGCCGAAGCGGCCTCCTTGCGCGCGGCAGCGAGCGCCTTCTGGGTACCCTGAGCAGCGTAGCGAGCGTTGCGGCGGAACTTGGGGTCGACCTGCGCGGGCATGTGGATCAGCTCAAGCGGTTTGAGGCGGGAGAGCGAAGTGCGACATACACCCTTCATCGAGGGGTACTTGTTGGTCTTGGGCTTCTTGATACCGTTGCGGTGAGCCTTCTGTATACGCCAGAACCGTGCCGCACCAGCGCAGGAGATGCCATCAGCTCAGCCGTCTTCGAAGCGACCCTCTCCTCCCGAGCTCGAAGTGGTCGAGTGAGCAGCTCCGCACCTTGTTCTGGTTGTGGTTGGTGTGGTTCTTGGACTTGGCCATCTTGGATCACACCACCTGTGCACCGGGAAGCGTCGCACGAGCGAGAGAAGCGTGTCAGCGAGCGGGTCCTCGTTTCGAGGCGGGACTCAGCTGCTCCTCGAGGCCTCGATACGCCCAACGCCGCCCTCTAGACCGCTCTGCCTGCCAATGATCCGATCCAGCAGCACCTCCAGTCCGTTCACCGTCTTCGGCGCGCGCCCGATCCATCCCCGTCCCGCCGTCGCCCTCCCTGCCCGAGTTTGCGAGCTTCGCGCCCGGCGAGTCGTCTGGCGGCACGGCGGGCGGCGCAGGGAGGTGGATAATCGTGCGTGGCGAAGGATGGTGCATCCAAGCCGGGCGAGCAAGCCTTACGGGAGTCTGTGAGGGCAGGTCCAAAGGGCAAAGGAAGGAGCGCGAGCAGGGGAGGGGGTTGGCTCCCCCGCTGCACTCGCCCACCAGCTGGGAACTGTGCTGTTGCTATGTGGCTATCCAGAGGGTCACCCAATCTGCTCAAGCCGCCCAGCACTAGCTACCCGCGTTATCGAGGACGCTCCCTCCTCCCGCTCGCGACCACGCTACATCCGGCTTCGACCTCACACATGGACCGCTCCGTCGATGCAATCGCGCAGGAACGTATGCGGGAAGAGGGCGCATTTTGCCGCGGAGGTGGGCATGGGGACCGAAGCGACCATGGACACCAGCGGACTGCTCTTCTCTGGCTGCTTGTCGCTCGCCAGCGCACACAGGACGGCTAGAGCTCAAGCCGCGACTCGAATGTCCTACGATACCTTGCCATTTCCTCGCTTGATCCTGCCGCCCTATGAAAACGTCGTCTCCCCTCGTCCCTCTCCCTCCCGTCACCTTCGCCTGGAGCGTCGCTTACCAGCAGCTGATCTTGGAGAGAGAGAGGCCGCCGCCATTGAGTTCGCACGTACAGAGTATTCTCACTCGGGCTGCAGGGGATGACTCGTCGCTGGGCTCGTCTTACGCGCACCTTGCCAGCGCTTCCAGGTTTGCTTTCAGCCGGCGCTCCTTCCCCGCTGCTGAATCAACTGAACCAGTCCTCTCAAAGATGACACCTCTCGCAGCATCAGGCGCGCACCTGAACGTCTCTATTGCTGCGGGACAGGCAAACACTCTCGGCAACTTCACTCTGCGCTCGACCCCCCCACAGCGATTGCTCGCGAGTCTCGCTTCTGTCGACGCTGTCAGGCTCACTACAGACATACCAGCGGTTTTGCCGGCCTGCTCTCTCTTCGCTGCTTGTTCTCACGGTGTCGCGCCCATGCTACCCTCGTCCGACGCTAGACGGTGGTCTCGGCGGCGTAATGCTTCGACTTGCGCACACTGCGGCATGGGCTGACAGCGGCGGAAAACGCATTTCACCGAAAACGCATTTCACCGCGGTGAACAAGCCCCGAAACCTCCGCGTCAACCCACTCTCGTACGGGTGGCTCCCTGTCGCCGCGCAGAACTCGCTTCCTTGTAGATTTGCCGCTGCGAACGGACAGGCGGGTGTGGAGCCGGCGCGAGTGAAACATGCTTTCGCACCGATGAAGAGTGAGACTCAGCGACCTACCCTCCCCACGCCTCGCCTGGACCTGTGCATGCCGGTATCGCCCTCCGAGGTGCCAGAGAGGGCAGATTGGGCGTCAGCGGGCCCTGCGAAGCGGTACTGGCGGAGCGAGAGCGGGAGGAGGTCTCCGGCGAGCACAGTCCACTTCGCTGGCACCTTCCCTCGGCGGCAGGTGCACTCTCCGAGCGGCGAGCTCCCTCCGAGACCCAGCGACGCTTGCTGATCAAGCCGACTCAGCCGCACGGGCTCGTCGCTCACGCTCACCCTCGTCCGGGTGGTGCTCGCTTCGTTGCTGCCTCCGTTGCGTGCGCCGGACCTGCCTGCTACTGCTCGCGCAACCGTCCTCGTGCACGCCTGGGGCGCATCTCCTCAACCTCGGCCTCCACTTTCGCCCTGCCAAAACACCCGTCCACTACCTCTCGCCGACCCCACCGTCTCTTCTTGTGCATCGACACATCACCTGCAATGCAGACGAACGCGCCCATCGGCGGCGTCGCGACAGGTGGCGTGGTCCCTACCCACGACCAGATCCAACTCGAGCAGCGGCACGACGGGCGACCCGATGATCGGGCTTCGTCCGAGACGCTCGCGCATGGCAACGATACTGCTGCAGAGCAGAAGGGCGACTCGGTGAATGTCAAGCGCGCAGAGTCGCAGTTCGAGGTGTGTTGGCGTCGGCTGCCCGCGGTCAGCCATCTTCCGCCGATTGACCTTACCTCTCGTCCGTAGGACCTTCGCCGCGCGCTCAGTCGCAGCTCGTCTCTCCACCGCGTACGGACCGGCCAGAAGGACGTCGAGAAGGAGGGATCCGAGTCTAGCGAGGACTTTGACCTCCTCGCGTACTTGCGAAACGAGGCAGATCAGTACGATGCGGCGGGCTTCAAGCGCAAGGTTGTCGGCGTGTCGTGGGACAAGTTGCGAGTTACTGGAAACGGCGGTATCAAGGTGCGTCCGGACATCCTGGCGAAAGAATGGCCGCCTCACTCACGCTCGCTCTCCCTCGATACAGATGCACATCCGCACTTTCCCCGATGCGGTCATGGAGGCCGTTATGTGGCCTGTCATCAAGTTCATGAAGACGACCAAGACCGGCTGGTTCAAGCCTTCGCCGAAGGACTTGCTTCGCGAGTTCGACGGCTGCCTCAAGCCTGGCGAGATGTGTCTCGTCCTCGGCCGTCCTGGATCCGGGTTCGTTCCGCTCTGACTTCAGATGGGAATTTCGCTGATGCTTCGCTCTCCCGCAGATGCACGACTTTCCTCAAGACGATTGCCAACTCTCGTCTGGGCTACCTCTCTGTCGAGGGCGACGTCTCGTACGGCGGCATTCCCGCCTCGGAGATGGCGAAGCGGTATCGTGGCGAAGTCGTCTACAACCAGGAAGACGACGTGCATGCCGCGACCTTGACCGTCGCCCAGACCCTCATGTTCGCTCTCCGCGTCAAGACGCCCGGCAAACTCCTGCCCGGCCAGACGAAGAAGTCGTTCAACAAGGAGGTCATGGACTTGCTCCTGCGCATGCTCGGCATCCCTCACACCAAGAACACCAAGGTCGGATCGGCCTTCGTCCGCGGTGTCTCTGGTGGCGAGCGCAAGCGTGTCTCGATTGCCGAGATGATGGCTACTCGCGCGTCGGTCTGCTCCTGGGACAACTCGACGCGCGGTCTCGACGCTTCGACAGCGCTCGATTACGCCAAGGCGCTCCGCGTCCTCACCGACGTCCACCAGATGGCGACCTTCGTTTCGCTCTATCAGGCCGGCGAGGGCATCTACGACCAGTTCGACAAGGTTCTCGTCATCGACGCGGGTCGCCAGGTCTACTTCGGACCGGCGAAGGAGGCGCGCCCGTACATGATGTCGCTGGGCTATGCCGACCTTCCTCGCCAGACGACCGCCGACTACCTCACCGGCTGCACCGACCCGAACGAGCGCCAGCTCGCACCCGGTCGCTCCGCCGCCGACGTCCCGTCAACGTCTGAGGAGCTCGAGGAGGCGTTCAAGAAATCGGAGATCCACTCGAGGATGATTGCCGAGCGCGACGAGTTCCGCTCGCGCTGCGAGTCGGACGACCAGGCGCGCAACGATTTTCGTGAGGCCGTCGAGCGGGGCAAGCGCCGCGGAGTCGGCAAGAAGTCGCCCTACACCGCGTCTTTCTTCGCCCAGGTTTGGGCACTCGTCATTCGTCAATTCCAGCTCAAGGCTCAGGACAAGGTCGACCTCGCTGTCTCGTGGACTACTGCTATCATCGTCGCCCTCATCACCGGGTGCGTTGGCAGCGGAAGCGGGCGACGAAGCTCGTTCACCCCTTCCCTCTCCTCATGGCTGCCTTTGGCCTTTCGCATTCTCGCTGACGTCCTTGTTCCTCCCTGGCTCTACTTCAATCATCGCCGTTCCCTCCGCCGCCCGCCGCCTTTTTCCGACCGGTCAACAGCGCTGTGTACTTCCAGATGCCTGAAACGGCATCGGGTGCTTTCACTCGCGGCGGCTTGGTCTTCATCGCCCTCCTCTTCAACTCTTTCCAGGCCTTCAACGAGCTCCCGACGCAGATGATGGGTCGCGCGATCATCCACAAGCACAAGACGTTCGCTTTTTACCGGCCATCGGCCGCCGCCCTTGCCGCCACCCTCGCCGACGCACCGAACAACATGATTCAGATCCTCGTCTTCGATATCATCGCGTACTTCATGGGCGGGCTCTACACTTCCGCAGGCGCCTTCTTCTCGTTCTACGTCACCGTCCTGGGCGGATTCTTCGCTCTGGCCGGATTCTTCCGCCTGCTCGGTACCCTGTGCCAAAACTACGACCAGGCGTCGCGTCTTGCATCTGTGATCATTACGTTCATGATCACCTACGTGCGTCCCCCCCACCGTCTCGTTGTTGTTGTAGCTTGTTGACCAGCCTTACCTTCACAGTCCGGCTATCTCATCCCGACGTTCGCCCAACAAAGGTGGCTGTTCTGGATTAGTTACGTCAATCCTCTGTGCGTCGTCTTTCCGCTGCACTCGGGGTATCAGCTCCCTTTTTCGCTTGAAAGTCGGCTGACATCAGCTTCCCGCTTCTACAGCCAGTTCGCCTTCTCGGCGGCCATGGCGAACGAGGCTAGCATCCCGTTCTTTCTCTCCAGGTTGACATCCCGCTGACTCTCTTTCCCTCGCAGTTCAAGCGCATCAACCTGGACTGTGACGTCTCGTACATCACGCCACACAACGTCAATGGCCAGCTCACGCAGTACCCCGACACGCTCGGCCCGAACCAGGTCTGCACGCTTCCCGGCTCGACGCCAGGCAACCCGATCGTCCCCGGCAGCGCGTACATCTCTGCGAGCTTCGACTACAATGCCGCCGACCAGTGGCGTAACTGGGGCATCACCATTGCCTTCTTCGTCGGCTTCACCCTCATCCAGGCTTACCTCGCTGAGCGCCTCGACCACGGCGCTGGAGCTCCCGCCATCAACGTCTTCGCCAAGGAGAACAAGGAGCGCAAGAAACTCAACGAGGACCTCGAGAAAAACAAGGAGGCGTACCGCAAGGGTGAAGTCGAGCAGGACCTGTCCGACCTTATCCAGACTCGCAAGCCGTTCACCTGGGAGGACCTGACGTGCGTATTGTTCGACAAGCTCCTCCAGCGTATTCCTGACCTCGAACCTCTACACGACAGCTACACCGTCCCGGTTCCCGGCGGACACCGCCAGCTCCTCGACCACGTCTTCGGCTACGTCCGTCCCGGCCAACTTACGGCGCTCATGGGTTCCAGTGGTGCCGGCAAGACGACGCTACTCGACGTCTTGGCCAACCGTAAGACCATCGGTGTCATCGGAGGCGAGCGGCTCATCGCTGGTCGCACGCCCGGCAAGGAGTTCCAGCGCGGCACGGCTTGTACGTCCCTTCTTCGACGGCGTCTCCTCGTTCCACAGCATGTTGCTCGGTCCCAGCGCATGGAGCAAGGGGGACCTGTTGCGAGCAACGTGCTGACTCCCGCTTTCGCATGTCTCCAGATGTCGAGCAGCTCGACGTCCACGAACCTACGGCGACCGTTCGCGAGGCTCTTCGCTTCTCGGCGTATCTTCGTCAGCCCGGCCACATCCCGAAGGCGGAGAAGGACGCCTACGTCGAGCAGGTCATCCAGCTTCTCGAGCTCGAGGACAAGGCGGATGCCATGATCGGCTTCTCTGGCTTCGGGCTAGACGTTGAGGCACGCAAGCGTGTCACCATTGGTGTCGAGCTCGCCTCGAAGCCACAACTGCTTCTCTTCCTCGACGAGCCGACCTCGGGTCTCGGTAGGCTTCAGCCTTTCTCTCGCTCGCAAAGAGCTACTGACGCGTACCCGTGCGACTTGCAGACGGCCAGAGTGCCTACAACATTGTCCGTTTCTTGCGCAAGCTCGCCGCTGCCGGTCAAGCCATCCTCGTCACGATTCACCAGCCGAACGCCATGCTGTTCGAGAACTTCGATCGCCTCCTCCTGGTGCGTCGCGCCCAACAGAAGTGTGTGGCCATCAGTTACTGATAGCCCTCGCTTTTCGTCCACGTAGCTCAAGGCCGGCGGCCGCACCGTCTACTTCGGCGACATCGGCAAGGTACATGCATCTTACTTCATCACTTGCTCCGCACAGCCACCTCTGATATCTCACGTACTCTACAGGACTCTCACGTTCTCCGCGAGTACCTTGCCAGGAACGGCGCGATGTGCCCCGACAACGCCAACCCTGCCGAGTACATGCTCGAGGCTATTGGCGCTGGTTCCGGCCGGCAGGTTGGCAACAAGGACTGGGCCGACATCTGGAACGATTCTGAAGAGTTCCAGGTTGTCAAGCGCGAGATTGACGACCTCAAGCGCGACGGACTTGCGATGCCTGAGGACACAGACCCGTCGCTCAGAAAGGAGTGTAAGTGGCGTTTCGCACTCTCGTCGACGATCAGTCTAACGACAATCACTACGCAGACTCGACGCCGTTCTGGACGCAGTTCCAGATCGTCATCTCGCGGACCTTCCTCTCGTTCTGGCGTTCCCCCGACTACGTCTTCACCCGTCTCTTCAACCACATCTCCATCGCCCTCGTCGTCGGCCTCACATTCCTCAACCTGAGCGCCTCCTCAGCGTCGATGCAGTACCGCGTCTTCGTCTGCTTCTTTGTGAGTCTCGCGCCGCTTGCCTCTTTCCTCCCGCCTCTCCTCTTTGCGCTGACCATCTCCGACCTCCGCAACTAGGTGACCGTCCTCCCCGCGATCATCATGTCGTCCATAGAACCGACATTCATCCTGGCGGTGCGCAGAACTTGCTGGCGACTCAGGCGGACTCTCCAAGGCGAAGGGAAGCTGACCTGCCCTCTCCCCGCCTCCCACAGCGCATGACCTACGTCCGCGAGGCTTCTTCGAAGATGTACTCGCCTGTCGTCTTTGCCCTCTCCCAGCTGGCCGCCGAGACGCCATACTCGGTCTTGTGCTCGATTGTGTTCTTCCTCCTCATCTACTACCCTCCCGGCTTCAACATGGACTCGAACCGCGCCGGCTACGCTTTCGCCATGATTCTTCTGACTGAGATGTTCTCAGTGACGATGGGCCGTGCGTAGCAATCTCCCTCACCGAGATCGATTTCGCAAGACGCTAACCTTCCCGTCCCCGTCCTCCTGCTTCAATGTCCGCCGTCTTCGCCGTTCGTCTCCTTCGACGCCCGCCTTCTTGACATCCACAGAGGCCGTCGCAGCGCTCGCGCCGTCCATCTACGCCGCAGGAGCCGTCAACCCGTTCCTGCTCGTTATTTTCTCGCTGTTCTGCGGTGTCACCGTCCCGCGACCGAACATGCCTGGCTTCTTCCGAGCCTGGCTCTACTGGCTCGATCCGTTGACTTGGCTCATCGCCGGTCTCGTCACAAACGAGTTGCATGACCTGCGGGTTACGGTGAGGGCCTCTCTCTCCTCCTTGTGTCGGAGCTCTCGAGTTGACCTTCTCGTTTCCTTCGTTCGCATAGTGCCTGGACTCGGAGTACCGCATCGTTCAGCCGCCCTCGGGCCAGACGTGCTCTGCATGGCTTCAGCCGTTCGTCTCGGCGGCCGGAGGATACCTCGCAAACCCGGACGCGACAAGCAACTGCCAATGCAAGTTTTGTTTTTCAGCAACTGACTACTCTGGGCTGTGATTGACTGACATTCTTCCGCTCGCAGACTGCCAGTACTCGGTAGGCGACCAATTCTTCGAACCGCTGGGCCTCAGCTTCTCAGAGCGTGGCCGCGACCTCGGCATTTTCCTCTGCTACTCCGTCTTCAACTGCTTCCTCACCGTCCTCGGCGCGACGTTCCTTACCAAGATCTACAATAAGCGGTAGACGGGCGTCGCCAGCGTCTTGCCGACTTTCGCCTCGAACGCCGTCTCGATGCCTCGGGTTCCCCTTCCTCTCCTTTTCTAATCCTCACACTCGTTCAGCCTTTTCATAGACAGCCCGCCAAACTGCGGTGGTACTAGAGACTCCAAGACTTCGTTTTGTTCTCACTAGTTCGCTTCTCCTTTCGCTCTTCAACCTTTCGTTCATTCCATCGCCTTCGCAGCATTTCTTCCTCCGTGACCTCGTTCTTTCTACCTTGCCTGTGGCTGTCAATGCAACTGAGCGATTTGCCAGTGTCTCCCCCTTGCTTCCCCATCGTTGAATTTCCTTCGTTCGGTGCTCAAGCGGTCGTGGGAGCTTTGTGGAATCTTGGGATCCCCTCGACGCACACACGCGAGTATACCTGCTGTTCTTGGAGGGAAAGAAGCGAATAGAGCTGAGAAAAGGCCAGTCGTCTCCTGCGAGAAGTGTCGAGGAGGAAGTCTGCCTCTCACCACTCGACGGCACCGTCTGGACACGCTCAGGAAGCCTCATATCGTCTCAAGCGACTCATCTAAGCCGGCCGCGCGCCCTTCGACCTATCCAGCGTCCGCCGACCCTTTCATCGCTCTCCTCGCATCGCTCTCACGACTCGGCGACAACTCACCTAACAACGGCTGTGCGCGCTGCAGAAGCTTGTTAGAGGACAGACAGGATGGCTGGACAGTTCCTGGGGGTTACGCCGCCCATCTCGGTCGCGCCGCCGACCGCCCGCGATCTCGAGGTTAGCAAGACGCTTATTCAGGAGCTGAGGGACAGGGGAATTTACGAGTCGGCGGAGGAAGGGCGCAAACGGTGAGTACTGGTGCTTGGTGTGCAACAACTCGGCGAGCCTGATGGGAGAGCTGACCTTGCGCGACTCCCCATCTTCCTCCAGCGAGATGGTTCTCGGCCGCTTGAACAAGCTCGTAAAGGAGTTCGTCTACCGCTCATCAATCAACCACGGGCTGTCGGATGCGAAGGCGCGCGAGGCGTGAGTTCAAGTTCGCGGCTCGTCTCTCCTTCCATTCATCGCTAACCCTTCGCTTCCTCGACAGCGGCGGCAAGATCTTCACGTTCGGGTCCTATCGACTGGGAGTGCATGGTCCAGGATCCGATATCGATACTCTGCTCGTTGTCCCCCGGCATGTCGAGCGCGAGGAGTTCTTCTCCCTGTTCGAGCAGATGCTGAAGGAGACGGAGGGCGTCCTCGAGGTCACGGTGCGGATCAACTTACGGCGCTCGTTACATCCATGCTGAATCGATGTTCCGACAGGGTGTCCCCGAAGCTTTCGTGCCAATCATCAAGTGCACCTTCAGCGGCATTGACATCGACTTGCTCTTCGCTCGCCTCGCCGTCCCGACTGTGCCCGATGACCTCGACCTGAAGGACGACAACCTGCTGCGGAATATTGACGACCGGTGCCTGCGAAGTCTAAACGGATCACGGGTGACGGACGAGATGCTGCGACTTGTGCCGGATGTGCCAGTCTTCCGAGAAGCGTTGAGGACAATCAAGCTCTGGGCGCAGCGTGAGTCGGTCGCCCTTTCCTCATCCTCGGACGTAATGACCAGACTTCTGCGCAGAGCGAGCGATCTACAGCAACGTGATGGGATTCTGCGGAGGTGTCGCTTGGGCGATGTTGGTCGCGCGCATCTGCCAGCTGTATCCGAAGGGCTGCGTCGGCAGCATCATCTCTCGGTGCGTTGCGAGTCCTAGTCGACGTCTTCCTTTCGCTCACCAGGGTATCGAGCAGATTCTTCATCATTATGCATCAATGGCAGTGGCCGGCGCCAGTCCTGCTCAAGCCGATCGAAGAGGGTCCGCTGCAGGTCCGCGTCTGGAACCCAAAGGTGCGCACGCATCACTTCCTGGTACCGGCGCCGCGTGCTGACTTTCTGATCTCGACAGCTGTACCCCTCCGACCGCTCGCACCGCATGCCCATCATCACGCCCGCCTACCCGTCGATGTGCTCGACCCACAACGTCACGCTCAGCACGCAGCAGATTATGACGGCCGAATTCAAGCGCGCCGCCGACATCGTTGACAAGGTGTTCGTAGGTTCGGCAAAGTGGAGCGAGCTCTTCCAGCCGCACGACTTTTTCAGCAAGTACCGGTATTACCTGCAGATCACTGCAAGCTCGGGGAGCGCCGACGTCCAGCTCAAGTGGTGGGTCGTCGACCTTCCTCTCCCCCGAATTCGCAAGCTAACGCAGTCTTGCGCAGGTCCGGCACAGTCGAGTCTCGCATTCGACAACTCGTCATGAAGCTCGAGTACGTCGACACGCTCCTTCTCGCGCATCCGTTCGTCAAAAGCTTCGACCGCGTCAACAACTGCATCAACGAGGAGGAGCAGCGGGCAGTCTCGATTGGTGAGGTACCTGCGGCGGTCGACAGGCGGACAGAGCAGGATTTGATCGCAGGACAGGGCGGCACGGTGTACACGACGACGTTCTACATCGGCTTGCAGATTGAGCGGAAGCCAGGTGCGTTTCGCGCGACCTACCCGCCAGCTCGAGCTCACCCGCTGACGAATGAAATGGCCCAGCGGGTGACAAGGGACCGCGGAAACTCGATATCTCGTACCCGACGAACGAGTTTACCAAGCTCGTCAAGTTGTGGGACAGCTACGACCCGGACTCGATGGGCGTCATTGTGCGCTACATCAAGAGGTGCGCTTAGCCAGCTTGCTCGAAAGGTTGTCTGCTTATTCTTGCACGACAGCACGGCTCTCCCCGCCTATGTTCACGCTGGACGAGAGCCCGAATTGCTGAAGACGGGTGGTGTGAAGAGGGCAAAGACGAAGGTGCGGTCTGCTGACCTTGTTCCCTACGGCCTCCGTGCTCTATCAGTATCCGCCATGAACGCACGACTGACTCGCCTTGATCTCCCCATCCCTCCGCTCTGCCCGCACTGACCTGCCCGCAGAAGGCGAACGGTACCAACGCAACGACTGCCGCGTCGCCTGCTCTCACAAACGCCGCCACAGACGACAGCGACGCAGAACACCTCAACAAGAAGCACCGCGCATCGTCCTTCGTGCCGGAGAACGCTACACCCACCCCTGCAGGTCTGCCACCCGTCCCGGTCGAGAATGGCCCGGTTCCGACGCCCTTGGAGAAGACGCGCGAGGCGGCCGAGATAGCTGTCGGTGCGACTCCCACCGGCGAGACTCCAGCTGCTGCTGCTATGAACCCGCCTTCGACCGCAGCCTCTGCTGCGCCCTCACAACCCTCGGTCACGCTTCCCGGCCTCAATTCGACTCTGCCTGTGGGTGAGCTGAACGGTTTGGCTTCGGCGGTGACGAACGGTGGGCCGCAGAACGAGGCAGCGTTGATGGCGGGCGAGACGCCTGCGCCTGTCGCCGCCTCGACGGCTCCCGCATGAGTCGGTCTGCGCGCCTGCCATGGGACGCTTCACGCTTTCTTCTCTGCATTGCCTTCCACACTCTCTGCACATTCATCTCACAACGCACACAATCTTTCGACGACCACCTCTTTCGCAATAAACGGCCTCGCCTCGCCTCGCCTCGCATTGTACTTCCGCCCGCCCTCTCTTTGTAGTTCCTTCCCCTGTTTGTGGGTACTGCGTAGGCTGCTAATGGCGAATCTTGCTTTTCACTCGCCTACGCGCTGTTGACAGAAGACGAGTCGACACGCCCGAGTTGAGGGACTCCGCCCCTTGACCTTCGCAACGACCAACCCTCGCTCTCTCGTCCACCATGCCGCCCACTCGCAAAGCCGCCGCCGCCGCACGACGCAGCATGTCGCGTACCAAGGAGGACGAGAAGCCCAAAGGCCTCGCAGCGCGGAGGAGTCGTCCGGCGGGTGCGAAGCCCACCATGGTCGACATGTCCGTCGCGCTGGACGTGTGTGGTGTCGTGTACCGTGTGCTGACTCGCTAAATCCGCTTCTGTACCGCGCGCTCGCCCGCTGGACCCGCCGTCGCCGGCAACTCGCCATTGTTTGCCTCCCCACCTCCTCTCGCGACCCGCTGACAGGATCGCTGTGCGTTCTCTCGCTGTCTTCCGAGGCTCGTGGACACCTTTTTACTGACTTGCTCGCTTTCTGACGTCGCCTGCCCGCCCGCGCCTGCGTTCGCGCCTTCCCCGTGATCCCCTTCCCTCGACATCCTCATTCAAATCGCCCTTGACATTTCGTCGCCCTGGATCCGCGCTTCCAGGAGGCTATCGAAAAGGCTGGAGACGCCCACGACGGCGCCTCGCGGCCGCTCATCAAGAAGTGCGTCCGTTCCCACCTTTTTCCGGTCACCCAACGCCTCGCTTCCCGTCCCCTTCATCCCCCCTTATCGTCTTTCTCTGCTCGACGGCGCTGCAGTACTTGAGACTGACTCCCAGACGGACGCAGGTTCATCACCAGCAAGTTCAAGCTCGAGGACAACGCGACTACCGACGGCCGTATCGCGACCGCTATCCGCCGAGGCAACGAGTCTGGCGTCTTTGCCCTGCCGAAGGGCTTTGGCGGCAAGATTCGGATCGCGGAGGATGTGCGTGCTACTATCCGCTCGTGCTACTATCCGCTCGTGCTGCTATCCGCTCGCTCTTGCGGGCCCACGTCGCGGTGTGGGAGCTGAACTGACCGAGTCACGTTCTGCAGGGTGACAAGCCGTACGTCAAGCCCAAGACGAGCTCGAAAGGCACGAAGCGCACCTCCACCGGCACGAAGAAGGCGCGCTTTACCATCTTCTTTCCCGTTTGACGCCAACAAACCTGACCGCTTCCCTTCCGCTTCGCAGACTACGACCTCGGCTTCGAGTACCGCGAGGAAGCCGCCTGCCAAGCGCACAACTGCCAACTCGACCGGTACGATGAGACAGAAGCAGAGCGAGGGGGGCAAGAGGGGTGCTGCCAAGGTGCGTTCCGCCTGTCGCGATGCTCCTTTGACGTCTTCCCATGGCGATGGCGCAAGTCGCTCGACGGGTGCTTGATTCGCTGACTGGCTTTGCTTTCCATAGACTAACGCTAAGCGCGGCGCAACGAGCTCCATCAGGACGTCCTCCAGGGTGAGTTCGCTTTGCTTTCGCACGCTTCTACCGATCGCGTCGAGTACTGGCAGCTCACTCCTTCACCTTGCGACGATAGAGCACCCCAGCGAGAAAGACGTCCAGCAAGTCGTCGCCGACGGTGAGTAACGGCTCCTCCCGCCCGACGAGAACGGACGGCTGATTTAGTCTGGCCCGCTCACAGAAGACGAACTCGAGCTCGTCGAGTCGTGCTCGCAACTGAGCGCGCTGAGCAGCCTCAGCCGAGCCGCTGGCGGCACCTCTGCCCGCCCTCGCCTCGAGTCCATCCTTTCGCCTTTCCACCTCCACCAACGGATTTCCCTCCTTTCGCTCTGGTCTGACTGTACCCCACGCTCGTCTGTCTTTCTCTCCTTCGTTTGTGCTCTCGTCCACCTGTCGTCTTTCCTCCCTTTCCTCCTCTGCGGTCCTGTCTGTGCAACGAACTCTGTCTCGTCCAGCGTACTCGAGTGGCCTGGAAAGAGAGGAGCCCCCTAGGCGACATGCAAGCTGGACATCATGCATGATCATCGAGAGCACCGGAAAGACCCCCGCGCGCACACACTTCGCAATCGGCGAGTGAACGAGGAGGAGAGCGGGAATCACGCTTGCGCGCGCCGCTGCGGCGCAGGAACATCATCTGTAGCCCCCTCAGAGTAGCTCACAATCCGTTCCAGCTGGTCCCGCCAGTTCGCAGTGAGCGGTCCTTTGCCAACCCCTCGCCGAGACGCCCTTCCGCTCCTCCTCCTCTTTATACCCGCCAGTCATGTCCGCACCGAACGTCTTCCGCCGCACATACTCCTTCCTGGTGCGTACGAACTCGCCCAGCTTAGCCCATACGGAGGACGCGAGCTGACGGCCTCTTCATCACTCGCTTCTCCCCCCGCTCCTCGATCCGCCGTCGCCTCGCACCTGCCCGGCCGGATGATTGAACGGACTGATTGGAATGGCTTGGCGTAAGCAGCAACGGTCAGCACACGAGCAGCCCGCCATCTTCTACTCGCTCGCTCTCGGCGCCGTCGGTTCGTCCTGCTCGCTCGCTTTGTCGCATCGCTGGGTATCCAGACCTGCTGACATGCTCATGATGTGGCCGTGCAGGTCCTGTCCTGGTCGTGGCTGTCCCGCCGATTCGGAAGCGATACTTTGGGTACAAGCCGGCCGACCGTATTCCTCAATCCTACCCTTGTGCGTCAAGCGGTCCTTGTGCCCCTTCTGGCCATTGCCTGAATGAGCTGACGAACTCCTGCCCCGCTGTCTCCTCCCTTCGCTTCCCCCGACCCCCGCCCAATCGTCATGACCCTCACGACCTCTCGGCAGTGCCGAGCCGACCAAGGCAAGCGACGGAGGGCTACGAGGACGGCTGGGAGCTCAAGGCATAGGGCGGCTCGGGTTGCGCGGTCGCAGACGGGTGAAGAGCGTTCTAGACGGGTTCTGTGCATCGACAGAGGATTACTTCCACACCACCCTTGCTCGGATTTTCCCGTCTCTGCTGGGAAGCACAAGCAGGCTTGTGAGAATCTTTAGCGGCGTGCGGCGCGATGCGAGACAGTGGATGGCCAAGGCCCGGCTATCAGAACAGTATGCGTTTCCAAGAGTGGGATCTACTTGAGTGCGGTCGCAGCTTCCTTGGCCGTCTCTGGGCCCTTGTCCGTGCCCATGTCTGCGAGTGAGATGCGGATGAGTGAGGTTGCCAACAAGACGGGAGTGTGAGCGAGACAGACAGTTGTCTGCGGACGAACAAGGCTTTAGTGCGGAACTCGCGGAATAGGCAAAGGGTGAGAACGCACACTTGATGAACCGGAACCCTTGCAGGCTTTGTGCTGTTGCGTTTGTGGCGTGCTGCGATGCCGGGAATGCAGGTGAGCCAAAGTGATGACGAGGTCTGCTCGAAGAATGGCAGCGCACGCATGCGAAGAGAAGGTACTGCGTGGTGCAAAGGACAGTCAACATCTTTTCGAGTCCAGGGAAACATGGGGGACGTACATTCCGTGGTTGAACGCGCCACGCTGTCGTCGCCGGGAGGAAAGGGTCAGCCTCGGCGTGACGGATGAGCGGCAGAGCGACGAACCGAAGCGCATGAAGACAAGACTGCAAGACGGTTATTCGTCAGTAAGGAGTAGGCCAATCCGAGAAAGCTCGCCATACGCACGAGTAAGAAGTAAGAGCGAGGGTCATAGGTCCCGAGATGAACATCGGGTCCTTGGAGGAAAGGTCGGCAATGGCGGCGAGAGGCAGTCCCCAGTTGGCGAGCGGTCTGCGGAACGATCAAGACGACGGTGTCAGCGAGAGGAGCAATCCCCAGGCGAGTCGGCCGACTAACCCCCAGAAGTGCGTCGACATGAAGTAGTTGCGCGCCTCGGGCGACCTGCGATGGACAGAGAGCACTAGTCAGCTCGTCCCATACCCATCGAATGAGCCTACGCGCTTCTCGATGCCAACAGACCGCATCGAGTCTCGCGAGTGATGAGGATGGGGAAGCGGCGCACCTCGCCCATTTGAAGAAGGTAGACGCCACTGCAGGTCCCAGAGGGTCAGTAGAGCCTGTATGAAGCCATGCTGCTCGTCACGCACTTTTGCAAGCCTTGTTGCGGAATGAGGAGGAGCCAGAGCTGCCGCGCAGGTCGCTCTTGACCTTGTGCACACGCTCGCTTCTCTCGAAGGATTGTTGCGTCTGCTTTCCTGGTCTAGATCTGCTTGCACTCGACCACCATGCCCTCCTCAACCAGCGGATCGGACGAGGAAGGGTTCGGCGCCGTCTTCGAGGTGCGTTCCTCTCAACTCGAAACTGTTCTGTACCCAGCTGAACAAGTCTTGCCTTACAGGAACCCGAAGGATTCCGCCCTCCTACGCCTCCGCCGACCGTTCGCAACTACAAGCGGAGAAAGTATGGAGGTGTCGGCGAGCGGGTTGGCCCCGAGGAAGTCGAAGTCGGCTTGGTGTCGGGGCACCCGCTGTGGGGTGTGTACGCCGGCTTCGAGGTCGACGAGCGAGCTCTCACGCTGTCACGCGAGCAGGTCACATCCTCTATCCCGCCGCCATCGCGTTGTCGCAGTTCCTCGAACTTCACGCTTCGACTCTCTTGCACGGTCCAGACGGCAGAGGAAAGGGGAAAGGCAAAGCAGTACTGGAACTCGGTGCAGGTGGAGGGCTGCCAGGCCTGACGGCGGCGCTCGAGGGCGCAGGAAACGTACAAACCCGTCTTTCTCGCCTCTCAGCTTCGCTCCGTTGACTTCGTCTTCGATGTCCAGGTCGTCATTTCCGACTTTCCTGATCCCGACCTTGTCAAGAACATCGCACAGAATGTCGAGACGACTGTTTCCTCGCTCGACTCGACTTCCGTAGCAGATACCTGGGCCAAGGTCCGTCTCTCTCGTCCGCTCTGCCGCGACAATCTAGCTCACGTCTCGTTCGCTTGCGTAGGGCTTCACCTGGGGCTCTCCCGCCGACCCGCTTCTTGAGGTGCTAGGCGACTCGCCCCACTCGCGCAAATTCGACCTCATCCTCCTCTCCGACCTCGTGTTCAACCACTCCCAACACGCCGCACTCCTCAACACTTGTCTCAGCTGCCTCTCCACTCCTCCACGACCAACCGCGTCAACTTCTGGGACTGAGGCGCCGGCACAACCGCAATGCGACCTCTCCGACCCCGCGACGCTCTCGACTCCCGCCGTACTGTGCTTCTTCTCCCACCACCGCCCATGGCTCGTCGACGCAGATTTGGCGATTCTCGACCTCGCGCGGGAGAAGGGGTGGAACGTGACGAAAGTGTGGGAGGATCCTGAGGCTGGCGTGCGTTTCCCTGCGTTTCTGTCGTTCGAAAGTCCTTGCTGATGGCTGACTGGAGCAGCCTGCGTTCCCGGAAGACGGTGGAGATCTCGCGATACGGAGCACGGTTCAGGGGTGGATGTTCACGCGTCAGCAGTAGAGCCGCGCGACCAATCGGTAGACTTGCAAGAACCGGCGCCTTGCACATCCCGCGCCTCGTCATCGACCGCGTACGAACAAATCAACTAGACACGACACGGCGACTCTCACTGAACGAAGCGCAAGTCGGCGAGAACAACCTGTTTCCAAGGCAGACTCTCGCGTCGAGAGAGCTACACACGACCCACACAACCTCTCGAAAGACGCTTAGACGACGGTGCCAGCGTTCGAGGCGATACGGGCTGTGGGGCATCAAGTATGTCAGTGTGGTGGCGGAGCGAAAGGAGAAGAGTGGAGCTCACGCCAGAGGTCGGCGCACTCCTTCGCGACGGGGCCCTGGATGGCCGAACCCTTCATCTCACCCTTGGGGTTGACGATAACGCCGGCGTTGTCTGTGTGCGAGACCGCGAGTCAGTCACGAGCCGAGGCGGGTGGAAATGCGGAACGCGGCGTACCCTCGAAGTAGAGGAAGACACCGTCACGACGGCGCCAGGCCTTGCGCTGGCGGACGACGATGGCGGGGTGGACTGGGCGAGGTGGCGAGAATGGTCAGTATGCTGGTTCCCGACTTTCGCTTGCCCGCGGTTCCTCGTCGTCTCGCCGCATGCAGTCCTCCCGTCCACCAGCAGACCTCCACCACCTCCAAGCCGTCTCTCGCCATCATTCCAAGTGCCTCAAGGCCATTCGTCGCTCTCCCCCCGGTCCTTCGCCCCTATCCTCCCGTCTCGACGCATTTCCCGCACGAATGGAACACAACACACCCTTCTTCCTGAGGTCGGGCTTGCCCTTCTTGACAGTGCACATGCACTACGGAAGCAATGGATTGTCAGCAACGTAGTCCACAAGCGGGATCTCGAGGGAAGGTGAGCCGACCATGTCTGATAGAGAGCAGGTGGAGTCGCGCAAAGGGAAGTCGCACAGGCGAGTTCGGCGAGGGTGGTAGAGCGTATCGAAGAGCAGAGTGGAAGGCAGAACAAGGACGGGCCAAGAGCAAGGGGAGGTGATCGAGGTGGAACGAGAGGCGAACGGACGGGTGCGGGCGGGGAAGGCGAGTACATGTCAATCAAAACGTCAGCACTATCCTGATGCTCAACGAATCAACCGTACACACCGCCAGCAGCAGCAGCCGGGAGACGGTTGAGGCGGGCACCCGAGCGAGTGACAGCAATGACCTGCGTGCGCCAAAAGGTCAGCACTTCGCCGGTTCAGAGACTCGCCAGACTCGCCGCGACGCACGTAGAGGTTCTTGGCACCCGAGTTGTCGGCGCAGTTCATGACGGCGCCAACGGGAAGAGCGAGGGTCATGCGGAACTTGTTGCCGGCCGAGCCGCCGCGTCCACGTCCAGCAGCCATTGTTGTCTAGTCGGGTGGGAAGGGGAAGGAGGAACTGCGTGCCGGTAAACGAGCGAGACGACGAGTGCGAGGTCAGCTCAACGCGGTCCTGCGACAATTGGGTACGAATGCTGCTCGCTGCCGCCCCGCGTGCGCCTGTTTGCCTGTTCTGACAGCACTCTGACATTCCCGCACCATCCTGACCCGCCCATACGACCGCCTGACCCGTCCTCGCCGCGCTGCTCTGTCCCCGCCGAGTTTTGCGCTCGCACGCCCTCGTCCGTCTCGCGCGCCGGGTCCGCTCTGTCGCTGGTTGGCTGGGCGGTCTGGCAGCAGCTATAGCCATCGCGAGCAGCAAGAAACGCAGCCTCACGTCGAAGGTTGGCCGAGTGACGGAGAAGACGAGACGAGCGCGCGAGCCGCAAGCTCTCCTCCTCCTCTCCCAGCTCTCACCGCTCGACACACCGCGTGTGGACTTCATTGCGCGAGTTCTATACACTGCCAAAGCTCGCACGGCAATACCACGCTTCGTCGCGCGCCCGCCTGTGCTCTCCTCGCTGACTTGCACACGCTCACTCCAGTCATCTCGCTTCGACTGTCGCTCCACAACGCTGTGTAAGGCGTGACTTGCGACAGCAGGATTTCTAGCGAGTCTCTTGGCGACGGCCGACGGCTTGTCAGACCCAGCCGCGCCCTACGCCCCCCCCCCCCCCCTTTACCGCTTCTCCCCGCCATCTCCCTCGTCGGGCTTAACCGATGGCTCAGCATTCACGGCTGAAAGGAGCGACCACTCATCGGCTCGTAACCCTGTCGGCGGACGAAGAGTGTTGTCACAGTCAGCCGCCGTCGACACCTCGCCGTCGACAAGAGCACTTAATTGCCCGACCTTCGCTCTACTTCCGTGACCGTGGCAGCCTGTCCCGTCATGCAATGGCACAGCACGCTGAATCGCAGAGGGTGACGCTAGTCGAGCCTCGGCAGGGAACGATGGCGGGTCCCTTCCTAGCCTCCGCCCCGTCCTTTGTGCGCTCAAGCGAGGCTCGATCCGCATACTCACTGGCGTCGCTTCTCCTTCATTACTCCCAGAGGAACGTCGTTGTGGTCCTGCGGTTTTTGACCTAGCTCAATTGCTCTCATTCCCAGCCTTCCCTCTTCGAGAAGCGGCTCTCATCCCGGCCGCAAGCCTTGCAGGCTCCTCCTACCCTCGCATGAGGTCGGACATCCAGCGACGTCGCATGTACACCTCTCGCCGTCGCGAGCGACCTCTCTTGCTCGTTCCACGACCACTCCCGTCGTCGAAGGCTGGCGACCCGACGACCTTCCCGACTTGGACTGCCGCTCAACCTTGTCTGTCCGAACCTGTGTCGCCGGCGCATCTGACGAGCAGATGAACTACCCAACGTCGTCCTGGCGCCCCCACCAGGCCGACTCGTACGCCTATCCGCGTGCCCAACCACCCTCGTACGCTCCGTACCCGCCTTCTTCCTCGGTCCCTCCCGCCGCCGCCGCAGCCCCACAGAACCCGCACCCCATGTCCCGGCATCCGCCACAGCCTCAACAGCACTATCACTCGCAGTCGACGTCGCCGCCCAGGAGTTTTGGACGCTTTGGGTCGAGCCGGAGCGGAGGAAGGGAGACGAGCAGCGCAACGTCGCTTCCTCCGCTCGACGCCCCGGAGTCGTTCCCATACTCTCAGCGAAGTCCTTATCCGCCCTCGCCTGTCTCGCCCTCGTACCCAGGCGGCACGGCGGGTCAGATGTCGTCCTCGTCTAGCTACATGACTTCAGGACCGTCAGGAGGTTACTACAGTTCGCGTCTGCCACCGCCTCCCGAGCCATACAGATTCTCCAGTTGTCTTTCGAACATTTCGATGCACCCGCCGCCCGCTCCGCCTTGCACGCCTCCTCCCTCAGCCGACCGGAAGGAGCGAGTCCCGTCTGCTCAAGCGTCCTTCGCGCATTATCAACCCGTCGCAGTCTCGTCAGACTCGAGAACGCCGTCGGGCTACGGGACGTCGCATTCGTACGCGTCACGGCCAGAGGAAGAGAACTACCAGCAGCAGGCGCCGTCGGAAGAACTCGACAAAGTGAGTTTCCTGGTCCTCGACTCTCACTTCCTCGCTAACTCTGAAACGCAGTTCTTCCAGGATATGACGGAGATCCTGGGTACCAAAGGCCTCGCCGCCATATTTGCCTCGCCATCGTTCCGCCAACAACAGCAGCCTTTTGAGCCACCTCCTCCTCCCTCTCGGCCTTCGCACAGCTCATCAAACTCGAATTCCCGACCGAATTCGAGCAAGTCAGAGGCCAAGTACAACGTCTCGGGTGTCCTCTTGACGGAGGAGGAGTATCGCGCGCTCGCGGACTGGCCTTCCCTCGCGCGGCGGAAGTCGTCCATACACAATTTCGCGCCGAGGCAGTCTCTGGACGACACATATGCCTACGGCGTCGACCCTTCGTTGACATACGAAGCCCCTCAGTCCGCCTACCTTGACTTTCCCATCGACCTGCAACGACCCGCTTCGGCTCCTCCAACTCCCGCCTTCGAGCCGGAGGCCGTGTTTCGTTTTGCGACGTACGGCTCGTCAAGCAATTCGCCTCCACGAGGATCTGCTGCGCTGAACCGCCGTCGAGGCTCCTCGCTCGATCCGTCTATCCCACGCTCATTCGGCTCGTCCGGCCTTGTCGGGTTCGCGCCGTCTCAGGAGTATAGCAACGTCCCACCGCGAGCTCAGACTCCGCCTCAGCAACAGCAACGCAAGCCGTCTGCGTCAATGCAGAGATGGACGTATCCCGAGACGCCGATGTCTGCACCTCAAAGAGGCTACTACGCCCAAAATCCGCCTCCTTCCGTCTACCCTTCGTACGCGCACCATCAACTCGACCCTATCTCACCCTCACCCGCTCCGTCATCTTCTCGATGCGCACCTGCGCCCTCGACTCTCTTGGAGCCGTCCGGCGGAAGTCGACGAGAAAGAGGCGGCAACAAGTCGATCTCTTTCGTCAATCTGTCGCCTGCCGACTCAAAGACGCTCTTGAACGGTGTCGCGCCGAGCGGGAGTTCGAAGAAACGGCAGCGGGACGAGGATGACGGACAGAGAGACGCGAAGAGGACGGAGGTCCACGCGAGGGAGTGAGTCCGGTGTGCTGCGATGCTTGCGTCCCTTTCTCTCGGTCTTTGTAGAGAACTATGCATTCGCTACTACGCTTCCCTGGCGTCGTCCAACTTTGACATCTCGAAAACCAACTCGACCCATCCCGACGAGTCTCATCAACGTTGCCTTCCTCCTCCTCACGCTCACTCGCTAGGCTCGCTGCTGATTGGACACGATGTCAGATCTCGAACAGATAACGCTGCCCCGAGCAGCACACGGCGCACTCACCCCGCAACCCGTCGCATCCACCTCGACCCCCGATTCGACCGACGACGCAGTTCTCAAGGTCTCCCACTTGGACGCAGAGCTGCCTGACGAGCTCGTGTACAAGCTCGTGCTCAACTTCCGCGGGAAGAAGCAGGTGGTCAAGGTGGTAGAGTCGGACACAGTACGTGCTGCTCTCTCGTCCCCCCACACACTGCTTGGGAGAGCAAGACTGACACGTGGGGCTCATCGATAGGTGGGAGATCTCAAGCAGCTGCTCTGGAGTCTAACGAACGTCCCGCCCGAGCGGCAGAAGCTGGTTGGCCTGACGAAGGGGAAGCTGCCGGGAGACGAAGAAGCGGTTGTCGAGCTTGGTCTTGGGGCGGGGCCAACGACGGGCAAGATGAAGGAGTTCTTGATGATTGGGACGCCAGAGGGAGAGGAGGCGAAGGCCATCGGGCCGTCCGAGGTGCGTCGAGATGCTCTTCCTCCTCCTCCAGCGCCGCGCGTCTCCTCCACGTACGGCCTGAGCCTGTTCCACAGACCTTAGCCTTCGCACAACCACTTCACTCCCTTCCATTGCGGCGTCGCTAAGGGTACTGACGAGAACTCCTCGCCGCAGAGGGAGGATGACGACTTGGATTATTCGACGGAGGCCTCGAAGCTCAAGGCCTACATGGCGGTCCAATCCGTTCGGAACCGTCGCAAGCTCAAAGAGACGGCCGAAAAGCTCGAGATCAACCTCATCGCGCAGCCACGACCCGGCAAGAAGCTCCTCGTTCTCGACCTCGACGGCTGTATTCTCGACACGACCTGCTGGAAGCACCAAGAGTTCGGAACGGAGCTCTTCCAGCGACCGTACCTGCATGAGTTTCTGCGCTCCGTGTCGCCTTTCTACGACTTGATTGTCTGGTCGCAGACCCACTGGCGATGGCTGGAGACCAAGATTGTTGAGCTGAATGTGCGCACGACTTCCTCACAAACGCCTGTGTAGTCGACTGTCCCTTCCTCGTATCTTGCTGACATACCGGCCTCCGCAGATGATCGGACCATCGAAGAAGGGGGACTACCACCTCGTTACGGTGCGTTCCGCTGAGTTAGCGTTCTTGCCGCACAGCTCTGATGCCGACGCACGCTTGACTGCCGCTTTCGGTATGGATGCAGACCCTTGACCGCTCGCCCATGTTCTCAATCTACAGCGAGCGCGAGGGCAAGGCGTGGAAGCACGAGGTCAAGGCGCTCGGGCTGATCTGGGCCAGGTTTCCGGGACAATACACAGCCGAAAACACGATACATGTCGACGACTTGTCACGGAACTTTGCGCTCCAGCCGAGGAATGGTGCGTGCCGTGATCCTCGTCGTTTCTCCTCGCCCAACTCTCTCATTTTCGCAGGTCTCAAGGTTCACGCCTACAAGGACGCCTTGACGAAGGATCGCGTAGATACGGACAAGGAGCTTCTCTACGTCGCTCGGTTGGATGACCTCCCTAATTCCGCACCACGCTCCGGCTGACCTTCCCTCTTCACAGCTATCTCCTCCAACTCTCCCTCGTTGACGACGTCCAGTCTCTCGACCACTCTCGCTTCCGCAAATCCAAGCTTCCTCTTCCCGATGGTGTCGCCGATCCCCTCCGCCTCGTGCGAGGCGAGGAGGAGAACTAGACTGTCCCCCTCGCCCCTCGAACGCTCTTCGCCTTACGCCCCAGCTACCGCATACCCTTCCCAACAGCTTTACACGCCTTCTTGTCGTCACAATCTTGCATTGCAGTCTATCTTGAGATTCGACACCGCGCCTCCCAGGATCGCCTTCGTCCGCGGACTCTCGGGGTCCGCTTCTCCCTCGCGCGCTCGCTCTGCCATCTTTCTCCCTCCTTTGCTTCCGTGCTTTCTGTCACAGCTGATTCTGACCATGCCTGTTGTATTCCCTGAGGAGCTCGAGGGAGGCCTTATCGGCGTGCGTCTTCTTCCATCCTCTTCCTCTCCTCCTCGGCGAGTCCGTCGCATCTACTGACTCTCCTTGCTCATACTCAGCGCAACACGGCTGCTGGGAACCTTTCGAACGCTATGCGCCAAGCCGGTATCGACCAGAACTCGTGCTTGCTTTCACGCACGGGTAGTGGATCGATCCAGTAGCAGAGGGTGAGGCTCCTGTCTTGTACTGCGACGAAGTGGAGCTAACCAGTATGGCAGCTCTACCTGAACCAGTACGCGCCGGACGAGGACGGCTACATGCAGCAACGCACACTCGACGCCAAGGCGGGACACACGGTGCGTCCTTCCCTTGCGCACAATCTCCGAATACAATACCAATACAATACTGAAGCCTCTGGTCCTTTACGCACAGCAAAACGACGTCAAGAACTTATTCTACAACCCGAACGCACCGGCCGACAAGCGCCTCGCCCGAGTCTCGACGAACCAGGATCACCAACAGGACACGCTGTTATTTAAGGGCAAGAAGCTCGGCCCCCCCCCCCCTACGCCGGCAACGAGCGACACGGACGACGAAGACGAGCCGCTTCGCCAGAAGCTCTCGTTCGGCGGTCTCGGGCTTTCTGGTCCTTCGTCTGCGGGTCTTCTCGTCTTTGCCGCTCCTGCGCCCGTCAACCTTCACCCCGAGGGAACGCCGAAGACGCTAGATGACTGTCTCGACATGTTGCGCCAGCACAAGCCGGGCAAGAAGATTATTGAGATCGCAGGAGATATCGAGATCAAGGAGACGTTCGTGACGGCGGCTATTGTCCACGTTCACGGCATCGGACCCGCTCGTCGTGATTCGACCTCCTCGAGAAGTCCGTCACGTTTGGCTGACAGGCTGACTCGATTTCGCAGGTCCCGTCCTCGCCGTCTTGTGCAGGCGTCTTCCAAACGACCACATTATTCTTGCGCACCCGGATTGGCAGCTCGGCGACAGCACTCGGACCGAAAAAGTCCTAATGTGCGTCCGCTGAGATGTCCCCTCTAGTAGCGAGTCCAAGTCCGTTCTGCCCTTCCGCGAAACAGCCTGAAGGTGACCAAGCAGATCCATGTCCATAACCAGTCCGAGCTCGAGATCCGGGCGTAGCTGCGTCCTCGCTGGGATTTTCTTCCTTCTCTCGTCATGGGCCATGCAAGGTGTACGACTGTTTTGTATTGCTCAAAAGTTTGCAGTGAGAGTAGACGACAGAGGGGAAGAAGCAAATGAGACGACCGAAACGATGCCGGTATGCTGATGGAGGTAAGCAGAGAGAAACGAGAGACGGGATCAGGCGGTACGAAGGATGACATGAACGCCCGAGTCGGTTGAGACGATGTCGGACAGCTGGCCGACATCGAGGGCAAATGCGGCGTCCTCGAACGGCTTCTGCATCTGGTTGCGCCCAAAAAAACCGAGGTCTCCGCCGTCCCTCGCGGACGAGCAGTCGCTCTCAGTGCTGGCGAGCTTGGCAAACGTCGCTTGGAGGTCGTTCGTCTCGCGCAGCGTCTTCTCGTGGTCCTTGAGAATCTCGAGCGCCTCGTCCTTGGACCGCGTGATGTTGGCCTGACGCCAGGATGCCGGTCGACGACTGCCGCTGTGCTTGACGAGGAGGTGCGATGCCCTGATCTTCCCGCCGTTGTCGCTCGACGCACTCGCTCCGGCCGACGTCGAAGACGGCTGGTTCTGCTTGAGGTGTTCGGCGCCGGGGAGAGAGGACAGGTCGGACGAGGCGAGGGAGTTGGGAACCTCCCAGCGCGACTCCTGCGTCACCGTGTTGTAGAAGTAGGGACGCTTGCGCGAGCTGGAGAAACGTATCTCTGCGTGTGTGCAACAAGGTCCACGGTGAGCGTGCGCAGGCAGGACAGCGATGAGAGCAGGTCGAGAGAGATGACGGAGACTTGCCCCAGGACTGGTCCTGCGGGCAGTGTGAGCGGGTCAACTGGGTTCGTGGCAATCACCGAGAGCTGTGTGCCACACCTCTGATGCCATGCTTCCTCGGTGGTGAGGTGTAGCGGTGAGAGCGCTTCTCTTCCCCTCAGCCGACCGCTTTCGACCGCACAACCACGCTCTGCTCGCTCTGCTGGGCTAGGACCGGCTGGACTGTGCTGTTAGCACGCTAAGGACCGCATGCAACCACCACCGCCGGCCCGCAAGCGAAACACCGTCCCCGTCTGCCTCGTCCTCCCCGCTGGAGAACCCCTTGTCGAGCAGTACTCTGCACAGGTCATCTCGTACGTGTGCTCAATGTCCTCGCAGAGACCGGGTGCTCACCCTCTTGCATCCACAGAGCCCTACAATCGCTTCATCCCCATGCTCAGGTACATATGCCTCACTCGCCGGAGTAGTCCATCGCCCTTCACCGCTGCTCTGAAGGTCCGGCGGACGAAGCAAGGCGACGAGGCGGTGTCGACGTTGCGGCTGGCGGCTTCGATCCGCCTTCAACGGGACTTCGGAGCGCGCCAGCTTTTGTGCGAAGCGATGCGGGGTAACGGTCGAATAGGCGCACAGCGGGTCTGGCGGGCTGAGCAGGGCGACAGAGCATCTGGGAATCAGTCATACTGACCGTGATTCGCATTCCGTAGCTCCTCGTCTCCTGCGTCGTTCCCTCGGCACATGCACTTCCCCTAAACCCGTTCCTCCCGCCAGACGCTTTCGTCTCGGCTCTCCCGACCTACATCCGACATTCGAACCGATCTTCGACGTCACTATGGCGATCGTCGACAGGTCTCTTGCGTGCAATACGGCTGGCGCGGCGAAGACTGGTCGAGGGGTCGCTCACTGGTGCAGGAGGGGAAGGTAGGGCGCAGCTGCCCAAGTACGTCGTTGTCATCACGGCAGACGACATCGAGAACATGGGAGGCGACGAGGTGTGGCTAGAGGACGACGATCAGGGCGAGACGTGGGAATCTTTCGCGAAGAATTTCACCCGGGTGCGCTTCGCTCATACTACTCATCTGTGCTTCTTCACGCGCTGACCAATCTGCTGCAGGGCCCGCATTGCACGACTCTCTTCTCACTCATCTCGTTCAGCTATACTCCCAATCTCGAAGCGTTCTGGAAAGAGGTACGCGCAACTCGCGTCCTGCAGACCTATATCTCGACTGATGCTTGCTTTACCAGTCCTCCGGCCGCTTTCCCGCAAACCTCGTCTATAACTCCCTCAGTCCGTCGGTCAATACCGCCTTCTCGTTCCCCCTCCTCTCGCCCTCTCACGCCTGCTTCCTCATTGGCTTCTACAACAACAACGCTCGCCCGCCTCTCGCTTCACAGCCTTCCAGCGGCACTCCCTCCCCTGCGAACACCTCAAAACGGCCTGCACCCCCTGATGCGAACGCTGCGAACAAGAAGGCAAAGCCTAATCCTCCCATATCGGCCTCTCAACTCCCCTCCGCCAAGCCAGTACCGACTCCGCCGAATCCATCCCGCACTCCTGTACAGGTAGCAGGATCCCTACAGTCCTCTCCACCACTTGCTGCCAAGCCCTCACCCAACCTCGCCCTTTCTCATCTCCCGCCGAACGTCAACATGAAGAACGTCGAGCAGTTCATCGAAGAAGTCAAATCTGCCGCCGCTCGCGCTGGCAAGCCTCCGCCTTCTGCGGCGGATTTACAAGCAATCGCGCTTGCCGCTTACAACAACGTCAAGAACGTTACTCGTCAAACGCCCAGCTCGACTTCAAACGCCCCCTCTACCGTTACTCCCGCTACCACCGCTCCATCACAAACACCTTTGACCGCGAACACTACCCCCCGCGCGACACCGACGCAGTTCCCGCCTCTGAACCAGATGACCCGCGCGCAAATCGACGCGCTCCCGCAGATTCCGGTCGACATGCGAGCCAAAATCGAGGCGACGCTCGAGGGGATCAGGAGGAAGGTCGAGAGGGGCCAGTTGACGCAGGAGCAAGCCCATATGCAGGTTAAGCAGTTGCAGGAGTTGGCAAACCAGTGCTTTTCGAGCCGTTCTCGTCATCTACTTCCGCGACCGGCTGACGCGAGCTTCCGGACGCAGACAACGACTCCGGCTCGCTCAGCTTCAGGCAGCTTCCGAGCAGGCCGCGAACGGCTCGTCAGGCCAAGGACTCGGTCTAAACATCCCGGTCGCCGCCGCCTCGACGGTCCAGCCAGCTCAGCAGCAACCACCGCCTCTACAGCGCAAGGACTCGCAGATCGTTATCTGGCGAGGCCCGATCTCGTGGGCGTTCTCGGACGCGTCGGGCAGGCCAAAGAAGACCGAATTCACCGTCTTCACGAGTGCTGTCCCGATGCAGCAGAGCGCGGTCAAGGACCTGTACGCTTACACCTAGCCCGGCACGAGTCAGCTCGCATGTTAACTGGATTTCCGTACGCAGCGCCGAGGCCAAGTTCCCGCAAATCTTCCGCGTCTCGACCTTCATGCAGATCAAGATCGCCGCGCTGCAAGAGCTCGCCAACAAACACACCTTGCCGGCCATCAGTATGATCCCCATACCCAGCAGCAACATGCCTCAGGACCTTCGGGACAAGCAGGCTGCTGCGCCAGGCGGGCACACCAACGAGTCGCTGTACCGCATGTTCGCCGAGTCGCTCGAGACCAGGCAGAATGTGCGTCGCCAGGATCACGCCGCCTTGAGCTCGCTTACTGACACTTTGTCGTTCAGTGCGGCATCGTGAGGTTCTCGGGAACGCCGAACGGACTTGTCCTTGTCCCCGTACCCGGACAAAGCAAGCTTATCGGCCTCGTCTTCGCCAAGATCCCTCTGCCGGAAGCATGGTTCAAGCGCGACGATTCTGCCCCGCAAGCTCGGCAACAGCAGCAGCAACCCAAACCTACGCCTGCTCCGCGACCTCCGCAACAGAACGCCACGACCGGCATGTTCTCCTCGCCAGTCGCATTCAACCTCCAGCTCCCATCCAGCATGCCTTCGCACTCTCAGCAGCCTGCTCCGTTCGCCACTTCGCAAGCGCCACCTCAGTTGTACACGCCCGCCCCGACACAGCCCTTCAACCTCCAGCAACCTCCGCCGGCGAACGTTCAGCGGCAGCCTCCACCTCAGCCTCAGGCGCCGCCGCCGCAGCAGATGCAGCAGCAGGTACCCAGCGGAGAGATCGCAGGGATGGGCTTTGCCGAGCTTCAGCAGTTGCTCGGGCCTGAGCAGTTCGCCCAGATCATGAGCGGTCTCTAGTCTCCCTTTCTCTTCTTCCTCCCAGTCGCTCACGCACCGTTGTCGTATTCTTTTCGTGCTCCTCGCGCTCGCCTGAGCCGCAAGCAACGAAGGCTTGTTCGCACTTGCGCTCTGTTTTGCCGAGGCGAGCTCATCTTATCTCGCCTCCTTTTGTGTCTCTCGTAAACTGCGCGCGCCTACAAAAACAGTAAGTTCTAGTCGAGTCGAAGGACACCGCGAAATCGAGCCGAGGTCGTCGTCCCGTTCGTCGCGGACGTCTTCACCTCCGACGGCATCTTCGCTCTCGCTTTCCCGCTTCTTCTGGTTTTGTTCTGCCTGCACATCGCTTGTCGCAATCATGTGAGCCATCGACATTCATCGCCTGCCCGCCGCACCGCTCACTGACAGCCTTCACGCCTCATCTCCCTTCTCGCGCCGCGATGGATCGTCTCACAGGCCGAAGCTCGCGTACGCCGAAAACGAGAAGGCGCTGTGCTTCCATGGTCCGTTGATGTACGAAGCTAAGGTGCGCTTTCGTTCTTGAGCTGTGCCAGACCCGCCAACAACGACTGACAAGAGACGCGTCCGGTTCTCCCGTTGCTTCGCTTCCGCAGGTCCTCAAGGCGGAGTTCTGGCAGAAGGGAAGCAACAAGAGCGGTGCGGTCGGGCCGCACTACTTCGTGCATTACAAGGGGTGGAAGCAGACGTGCGTTTCGACTCCCTCACTCCTGGCTCCTCGGTTGGCTCGCCAGCGGATCTCCTCGCGGTACTTTCGCACAGTTACTCACCGATGCGCACTATCACAGCTGGGACGAGTGGGTCCCCGAAGAGCGGCTGAACAAGTGGAACGAGGAGAACATCCGGAAGCAAAAGGCGCTCATCGAGGCGCAGCGCGCGCGCGATGCCGCCGAGCGCGAGGCAGCGAAGGCGGAAGAGGCGGCGAAGACGAAGGGTGGAATGGGACCAAGCGCGATGGGCGGACGAGGGACAGCACGAGGACAGAAGAGGGGTCGAGAGGGCGAGACGGTGCGTTGGCTCTCACACTTCTGCTCTTGCCGCTCACGGACACCGAATGATTGGACAGGAGGACGAGTACATGAGACGGCCAGAGATCAAGATCTCGATCCCCGACAACCTCAAGATCCAGCTCGTCGACGACTGGGAGGCGATCACGAAGAACCAGCAGGTGTGTCCTCATTCGCCCTTCGCCGCTGACCTGCATCGCTCACATGCATTCTCGCAGCTCGTCCCTCTGCCACGCGTTCCGAACGTCGATGTCATCCTCGACGAGTGGCTAATTTACCTGCAAAACGAGGAAGAGGAGAAGAAGCGGTGCGTATCCAACAGTCTCGCCCTTCTCCGCCTCAAGCCGATCTGTTGTTCTCGCAGGATTGCGGCCGAAGTCGCTGCAGGAATCTGCCTGTATTTCAACAAGGCGCTCGGGAACAACCTCCTCTACCGGTTTGAGCGCGGGCAGTACCAGGAGCAATACAAGCGGCTGCAGGGGACGAACAAGGGAATGAGCTCGGTCTATGGCGGCGAGCACCTCTTGCGGTTATTCGGTTCGTCTCCAGTCCGTTCACGTCCGCTCCAGAGCTTCGACTTACTTTCTCTCCTCCTCTCCGCGCAGTCAACCTGCCCGAACTGCTCGCCCACACCTCACTTGATCCCGAATCGATGGCCGTGCTGAAGGACAACATCCAGCAATTCCTGCAGTGCGTTCTCTTGTTCTCTTCAGTCTCGAGCGTTTGGCTGACCAGCCTTTCCGCAGATGGATGGACCTCAACCGACGAGTGCTCTTCTTGCCAGAATATATCGGCACGAGCTCGGGTTACCAGAACAACAACCGAGGATGAGGCGGCGAGGCGAGCTTGCAGCGATTCAAGGAGCAGGGTCTCGAGTTGTGTCGCTGTATGCTGTAACAACAGGTCTGGTCTCGAACTTGACGCTTCGTTCTCACCCGTTTTTGAATCGCGCTGGGAGAGCCTGACAAGCGAGAGATGCTACACAGGTAAAGCACAAACACTCAAAGCCCGCAAAGCATGTCCCTCACTTCCGGCCCCAGATCCCGTCACAACTTCGTAGTTTGTTTCATACCGACACCGCCGCATTGCGCAGCCAATCCACCCGGAGGTCCTCCAGGTGCTCATCAAAGTCCCCAAGCAGCTTATGCCGTCCCTGCCGGACCTGTTCGAGGGTTTTTGCCGGTGCAGAGGGATCGGCGAGGGATATCCGTGCGGAGGAAAGGGTGGTGGGTTGCCAGGCTGCTGAGGAGGGTTTGGGCGGGAGGTAGGGCTGCGGAGTTGAGCAAGGTTAGGGGGAAAAAGAGCGAAGAGAGGGGGGCGGAAGGACGCACGATGAGCGCCGGCTCGCCCGACGCCAGCTTCTCGTTGTCAACCTACACACCACACCGTGTCAGTGCGGCTGAGGCGGCGCGCAGGGGGCCAGGGCTGGACGCACGACGAGCACAATCGCCTCTGGCCTGTCCCTCCTCATCGCCTCCGCCATCTTTTGCACGCCATTCGGGACCCCCTGATCTCCTAGCCGCTCATTCGCGACGTACAAGCCGAGAAAGACGAGCTGATGCTGTTTGGCGTAGAGTTCTGCCTGTCGAGGGGAGGGACAAGTGGGGGGTGAGATCAGCGTTTCTCGACGACGAAGCAACGGAGAGGATTCACGAGACCTAGACCCGCTCCAGCCATAGGCGAAAGATCTGTCCAATGGTGCAGGAGCGGTATCGCGTCGGTGATGGTGCAAGACGTTCCAGCGACGGTGCCGACGAGGAGACCAACACAGGTCGACGACGGGAACTTGGCTGCGTGCAGGACCAGCTTGAGGTTGGCTAGCGGGGCGATCGAGTAGTCTGCCATGACCAGCGGATCGAACGAGCGGGGTGACGGAACGCAGGTGAGCGCAAGAGGCGAACGCCCTCCTCGACGAGAGCAACAGCGACGACGAAGGCTCTCTTCTCGTTCGAAGCGCGCCAAGCTCAGTCCAAACAGTTCGACGTTGCCAAAACTGCGTTTTCGGAGGTTGTGAGTGAGGGAAGAAGAGAAGGGGACGAGTCGATGCCGAGCGGGGGCTGCGATGTCGGGAAACGGGGGGGCAAAAGGGTGTCGCGGGGTGTATAGTGAGGAGACAGAACAAAAGACAATGCAGCAGAAGACGCGCGGGGACAGAAGAGAGAGGAGGAGAACCCTTGGGGGAGACGCCGACCACGAAAAAACCCACGACCGCCGCCTCGAAGTTCCGCCGGCCGTCCAACTCGTCCAACCTTCTCCCGCTCACGCCCTCCTGGTCACTCCAACAGGTGCACTCAGCGTCCTCCAGCGAGTGCCTTCTGCATTCCTCGCTTGAGGTGGAGGTTGGCGCGGCGGAGCTCGTCGGCGGACGAGTCCTCGATCTCGAGGCGCTCGAGAGCCTTGGAGAGCTCGGCTTCGAGGGCAGAGCGGTTGTGGCGCTTGATCTTGGACGCCTCGGGGGACTGGAGGGTCGCCTCGACGGACGCGACGTACGACTCGAGCTCCTGCCTCGCCTCGTGCTTGGCCGTGAAGTCCTTGTCGGCCTGCTTGTACTGCTCGGCGTCCTTGATCATCTGGTCAATCTCGGACGACGAGAGGCGGCCGACCGAGTTGGAGATGGTGATGTTGGCGCGGCGGCCCGAGGTGCGGTCGAGCGCCGAGACCTTGAGGAGGCCGTTGGCGTCGATCTCGAACGTGCAGACGAGCTCGGCCTGTCCGCGGGGCTGGGGGGTGATGCCCGAGAGCTCAAACTCGCCGAGGAGACGGTTCTCCTTGCAGGTGACGCGCTCGCCCTCGTAGACGGGGAAGGTGACGGTGGTCTGGTTGTCCTCGACGGTGGTGAAGGTGCGCGACTTGTTGCAGGGGATGGGGGTGTTGCGCGGGACGACGACACCGAAGACGTCGCCCTGCATGGCAACACCGAGCGAGAGCGGCGCAACGTCGAGGAGCAAGAGGTCGGCCGTCTTCTCCGACGTCTGGCCGGTGAGGACGGCGGCCTGGACGGCGGCACCGTACGCGACGGCCTCGTCGGGGTTGATCGACTTGTTGAGCTGGCGGCCGCCGAAGAACTCGGAGACGAGCGACTGGATCTTGGGGATACGGGTCGAACCGCCGACGAGGACAATGTCGTCGACCTTGGACTTGTCGATCTTGGCGTCCTTCAAGACGCGCTCGACGGGGTCGAGGGTCGAGCGGAAGGTCGCGGCGTTGATCTCCTCGAAGCGGGCACGCGAGATCGAGGCCGAGAAGTCCTCGCCCTGGAAGAGCGAGTCGACCTCGACGGTGGTCTGGGTGACGGACGAGAGGGTGCGCTTGGCACGCTCGCACGCCGAGCGGAGACGACGGAGCGCGCGGGGGTCGCCCGAGATGTCAAGCTTGGTCTTGCGCTCAAACTCCTTCTTGAAGTGCTCGAGGAGCGTGTTGTCGAAGTCCTCACCGCCAAGGTGGGTGTCTCCTGCCGTCGCCTTGACGGCAAAGACGCCACCGGTGATCGAGAGGAGCGAGACATCGAACGTGCCGCCTCCGAGGTCGAAGATGAGGACAATCTTCTCCTTCTTCGACTTCTCGGTCGCCTCGCCGAGACCGTACGCGATCGCAGCCGCGGTGGGCTCGTTGATGATGCGGAGGACGTCGAGGCCAGCGATCGTGCCGGCGTCCTTGGTCGAGAGACGCTGCGAGTCGTTGAAGTAGGCAGGGACCGTGACAACGGCCTTCTTGACCTCCTTGCCAATCTTGGCCTCGGCCGTCTCCTTGAGCTTGGAGAGAACCATGGCCGAGATCTCGGCGGGCGAGAACGACTTGGTCTCGCCGAGGTAGTTGACCTGCGCGCGTGAGCCGGGTCAGCCTTCGGAGCACGCTCCAT
The DNA here is from genome assembly GCA_023628235.1 of Rhodotorula sp. S30-09. Lineage (NCBI taxonomy): Eukaryota > Fungi > Basidiomycota > Microbotryomycetes > Sporidiobolales > Sporidiobolaceae > Rhodotorula > Rhodotorula sp. S30-09. The sequence goes on from JAMALD010000002.1 coordinate 662,863, forward strand.
TCCTACCGCCGCCGCCGCGACGCACCTCGATGAAGGGCGAGCCGTCCTTGTCGATGACGGTGAACGGCCAGTGGGTCATGTCCTTCTTGACCTCGGCGTCGTCAAAGCGGCGACCGATGAGACGCTTGGCGTCGAAGACGGTCTGCTTCGGGTTCATCGCGGCCTGGTTCCTGCGTGCGCGGACAAAGTCGGGTCAGCTCGGCGAGGCGGTTTGAGCGGCCGCGAGCTGGACGCACTTGGCAGAGTCACCAATGAGGCGCTCCGACTCGGTGAAGGCGACGTAGGAGGGGGTGGTGCGGTTGCCCTGGTCCTGTGTCCCGCAAAGACGCCCGCAAATCACATACCGTCAGCACGCCTCCCAGGTTCTCTCGTCCAGGCCATGCCACCGTCCAATCGAGAGGTGCGAGGGCGCAAGTGAGGCGGGGCTGGTGGAAACGCACGTTGGCGATGATTTCGACACGGTCGTTCTGCCAGACACCGACGCAAGAGTAGGTGGTGCCGAGATCGATACCTGCGCGTCAGCCATCGCAGTGCACGGGAGGTCGCGAGCGAGTCGGGAGGGGCCAGTCCAAAAATCGGAGGATGCGAGGTGGGTCAGCTGGGGCAGTGGCAACCGGCTCGAGAGGGAGACGGAGGGCTGACCGATGGCTCCCTCGAAAACATCGTCAGCGGCGTTGCCCTCCACGAGCTGGGGGATCTGGGTGCGCGTGCGTGGGGTGAGTTTGCTGTACGCCTGAGGAGGGTGAGCTCGAGCTGACCTCGTCCTCGGCAGACATGGTTGCTGGACTCGGGGGAAGCTGTGGGTGGGTGTGCAGGCGAGTGTGAGTGGATGGGTCAAGCCACACAGCGGCAGCTAGGCAGGCGCACGGGGAGAGAAGGGAGAGAGCGGGAGGAGGAGGAGCAAGCCAGAGCGCGAGCCGCGACTTGGCCTCTCGCCACGGCCACACGCCCAACACCGCTCTCACACGCACTCGAGCAGGGTGTCGCAGGCTGCAGTGCACTCTCGCGGGACTGCTCAGGTCACTCCCGAAACAAGCGGACCGCTCGCACGCCGTGAGGACGAGCGACGGCTGCTCTCTCTCTCCCCGCTCTCGCTGCACGCTACTCTCGCTCACGCGCTCGATCCGAGGGAGCGATTTGCAGTGCATCGTGTAGACTCTGTCGATACGTAGCGAGCGGCGGCACTGCAAGCGGACTAGGTCATGCGTTGTCGGAGGCAGGGAGAGAGCAAAGCCGCCTCCGTCCAGCCTGCGAGAGTCCGTCCAAGTCGCCAGCAAGCTCTACGCACCGCCAGGATGAACGTGGGCTGAATGGACGAGACAATGATCGCAGGTCGGAATTCGACCTGTGCATCCTTTGTAGCGGAGACCGGGGGAGGGTCAGCGCGAGGCGAGAAGGCGGGAGGGAGGAGGAAAGCGGCGAGACTCACGAAGAAGCAGACCAAGACGCGGTACTGCGTCGACGCTGAAGAGGCGATCAGGTTGGGGCAATGTGAGACCGACGACGAGGGTGATGGGGATATGGTTGAAGAAAAGGGTCAAGACGTAGTCGGGGGAACGCCAGAAACGAGAGGAAGGTCTGCGAGATGACCACCTGGAACTGCGTCCGGGTGCGGCGAGGCGAACTCTTCCGCAGGCACACGGTCAAGCCTCGCAGAGAGCGACCACGCGATTCGATATGAGAGAAGAGCTAAGCGAGAAGAAAGGCAGCCAACACCCCGTGTTCTCCTAGTCGCGTTCCGCCGTCCTCGCAGAAGCGCCTTCGTTCCTCCTGCACAGCGCCTGAGTGCGATCCCGCCTGACCTTCGTACATCGCTCTGAACGTGAGCCAGTCAGTGCGAGTCGCCTATCTGGACTCTTCAAGTCGAGTCGTGGGAAGGGTGAATGCCACCAACGAGGAGAGGAGATGCGACACTATCGTGGGAGCGCGTGTGGACAAGCTTGACGTGACGCGAACATACAGCTGAACCCAGTCCGAGCTCTCGCATTCAGCCAGGAGGATTGCGAGCGGATGGTCCTCAAGCAACCCCTCGCCTCGCTCATCTCTCGCTGACCATCCATCGCTCATCCTCACTTCTGCCAGATCGCCCGACTGGACGTTCTGCTAGCTCCCAGCTCTCTCCCTCAAGCCAACTACGCGGGCTTCCCGGGCCCCTCAACTCAACCGACCATGCCCCCCTCCCCTCCCTCGCTCGACTCCTCGCTCGACTCCCTCGCAGCCGACATGCTCACCGCGCGCCATGCCGCCCTCCTCACGCGGCGGAGGCAGCGGTCCCTGGAGGCTGAAGTGGAGTGGGATGAGCGAGATACGGCGGTTAGGAGACTGAGGGTACTGGGAGGCGGAGGGACAGGGGAGGGGGTGTGGGCTAGTATGGGCCACGGTGGTGCGGGAGAGCCAGGAAATGAGGAGGAAGAGGAGGCGGAAGAAGGCTGGGAAGGCGGGACGTACCCTCAGCCTGAGGAAGAATGGCACGGCGGGTTCAACGAAGTCCCCGACGTACTTATCGAAGGACCTGGTGTGACCGCTGCGTACGACTGGGCGGATTTGGCTGCGAGAAGGAGGAGGAGAAGGCTGGGGAGCGATGATGGGGCCGTGGATGAGCAGAGGTTGTATGAGGAGCTTCGGGCGAATGCGTTTTTTGGGTATGGGACGAGCGGGAGCGAGGATGAGGATGAGGAGTTCTCTGAGACGGAGGACGACCCTGGCGATGGATCAGGCAACGACGACGGAGTCGTCTCGATGGACTACGACGCTCTCGCCGCTGCGGCCGCCGCGCCGCTCGAGTACGCGACTCGCCTCGACGAGGAAGAGGCGTTCCTCGCTGGCTTGCGCGAGCGACGACTGGCCGAGATGGGCCAGGAGACGCCTGCTGCGCGACAGGAACTCCAGGCGCTCCTTTCTGGGCGATACGTCGGCGAAGCGCCTCTCAACCCATTGCCTACACCGCGCGCCTCCCAGGAGCACCAAAATCCTACACCCTCCATTTCAACCGAACTGAACGTCGCAGCCGCCGCGCTCCTCTCGCAAGACCCCTCGTCCGCACTCTCGTACACGTCCTTCCTCCGACCAGGCGCCTTCTTCGTCGGCGAGCAGTCGTTGGGGAAGAAGCCTCAGCCTTTCTCTTCGCTGCGGGAACCAGCTCTGCCCTGGCGCAACAACGGCACTCAGACGCCTTCGACAGCCCACCCGGCTTTCGCGCCTTTCCCTTCTCTTGGCACCGCAGGAAGCGGCGGCATCTCCGACTCGCTTGCAATTCCTCGAGCTTCGCCGTCTGGCACGATCGAAGGCCCTCGAAACGCCATTACTAACTATCTCCGCCAATCCGCCTCGTCCGCCCTTGCCTCAGGCTCTCACCCAACTCCCTCTTCCTCCTCATCCTCTTCAAACCGCTTCTCTCCCTACGCACAATCCGCGACTCCCCCAGCAACAATGATCCACATCGACACCTCCTCCAACCCGCACATCATCAGCGCCACCCGCATTCGGTTCGGGGACACGACAAGCCCTGCCGCGAGGGGCGATAGGGAGAGTTGGAGGGCGGTCGAGAGGGAGATGTTGAGTCGTGCGAGGGGCCTGCTTGCGGAGGCTTCGGCTTCGAGGGAGGAGGAGCGGAAGGAGGGAGACGGGGTCAAGGAGAGGTGGAACGTTCATGTGAGTGCGGTCGCTCGCTCTTCCGTGCTTGCTACCGCCAAGAAGAGTACAATACTAATAGTCGCTACGTTCCGGCGCACAGGTCACCATCCAGTCCTACGAGCCAATGAACAAGCGCATCACGGGCTTCATGCGGGCCTTCGGCATCGATGGGGGCGCTCCCGTATCGTCGACCTACAGCGACGTCACGACGCACTTCTCGGGCGACATCCTTTACCCAATTCTCGACGGCCTCTTCGCCTCACCCTCTCTCACCGGCTCAGGCGGCCGAACGGGCGCAGTCAAGATTACCCGCGAGTTGGAGGCCGAGTCCTGGATCCAGCTTGGGCCATTCAAGGGCTTGTCTAAGGCAGACTTGCTGCAGAAGGCGAGGAGTAGACAATGGATCGAGGAGCAGACCAAGGGATGGATCTTGTTCAGGTGGAAGGAGCAGGGTTTCGTCAACGTCGCTCGTAAGTGAGCATTTCTCTCTCAACTTTGGGTACACGCAATGACGCCGCACCCGCAGCCACCGACTCGGCCCTGTCCATCTCCGGCTTTTACCACGTCGCCCTCAATCGCCGAACAGGCGAGATCGAAGGCTTGTACTGCGACCCCGCCGCGACGCCCAACCAGCACCTATTGCTCCGCCCGTCATCAAATACCAACGGTGCAGTCTCCTTCAGCGCTTTCGAGTGCCGATAATCGCCGCCTCCCGTCCCTTCTCCTCCCTTATCTCGCCTCATTCGCCTTTCCAGCCTTCTTCGCATCGCCTCTCGACCATTCGTGTTCATCGTCCTTTTTACGCATCTTGCACACTGTCTTCGCACTTGCATACCCGCTTTTACGACCATGTACGCTTCGCTCGCACCGTTCGCCTTTCTCGCCTGTGCCTCGCCGGCTCGCTTCCTACGGTCCGCACTTCTTGCAATCACCAGCAACCATATCGTCATCGTTCATCTCGCAAATCTGCACTCGGCGTTGCCGCGCATGTCGCCCACGTCCCCGTGCGCCGTCCGCGGATGGTCCGGATCCTCTCCTCCTTTCTCTCTCTTTCTCCTCCTCCCCTCTCCTGGTTGTCCGACTCGCCTGCTCGCTCGCTACCAATTCACTTTGCCCGCAGCTTGACCCGCATGTCGCGCTACTCTCAGCGCCGCGCCGCCCCAAACCGCTGTGCGTCCTCTTCGCCCAGTCCGGGACTCTGACCTTGTTGTCTTTCTCTCGCTGACTCGTCGGTGGAGCAGATACGAGGTGGGAACAGTACTACTACGACGATGCACGGGCGCCGGAGAGTCGGTGTCGAGGTGATGGAGACGGAGGGGAGGAGGACAACGACACCGCGAGTCCTCGCTCTTTGTTTCCTTTCCCACTTTCCCAGCTGACGACGCGGTATACAGGCCGTTGCGACAGACCTGTCCGCCCTGAAGCACCAGCAACCGAGGCGAGGCGTCGCCTTCGGCGACAACGAAGCCGAGGAGTTCAACGGCAGCGAGGCGCGCGATGCCATTGTCCCTGACTGCTCGTCGTCCCCTATGGGCATGGAGCCTACTCCTGGCGATGGTCGGCGTTACCTCTCGCCTGCCGCCTCCGCTCCTGATCAGCAAGGAATCGACCGACCTCGCTCGACGTTGATAGATGGTCGACGTTCAGCGCAGGCTTCCCTCCCACCTCCTTCTCCGCCTCAGCGCGTTGTCGTCAGCGATGCGCGGTACAGCATGATGCCGCAGCTTGTGCCGGCGACGTCGTCTGTTCGGAGCACGATGCGTCCGCCCTCTCGAGACGACATGAGCTATGGACCTTCGCCGACGTCTTTCGCCCGCTCGTCGAGTGCATACCCTTCTGACGAAGACGATGTCAGATCTCGCGGAAGTGACCCAAAAGACGACGACGACGCCTTCACAGCCGTCGCGACCGTCGTCGCGACTGACCTCGGCATGGAACCTCCGACGAGACGCGAAGATCCTTGCGAACGTCTCATGGCCGTCCGGCAGCAGCACCAGCCGGCAAGTTACTCGACCTACCTCGCCGTCCCTCGCCCGCCCTCTCGAGGCGTCCAAGTCCGTTGCAACATCTCTGGCTCTCCTATCGACGGAGGTCCGCACGGCCATCCCCTCGACCGTTCTTCGCCCAACGCACACGCTCGCTTTGCTTCCGGCCATACGCACTGGCTCGCGCCGATGTCCGCTTCAGGCTACGATTCGCGCGACTTCGACTATCCCGACGACATCGAGCCTCCGGCTGGTTTGCTGCTTCGGAAGCGGCAACTCGCTGGCATGCGGTCCATGCCTCCTGTTACCGAGCAGCGCGCCATTTGTCGGCCTGACTCGAGCGCCAGCTCGAGGATGCATGTCGACGACTACGACTCGCCTCCTCTGCAGCTCGCCTACAGAGGCAGTCGCGCCGCTCCAGCAATCGAGCGCTACGAGCGACCGCCTTCGGTCAATGCAGCGGCGAGAAGGGCAGCTCAGCGGGACCTGCCGGAAGACTCGCCGATTGAGAAAGAGCTGATTGCGTTGCTCCAGGTGCGCTGCAGCTTTTTCGCTGTTCAGAGCTGAGACTAACGCTTTTCATGTCGAACAGGAGCTGCAGTTCAGTCTGGCCCTCAAGGACTTCCACGATGCCCTCAACATTGGAGTTCAGAAGACGCTCGTTGCAGAGGACGGGATGGGTCACGCTTACTGCAAGGTTCACTGCAAGGTGCGGCTCGCACTCCCTCAGTCCATTTGCCACATCTGACGCCTATTGCAGCGCCTTCCGCGGCATGAGGACATCGAGCAGGAAGTACACCTCAAGCAGCGTTGGGTGCCCATCGCAGGCAGTCGATGGGTGCGTCCGCCGCCTGACCCTTGACGATTTCCGTCGCTGACATACGTGACACTTTCTCAGGAGTTCCGAACCGCGTCGCATAGGGTCACGGTGGTCTTCAAGACGGCGGCGCTCGCAGCGTTCGAGGCGCAGTTCTTGACGAGGCGGTAGACTTCGCTCGGCAGCGGAAAGATTGTGTGGAGGGCGGGAATGCATCGCAATATGTTTTAATCCTACAACACCCTGAAGAAGCCGTGCGAGTGATGGTTAGTTGAATGCGGTCCGCCACAAATCCCGCCCCATCAACTTCTCGATACCGCCTTCCTCCAACATGTGCACGACCCACTCTTTGACCTCTTCCGTTGACGCTCCAGCGCATCGTGCGATGCCTGCGCCTTCTGGATATCCCGGTAACGACGAGAAGCTCCAGACGAGCGAGTATGGAAGCGACTGCTTGTACTGCGATATTGCGGCGAAGGAGGTCGAGAGGTGGGCGAGTAGAGGTGCGACGGCGGGACCGAGAAGGAAGAGGGTGGCGTAGCAGGCGTAAGGTGCGACGCGACCGCGGTAGGTACTCGGTAGTCGCGCCGATTCTGTACTGTCGTTGCCTTCGCCCACGTCTCGCTCGACCTCGTCCTCCAGCAACATGGCGTCCTTCGCTATCCGCCGGCCTTCCAGCCAGATCTCGTTCTCGCTCCGGTACTTGTCGAATTCCCATTCCTCTCCGCTCCCCATTCCCATCCTCCCCGATGTGTACCAATCCAAGAGGACGAGGCTGCCCGTTCGGTCCAGGAGGTGGACGACTTGTCTTTGCGAGTATCGGGCGCGGGAAAAGCAGGTGACGGGGGCCGGGAGGAGGACGAGGGTAGCTGAGGGCGCTATAGAGAGGCGGAAGAGTTGCTCGGTCGTGCTGGATTCGCTCAGGTGCGGCGCATGCAAGTATCGTCCTGGTCGTAGCTTGAACACCTTGGTTGAGCCTGCAGTCCGGGAGGCGAAGTCAGCGGATTGAGCAAGATAGTGAAGAAGATAGTGAGGAAGAGAACGGAGGGCGTTCCAGCCTGACCGCGCTCGTAGGCGTCGAGAGAGCTTACTCACCCTGTGTCAACATTACGAGCGTTGCGCCGTTCTCAACCTCGCCCTTCAGCCGTATCCTATCGCCCGCGACAAGTCCCCCTCCGTAACTCAAAACGTACACACACTGCACGCCCGGTAGGAACCGCCTCTTGGGCACGATAAGCTTGAGCGGGTACGAGAACTGGATTGACGAGAAGTGCGCGTTCGATCGGTTGTCGAGCGAGACGGTGAGGTTGCCATCGCCCGGTGCGAGCCGATTGTCCATCCGCTCAAGGCGATCGTGCAGGCTGGCGTGAGCGGCAGTGCGTCGAAACACAAATTTAGCTCGGCGGGGAGTGGCGAGGCAAACGAGCGTGGTTGAACGAGACGAGCAAGACGGTTCGGACGAGAGATGCGAAGCAGGGGACGAGAGGTGGTGTGTCGCACAAGGGGTCCTTTGGCTGATCAACAACACAGATGCAATGCGTAGGTACTGAACAACAATGTCTACGACTCTACAGACATTCGAAGCCGCCGCCGCCATGTCGCGACCCACTTCTCCCTCGTCCTACCCGCTTCTCCGCTGGCCACTGTCTCCGCACCCTGGATGCCAAAAGCGTCTCCCGTCGTCCCGTCTGCAGCCACAGCCGAACGCCAAATGTCCTCGTCCGCCTCGCCGACGTAGAGCGCGCCACTCAACGATTCGCTTCGCCGGTGTCCTCGAGCAGGCGTCGAGTTGCGCGGCGTATTCGGGGGGAGGGATGCGGCTGAACGCGCAAGCGGATCTTCGGATGATGTGCTGAAGGGAGAGGAGGTAGGGAGCCCGGCCGTTTGCGCGCGAGCAGGTCGAGGCCGGATCTCAAAGCCGGGAGAGGCGGCAGAGAGACCGATCGAGAAGCCGCGAGGACGCCAGATCACTGAAACGAGAGAGATCAGTACAAACGCAAGAGTGAGCTTGGCGATTAGGCGCACCTGGCTCCTCATCTGTCAAGTCTTCGACACGTTCCATCGTCGACTCCTCCGGCTCGTCTGTCCAGCCTTCTCCCGCATCACCATGTTCCTCACCCTTCGACGCTCCCGACTTGAGGCTGACCACCCAGACTCCCGCCAGCAAGACGGTACAACCCAGCCCAACCATCCCTCCCTGCAAGCGAGACAGCGCGTCGGCTTGGCGGTAGTAGGTGATGCCGGAGACGATCGAGGCGGTGTTATAAAAGCAGAAGGAGAGCGGGCAGACAAAGGTGGGGCCGGAGAGGCGGAGAGCGCGGTTGAGGTAGGCGAGCTACACAAATGAGCGTCAGTTCCGTCTCCTCGCCTGATGAAGCATGCCTTGAACGCACTTGAAACAACTCGCAGACGAGTAGCATGGCGAGGATCAGCCATGCTTCGATGCGGTTGAACTGCGACGAGCGAAAACGTTACCACGAGTATGGCAGGAGGGCTCGCTAGACGCACCTGGTTCTTCCCTTGGATCGTCAAGATCACCAGATCGACTCCCGTCTTGGTAAAAAGTAAGCACAGACCCGACAAAGTACCGGAGGTCGCCCCGTAAGCTGTCGCCAGCCATACCCGCGTCCGCTCAATCCCCTGCATCGTCTCTTCGAGGGTGACGTAGCTCAGCTTCGGGTCGTCGAAGCGCAACGAAGGAGGTCGCGGCTTCGTCCCGCGTTCGGGCGAGACCGCGGCCAGCTGTGCAACGTGTTTCGGGAGAAGTGGTTGCCTTTCGCCAGTCTGTGGTTGCGGAGCCGATCGACCCGTGTCTGCTGGGGGCATGCTACATCGCCGCTTCCTGACGGCCCTGCTGACTGCTCGAGGCGTCTTCGGCGTTTCGGGCGGGAGGTGCAGGTTCTCCAGCCGCTTGTTGAGCTGCCATTCGGCGACGTGGGCGACGCAGAGGGTGAGAAGGAGGCCTAGGGCGAGGAAGAGGAGGAAGAGAAGGAAAGCAGGGCGAGTGTACAGAGCGATGAGATGCGGGAGGGAGAGAGTCGGTTCCGTCACAACTGCGAAGCGAGAGTCAGCTTTCACTCGAGTACGGCGTCCGGCTGCGCTCACCGCCGAAGATGCCGACGAGTGTTGCACCACTAGCGATGAGTATCGAGCCCGCGACTAGCTGCGCCGAGAAGTGGTCGCCGAGGACGATCCGGGCGAAGAAGGCGTTCCAAAGGAGTGAGACGGCGCCTAAAGGTCCGAGGACGACGATGGGCAAGGCGCCGAGCTGGAAGAGCGTTCCTGCAAGTTCATACAGTCAGCTTTGCCGGGCCAAAACGAGCGCAGCTAGCTGGCTGCATACCGAAGACATTCGAGACGATGAAGACGGCGAACCCGGCGAGCCACAACGGACGCTGCCAATCCCGTTTCCGCTCGTCCGCCGGTAGCTTCTCGTTCGAGAGATGACTCAGGCGCTGGATAGTCAAGCCTGTGACCGTAGAAGCGAAGGTCAACAGGAGAAGGCAACGTCTGGAAGCGATTTGAGCGTACCAAGTGACTGGATGAAGCTCGAGACGAGTCCAACGGTGATCTGTGGGATCGGAGAGGGGGTCACCAGTCTGTGCATGCCTTCCTGCGACGCTGTGGCCGTATTCCCGCCCCGCCAAGCCAACCCCGCCAGACATTTGGTCGTCTCCCGCTCACGCGTCCCTCTTGCAACGTTGGTAGTCTCGCGGACAGTTGTTGAGGTATCTCTGATGAGCTCAGACGCACCCCGGCCGCTATAGAGATGTGTGGGCCCATCATCGGCTCGAAAGTGATGAAGCGATTACTGGTCGTGTGCCGCAACTGCCGGACGTGTGGATATTTGAGGTGGTCTAGCAGTCGGCTTGTGCCCGAGCACTAGCGCTCTCGGCGGTCCGGCGGCTTTAGGAGCGAAGAGGATGGATGGGACAATGCGAAGGGTCGTCGGGGCAGGGGTCGAAGTGGTCTTACATCGCTCACAGTTCTTCTATAGTCTACACTGGCACTCTGTCGTTGTAACACGCATTCTGGCCTTGTACATACTCTCTACAGCAATTCACCGCGCCGATGGACAATGCGCAGATCCAGTCCTCGAGTTGCCGAATCGAAAAGGGTAGTTGAACGCTGTTAAGTCGGACCACTATGCGCTCTCAGACAGAAAGAAAAGCCCAGTGCTACCGCGACTGGAGCAGCAAAAGGAGGTCGAGCAGGAATTGCAGGCGTTACAACGAGGAGCAAGCCAAGTTAGCAGGAGGTACGAGGCACGTCACTTCCAGTAGCACGAACCGCCTTCGAGCAGCTACAATTCCATTTCGCATCGCTGCCCCTTCCTTGACCGCCGAACGAGCCCGCGGCCGTGTGAACCGCTAGGATGCGACCGGGACGCAACCGTAGATCCCGGCGGGACGGCCTGCTCCGCCGCCTGTGAGCAAGACGGTGTGAGCAGGCTGTAATGAGTCGGTGCAGCACCCCTGGAGCCCGCAAGCGGTGACGCCTGGCGAGTGAGAGTGCCGAGCTGATGAAAATGGCGACGAGGCGAGATGTGACAGGAACAGCGTCCGGCGCATGACGAAGCAGCTCTACGTACATTAGAGCTCAGCAGTACCTTCAAAAGTGCACAGCAGCCAGCCTGTGGTGTGAGCGATTTGCGGCGGAGTCAACCCTCGGACAAGGGAAACCTCTCACTCCGTCCTCTCGCTCTCATCTGATCCAGGACCAGCTGCGGGCTGAACAGTGCTCAGAAATGGCTGCACCAGTATGTAACGCCGGTTCTGTGCCGCTCACAGTCAACGACGGCAACGCTTCGTCCGCCTCCTCCTCGCTCGCTCCAAGGCCACAAATCGACCCGAACAACCATGTGGTCATGCTCGACAACTGTGAGTGCAATCCGTAGCACCTCGCAGGAGCGTTGTTGACCGCCCTCACCCTCAGACGACAGGTGAGCAATCGGTTCTGCCCGCCTTTCCTTCCGATCTTGCGTTGTGCAACGGCGGGATGAACAGAGAGGCCGTAATGCTGACGATCCTTCTCTTGCGTGCGCAGCTTCACCTGGAACCTGGTGCCCTCCCTCAGTCGCATCCTTCTCGACTCTGCTCGAGCTAATCCTCGCTTGACTCGCTCGCAGTACCAGTACCTTTGCCTCCTCGGCGCCAACATGACCGTCATCCGCTCCGACGCCCTCACTCTCGACGAGCTTCGCGCCCAGCACCCGACCATGACCCACCTGGTCATCTCGCCCGGTCCTGGCCACCCTCTCAAGGACTCTGGCATTTCGGTCGACGCGATCGACTACTACGCCGGCAAGATTCCCATCCTCGGCGTTTGCATGGGTCTCCAAGCGATCACGGTCAAATATGGCGGAGTCGTCGAGCAGGCAGGAGAGTACGTCCACGGCAAGACGAGCGCGATCTTGCACGACGGCAAGGGCCTTTTCAAGGGTCTCGCGCAGGGAGTCGCGGGCACGCGCTACCATTCGCTTGCGGCGCGTATCAACTCGCTTCCCGAAGAACTCGTCGTCACGTCGCGCACTGAAGGCGGGATCATTATGGGACTCCGGCACAAAGAGTACTCCATTGAGGCGGTCCAGTACCACCCCGAGTCGATCTTGTCTGAGGAGGGCAAGCTCATGCTCGCCAACTTCTTGTCGTGGAAGGGCGGCAGGTGGAGCGAGCTTCCTGAGGTCCTCGAGCCGGTCAAGGGCTTCTCGGCCTCTGCTCCTCTCGCCAATGGTGCGGCCCCTCCGCCAAACGCCGTGCCGACGATCCTCCAGAAGATCGAGCAGCGCCGCATTCTCGACGTCGCCAAGGCTAAGGCAACTCCCGGTTACAAGCCGTCCGACCTCGAGTCGCTCATCGGCCTTCACGTCCCTCCTCCTCTCATCTCGTTCCACCAGCGTCTCCGACCCCCCGCAACGTCGACTTCGGCGACTTCGGCCGTCCCTCACATGGCTCTCCTCGCAGAGGTCAAGCGCGCCTCGCCTTCCAAGGGCGACATCGTCGATGCGTCTTCGCCCTCCGCGCCAGCCATTGCCCTCTCATATGCACTTGCCGGCGCATCTGTCATCTCGGTCTTGACGGAGCCGAAATGGTTCAAGGGTTCGCTCGACGACATGCGCGCCGTCCGTGCCGCCGTTGACGCCCTCCCGAACCGGCCGGCGATCCTCCGCAAGGACTTCATCCTCGACCCTTACCAGATCGACGAGGCTCGCGTCTACGGCGCTGACACCGTCCTCCTCATCGTCGCCATGCTCGACGACGCCAAGCTTGCCTCGTTGTACGCCCACTCCGTTGCGCGCGGCATGGAGCCTCTCGTCGAAGTCAACAACGCTGAAGAACTCGAGCGCGCGCTCAAGGTCGGCGCCAAGGTTATCGGTGTCAATAACCGCAACCTGCACGACTTCAACGTCGACATGTCGACCACGTCGCGCATTGCGGACGTCATCAAGGAGAAGTACCCCGAGCGCGCGGGAGAGGTCATCCTTATCGCGCTTAGCGGCATCACGGGTCGAAAGGACGTCGAGCGGTACCAAGCGCAAGGTGTGAGCGCCGTCCTCGTTGGCGAGAGCTTGATGCGCGCAAACGACAAGGGCGCCTTCGTCAAGGAGCTCCTCGGTCTGTCGTCCTCAGCAGCGCCTTCGTCACTCGTCAACGGTGCCGCGCAAGCTGTCCAAGCAGCTGCCTCGACGGTTCTTGGCGCTGTGACTGGCAATACGGCCTCCTCGTTTCGCAAGGCCCCGCTCGTCAAGATCTGTGGCCTCAAGACGCGAGAGGCAGCTCTCGCCGCCGCCGATGCAGGCGCTGACCTCCTGGGCCTCATCTTCGTTCCCGGTAGCAAGCGCAACGTCTCGCTCTCGCAAGCAAGCGAGATCATCTCGGCCGTCCGTGCACGTCACGCTGGCCCGAAGCAGGCAGAAGCCGCTGCTGCCGCCCTCGTCACGTCCGACTGGTTCTCGCTTCAGGCGTCGCGGATCTCGGCGCACCCCCGCAAACCACTCTTCGTCGGCGTCTTCCAGAACCCGTCGCTCGAGACGGTTCTCTCGACTGTCGACGCGCTCGGCCTCGATATCGTCCAGCTACACGGCTCCGAACCGACTCACTGGACTCGTTTGATCCCCGTACCGGTTATCCGCGCGTTCCACGTCGATGAGAAGGCGGAGGCGGACGCACAAGAGGCGGCGCAGTTACGCGAGGCGACCCGGCCAGGCTTCCATGCCCTGCCTTTGCTCGATACCAAGGTCAGCAAGGACAAGGGCGCGCTGAGCGGTGGAGCGGGACGAGTATTCGATTGGGCTGTCGCGAAGCGGCTCGTCTCGTCTCGAGTACAGGAAGGACACAGGGACCTGCCGATTGTTCTGGCGGGCGGACTCGACGCGGCGAACGTCAAGGAGGGCGTACAGATTGTTCGGCCATTTGCGGTGGACGTGAGCGGCGGAGTTGAGACGAATGGCGAGAAGGACTCGGACAAGATCCGCGAGTTTATCCGGCTCGCCAAGCAGGCATAGACTAAGGATAGTCGGGGCTATATTTGCGTCTCTCGCAACGGATGAGCACTTAACAAGGCCTTGAGCCGTTGTTTGCGGGTTAGTGAGATAAAGCTATTGCAGCGAGTTACGCTCTTCACTCGTTTCCGTCGAGATTGACAAATTCGAGAAAGCCACCCGCCTCGTCGTCCACGTCTGGTGCATCGTCATCCTCCGCTTCGCTCTCCACTTCGTTGAAGCTGCGTCGACGGGGACGCCCCTTGACCGGCGAGCCGTCTTCGGCTGTCGTGCTGTCGCCGACGTCAACTTGTGTCATCGGCGCCTGTGAGAGCGGCATTTCGTCGTCCATCTCGGCAACGTCCATCCTGTTCACGTCCGCCTCGGGCTGCTCGGCAGACATGCCCGTCGGCGATGCCGCAGCGGACATGTCATCGTCCTCGTCCGTTCCGAGAATCCCCTGACTCGCTTCGTCCTGCTGCGACTCGAGCATCTCCCTCTCAGCCTGCCTCCGCGCCTCTTCCGCCGCCTCGCGCTCCTCTCGCTTCCTCCGCTCCTCGGCTTCCGCCTCTTTCGCCTGCTGCGCCGCAAGCGTTTCCTCCTGGATCCGCTCCATCTTGGTGTGCGAGAGGTAGGTGAGGCCGGAGGTGTCGGAACCGAACGATGACTGCTGCGACGAGTTTGAGCCGACTGCAGTCGCCATTATCTGCGCTTGAGCGGTCGACAGAACGTTGACGATCGGCTGGACCGAGTCGCCGCGCCTGAAGGGACGTGTCGAGGGGATGGGCTGCGTGAATGGATTGGGTTGCGAGGAAGAGGCGGTCTCGAGGCTCGAGACGATAACCGCACTCCGGCTGCCGCTCTGCTCGCCAGTCGACGAGGCTTGCGAGTCGGATGCATGGTTGGACATCGCTGAGCCAGACGAAGTCGACTGCGTTGACTGCGACACGAGCGTGATCGAGACTCCTGCTTCGACGGTCTCGGCCACGACTGCCATCGCCAATGGGGCAGACGATTCCGGCGTGTCCGGGACCAGCTGCTTCGCACCTTGCGCAGGCGTCGGCGCGTCCACGGAGATCTCGGCAGGAGAGGCAGTCATGGACGCAGCGAAGCCGGTGAGAGGCGGGACGATGCCGCTGGGTTCGGTCGCGGGCTGGTCGGGCAGGGGACCGTCTGTGACATGTGGCTGCGACTGCGACTGTGCTTGCGACTCGCCAAAAAGGTCCGCCGCAGCCGATATATCGGAAGGCAGGGTCGACGGTTCCGCAGAGGACGAGTCTTGCGAAGAGGTGGGCGCAGTGGCAGTCATTGAAACGGTTGCTGCCGGAAACTGTGTCGAGCTCGTGCTCTTGTGAGTTGCGGGAGGAGGAGGCATGAGGATTGTGCTGGTGCTAGGACCGAGGGGCGTCGCAGGAGGAGGCGTCGGTCGAGAAAGTTGTGCAGGCTTCTTCACTTGAAGCGGATCTTCCGTCTTCTCGATGTCAGCCGTCTGCAGTTCCGATGGCGCAGTCTGATGAGGCGGCGGAGCCGGTTCCGCAGTCGGGCCAGGCTCACTCATCCTCCGCGAACTCCGCAACTTCTGATCCTGCACAGCCGCGCCCTTCGCGAGCAAGCTGAAGATGTCGGTCGGGAAGGGCTTCGTCGGCGGAAGTTGCGACTCTGGCAGTGAGTCGGCGTCGTCGTTGGGCGATGACGGCGCGAGGAAGGCAGAGGGAACGGCAAGCGGAACGGGTGAATGCGCACGGGGTCCAGGCGACCGTTGCGGACCCGGTGCGCTACCGCCTGCGTGAGGCTGGGGAGTTGGCTCAAGAGACGGCGAAAGGCGTGGAGAGCGTCGAGGCGAGACCGGAGGAAGCTGTTGTTTGACGGGCGCGACAGGCCGTGTCGCAGAAGCTGGAGAGGAGACGGCATGCACCGCGATCTCGGGAGGTTCCGGTGTCTTGGCGGCCTCGATCTCGGTGTGAATCTCGACGGCCGTCTCCTCTGCCTCCGCGCCAACCTCGACCTGCATCGCTTCCGTCTCAACCTCGTCTGCCTGCAGCCGACTTTCTCCGCCGTCGGGAGACTCGGTTCGCCGTCGCTTCCGCGGCGAGGGGCGGTCTGCGACTCCCTCGCCATGTCGTGTAGACGTAGGCGCAGCACCAAATCCGTCGGAGCTGGGTCCGGGAGTTGGTAGCGAGTCCTGCGAGGGAGATTGGCTCGTCGAAGCCTGAACGAACGGCTGGACTTCGGGGCGCATAAGGTACGGCCTGGCCTGCACGTCGACGAAGTTAGCTCAAGCTCGCCATCTCGAGAGAAAGCGGAGACCCGCCTGGTGCAACAGCTTCTTCATCCTCCGCAACTGCCTCAGCACGCACAACGCCCAGTCCTCCGTCATCTTCACCAGCAGCTCGGCGTCGAGCTTGCCATCGTTCGGTAGGCCCTTGAACGGCCACCGCAGCGCCTTCTTCCCCTTCTGCTGCGCCGCCGCCGCCTTGGCGATGTACGCGTCGTAAGCGTTGGCGAAGACAAGGAGGTGCTGAAGCCCTTCGGGCTGGAGGTGATAGATTTTGCGCCGGTCGGAGGTGTCGGAGGTGAAGTAGGCTTTGAATGCGATTCGAGCGTCTCCGAGGTCGCCAGCGAGGATGTAGGTCTCGATGCACTGAGCGACACATGTAAGACGTCAGCAAGCTCCCGTCCTCTGCATCGATGAAGAAGCGAAACGCACCAATCTCCGCCAGGACAAGTCGATTGCGCAGAAGCGGATGTCGCCCTCGTCGCGGTTCTTCTGGCGAATCACCTCTTCGAGCCAGTGCGCGTCCCCCTCCGAAAGCCTCATCTGTTCATCTTCCCTCAGCACATACTCTGCCGTGTCCAGAAGCCAGTTGCGGCGTTGTTCGAGCTTCTCGAGGTGGTGCAGGAGAAGCGGGTACCGACGTTCTGCGAGAGCCTCTGGCAGCGAGCGCGCGTCGCACAACCCTTTAACGGCCCATTTGCGAGCATCCTCAGCCATTCTGCGAGCCCAGCCAAGCCGTTCGAGGCGAGAATGAGTTGGTTGATGGTCAACCCGCGAAGTCGCGTCCGATTTGACTGTGACCACCTCGCTCAACCGGTAGTTTCTGACCTGCTAGGTTGCAGAGTGACTCTCGTACAATGCCAGAACGCGCCCACCTTGCCGTCAAACTCGCTAAGCAGGTGCGTCCCAACACTTCCTCCGTCATGCCTCCTCGAAGCCGCTCAGCAGCGACAACTCGCTCGTAGGCCACGCAGGATGCATTGGCGGATAAGCTGAGAGAGGCTTATAGCGCTGTTGAGGGCAAGGGAAAGGGCAAGTCTATTGAGGTGCAGCTGGGGGACCGGACGTTCGTCGCCGTTTCGGTCTCTACTTGTGCACGACAGGCTGATCTGCTCCTTTTCTTGGACCAGCGCTCGGGTAGATGTTTTCACGCTCAAAGGGTTGTCGACGAGTCTGAGAGATTGGACGTGGGCGCTCTTCGAGCAGAACATGCAGACATTGTGCGTCTCTCTCTTTCTTCCTTCTGCCTGCCGCTTCTTGACTTGTATCGTTACCTCTCGCAGATACGAGCACTCTGCAGAAGGGTACGATCCTGCTGAGAAGCGGCAGGAGCTCTTCCACCCCGACTCGCGCTTCCTCGTTCTTTACTCGCCAACATCGGCAGACGAGCCTGTCGGCTACTGCATCTTCCGCTTCGACACGGAAGAAACGGCGTCCGATGACGACGACGAGCTGTACGACGTCGCGTACTGGTTCGTTACAGGCTCATTGCGACCGCCTTGGACACCTCTGCTGACGATCGTTCTCCTCGCCCAGCTACGAAATGCAAGTGGATCCGGCTGTCCAACGGCAAGGAGTCGGACGAGTGCTCATGGATGCGTTGGAGCGAACGGCAAAGGCGTGGAGAATGGATAAGACTATGTTAACCGTATTCAAGGGTGCGCTTCACTTCTTCCCTCGAAACTTCCGCCCGCTGACTGTTGCTCAACAGCCAATCGCAATGCTATTCTATTCTACGAGCAGCTTGGGTGTGTCACACCACTGCTAGGATACTCGCGAAAGCTGATTTGACGACTTCCGCCCGCAGATACGCGGAGGACGAGGTGGACCCGGGCAGGTTTGGTCTGGACGACGCCGTAGACTATTGTATCATGTCAAAGACCGTGTCGTAACAATGCAGGCGCGCATTCGTGATCTTGAGAGACTTCACCTCCCGCATTGTCTTACGGGGTCCGCTTGTTGTCGTCGACGCCACACTCTCGCCTGGCCCGCTCGAACCGCTTGCTTGACTGCCGCATCTGTCTGCTCTGTTTGTACCGTGTACTCGCATCCTCACGACCGCCCGCATCTCTGTAAGTCCGCCTCGCCTCCGCTCTCCATCGCGTCCAACTCACGCGACCCATCATCGCTTCGACGGACGAGCTGACGCGTTCGACTCGCTCACTATGCAGCACAGCATGTCAACTACACGTGCACGAGCCCCCGCGCCGCCTCAGCCCGTTCTCACCGACTTGGCACCTCCGCCTCCATCTGCTTCCACCGCGTCTCCCGCCCTTGCTCCCGCGCGCAAAGCCGGCAAGGTCTCGCCATCACGCCGCCGCAAGCCACTCAGGCGGCGTGGCGCCCGCGTCGAGTCCGAATCTGAGGAGGAGACGCCCGTTGCGCCTCCTGGCGATGCGCGAGATGGGACAAATCCCGACTCTGAATCTGACTTTGAACCGCCTTCGCCTGACTCTGCCGACGACGAGGACGAGGACGACGATTCAGACGCGATCGAGAGCGCACCAGAGCCAAAGACGCCCGCAGCCACGTCCGTCGAACAACTCCCGCATGTCGACCACGGCAACCGCAAAGCAGCCGTCTTGACCGCTCAGCTCGCCCATCCGAGCTGGAGCGACATGCCGGCGCCCGGCGAAGACGGCGCGGAGGAACTCCCGACTCTCGACTTTGCGAACCTCTCTATCGACGCTGTTCGGGCGCTTCCTTCGCCTCGAGCTACGACCAAGGCGCCGGTGAAGAAGGTGCCCGTCGCGTCAGAAGCGTCGAAGGAGGATAAGCCGCAGCTGAGGAAGAAGCAGCTGCTGTTGCAGAAGCGGGAGGCAAAGAGCGCGGCGCTCAAGGCGAAGGACCCGGACGCTTGGGCGTGGGGGGAGAAGGAGAGGCTTGAGAAGGTAGAGGCGAAGAAGGCGGCGCGGAAACAGCGTGTCAAGGAGAAGCGGAAGGAGAAGAAGCTGAAGGAGAAGGCTGAAAATGCTGGGGGTGTCGAGGGAAAGGGCGATGCACCAGTTCCTGCGGTGGCAGTAATCAATGCCCCTACATCCGCATCTGCTCAGCCCGCCAAGTCGACGGGTCCTCCCAAACCTGCCCGCTCCGTTGTTCCCTCCCGCCCGTCCCGCACCGCTCTCGCTCTCGGCCTCGTCAACTCGACTCACGCATCCCCTTCCGCTTCATCTCCAACCGCCGCCGCCCCCAAATCGGCCATCAACCCCTCGCAATCCGCTGTTCCTCTCGCCGGCGCGAGCGAAACGACCCCCATCGTGCCCCTCGCGACCCGCCAGCCCGCATTCGTCCAGCGCGACCAAGACGGCCGACCGATTCCTCAGTCGAGCTTCTTAAATGGTCCAGCGCATCGCCGCAGGTCCACCGGAAAGGAAGAATCCTTCGCCTCCTTCTGGCGAGGAAGCGGTCCTGGTGGAGCGATGGGCCGCGGTCGCGGTCGAGGTGGGTGGCAGCGCGAGATGCCTGATTGTTCGGACGTGACGCCGCAGGATGACGAGATCGCGCGAACTGCGGATGCGCAGGATTCGGCCGGACTGGCAGCAGGCTCGGACGCATTCGCCAGTTTGCGTGGACGTGGCCGTGGCAGGGGCGGTCTCAGCGTTCGCGGAGGCATGTCTGGACGTGGCGGTATGGCGACTGGACCTCCAGGCGCGATCAACCCTCGCTACGCCCATCTTCCTTTCCACCCTCGACACCGCTTCCCGTCGCCTGCACCTTCCTCGTCCGCCCAATCGACGTCGAAGGAGCCCGTCGCACCCGAGGCAACGACCGCTATGCCCGACGAGTCGCTGTTCGAACGACGGGGGCAGGGCGGGGAGGAGCCGGCGAGCGTCAAGCTGCCCGGCAAGCAGCAGGTTTCGCTCGCGATCAAGCGTTCTGCGGCCAAGGTTGCGGATGCGGAGGCTGTCGAGGCGAAGGCTCGCAATGAGGAGGAGCAGGCGAAGAAGGTGGCGGCGGAGCAGGCGAAGAAGGTGGCGGCGGAGCAGGCGGCTGCAGAGGACTTGGAGCGTCGTCGACAGCAGGGTGCGAGCGTACTCTACGCGGCGGATCCGAGTAGGTTCGCCTCGCCGCCCATCGAGCCGGTCAGCCAGCCGGCCGTCTCGCTGCCGTCGTATGAGCAGCGCCGCCCGCCCGACGCCGCCCTCCACTCCTCCATGCTGTACCAAGTCCCGCCGCACTTACAGAGCTCCGCTGCCGCACATCAGGGTGCCTACGTGCACCGCCGGGATAGCCCGGTCTACTACGCCCCGCATGCACCGCAGCCGTACTACTCGCCCGAAGCGTTCCCCCTCGTCCCCTCGCCTCCCGTTCCTACGCCTCCTCCGATTTTCCTGTCGACCACACCCGCGGCACCCAGCTCGACCTACTTCTTGCCACCTCGTGCGACCAAGCGCTTGGAGATCAAGGCGCCTTCGCGCGACGGGCAGTCGCCTGTACCGGTCAAGATCGTCTCGAGCCCGAGCACGGACGCCTTGACTGCCGCGCAGAGGGCTCGCATCGAAGCGCTTCAACGGGAAGATGAGCAGCGTCGTCAGCAATTTGGCGACGCGGTTTCGTCAGTCGGTGCGGTCGCCGGCTCGAGCTCCCCCGTCTCGACACGGGCACCTTTCCCGCCTTCGCCCCAGCAGCAGCGCCAGCAGCTCGCCTTCTCCCCGCCTGCTTTTTCACCTGTCTCTGCGTACTATCCCGCTGCCGCCTCGCCCATGTACACTTCCTACGCCCAGCAGCCTCCCCCTCAAGCATTCGAGCCGTCCTTGCATCCCGCCTACGCCGACCAGTACGGCTTCTACTCCCCGCCGCCGACTCAGCAGCACCACCAGCAACCGTATCCCGTCCAGCACTCGTTCCAGCCCTCCATGTCGCCGTCCGGCACCACCTTCTACCACCAGCCTCACCTCGCCGATGCCGGCATGATGCCGTCTCCAGGCTACTACGCCGTCCCCAACCACGCCACGCACTACCCTCAGCAACATGGCTGGTCTATGCACTAGCCTGCCTCGTCCACCTTGTCCTTCGTTTCCTCCCCCTCTTCGTTACGATTAGGCTTTTCGTCGCATCGAATAATCTCGCAAAAATGAAAGCGCAGTTCATCCGTCCTTGTGGCGGCAAGAAGTATCTCTCGGCTAGCGATGCAGGACAGCGTGTACCATTTCAAGCGAAGCAAGCGAATGAAGGAAAGCCTGCAAGGCTTAGACTTCGACAGCAATCTGTGCGCGAACGGCGATGTCAGTTGCGCACGACGCAGCCGAATGATTTGAGACGCGCCTCGCCGTACGGGTCCTCCTGCTCGACGCGGACCTCTCCCTTCATGGCGAGCGTGAGGAGGTGATAGAAGGCTGCGGCCGCGATCGTCGGCGTCGTGACCGCCGTGGGGACGATATCGCTGAAGAAGAGATGCTCTCCAGCCGGGAGACCGTCGGCCTGGCGGCGAGCATAGTTGAGGAAGCGGTACGAGTCGGTCTCGGGGAGGACCTCCTCGCCGTCCGCCTCGCCCGAGCGCGCCACCGGCGAGCCGCCTGCATGCGAGAGTATCAGTTTTTCCAAGCTCGAGAAGGACTGAACAACGCACGCTCGAAGCCGACAAGCTCGCCGCCCTCCTCGAGCAACGCTTCCACCGAACCTCCCGGAAGCGGCGAGGCGTGGAGAGACGGCGTGCGGCTGCGACGTTGAGCGGAGCTGTCGCGAGAACGTCTCAGCGCACCCTGCAACAGAGAGTCCAATCAGGCAACGCACCCGCGAGGAAGCGGCGTTTCCATCGACACCCTCGTTCCGCCCGCAGCGCTCGAAGGACCGCCAAGCTCGAGACCAAAGCCTGCAAAGAGACCAGGGATCAGTCCCTCGTCACTGATATCGCGAAGGACTACTCACCGCCAGCACCGCCAGCATCGCTTGTCGGCAATTCGGCCGCCCATGGAAGCATGGAGGGACGGCCGCTGCCAGTCAAGCCGGCGCCGCTTGCCGCACGACCGATCTCGACGTCCTGTGCAGTGCTGGTTAGCTGAATTCGAGTGCCCAAGGAGCAACAGCCCTCACCTGGTCGAAGATGCCGTGCTCGAAGCCGCCCATATTGCCGTCGCGAGCTGCAGTCCGAGCCGGTGAATGTCGTGTCGGGACAAGTAGGGCGGCACACGCACCGTACTCCCCGCCACCGCCGAAATCTTGGCCAGCGAAGAAGTCCTGCACGCCGAAGTCAAAGCCGCCAAAGTCGGCGCCAAAGCCAGGCTGCTCGCCGAGGCGTTTCTTCGCCTCGCGCGACTGCTCAGGCTCAGGCGCTCCTCCAATCTTCCTTGCCTTGCGCTTCGTCGGCGAGATACTAACAGCGCGGCGCTTCTTCTCGTCTGTCAAGGCGAGGAGAGTCAGTATTTGCGACGTTAGGAAGGTCGGGTTCGAAAATGCACCGGCTGCTTTGCCACCCTCGAACGGCGCCATCTGTCCAATGACGGTCTCCTTCCAGACTGTCGACAGAGAGAGGGGTCAGGGAGCGCGCGGAGCGGGAGGGGCTCGCATATTTCGTACTCTTGGCGAGACCAGGGATCTGGACTGTTTGCCGGAAGACGGATGCTGGCAATCAGCGTTTTAGTGAGCCGAATCAAGAGCGACGAAAACGCACATGCAGCAGGAACGCCGAAGATCGCGTCCATCGCTTTCTGGTGAGCCTCGCGCTCTTCCCTCGCCTTGTCCGCCTTTTTGCGCTCGGCTTCCATCCTGTCCGCATACGTAGCGCGCATCGCGCGGAACTGGTCGTCGGTGAGCTCGGTGCTGCGGTCGATCGAGATGAGCTGGGCGAAGAAGGCAAAGTCAGTCTCGTTCGCTTCAGGTCGAGAAAGTGCTGACATTTGCCCGCTTCGCCTTCTTCGCAGCTTTCTTCGTCTCAATAGCCTTCGTCTGAGCCTGTTCAAGGGCGTCGGAGACGCGCTTGCGTACCGTCGTCGAGGGAGTGCCGTCGCCGACACTGACGAAGCCGCCAGACAGGCTGATTTCGCCGCCGAGGGGAGTAGCCGAACGCTGTTAATTCGACGTCAGTAGAGTGCGGGTATCGGGACCTGAGGCGCAACTCACCTTTCCGCCGGCCTGCTCAAGCCTCGTCTGCCCCTCCTCGTGCTCCTTCCTCACCCTCTCGGCGAGAGTCTCCTCGCCTTCGCGGGGGAGTTGTGCCGGCGGAAAGAACTCCTCTCCACCTCCGCCAAACTCCTGACCGGCGAAGCTGTAGAAATGAGAAGAGTGAGCGCCATGCAGGGCAGGGGGTCTGCCCAACGCACTGGTCGTCGAAACCGCCAAGGTCTGCTCCGTAGCCAACCGCACTCGACGACGCTCCGAAGCCGGTTGGTCCCCATGCTGAGCCAGCTGCGCTGTCCCGCCCAGCTGGCCCCGCGCGCATCGCAGCGTCGAGTTCCGGCGAGATACCGTACAACAAGCCCTACGAGCACGGCAACTCAGAGGCTGTTCATTCACTGTCGCTGACTAGATGCTCACCTGCTCTTCTTCGCCAAAGATCGCACCCAGCTCGCCCTCCCCCTCGAAGCCCCCCTGCCCGAACTCGTCTAGGCCTTCAAAGCCGCGAAGAAGGTAGTCTTGCAGGTGCGGCTCCGCGAGCGTGATGTCGGCTTCGCGCGCTTGGTGTGCGCCCTTGAGCTGGGGTTCAGCGGCCGGGGCTCCTGTGCGGACGGAGAGAACGAGATTGAGAAGGTTGTCGACGGGATGGAGAGGTGGAAGTGTGCGCACCTGCGATGGACGGCGCCGGACTCGTGAACATGCCCTCCTCGAGAGCCTCCATTTCGTCCGTACCCTCCTCGCCCGGCAAACGCCAGAGAATGCCGAGATCCCAGTCCGGGTTGAAGCCAGTGAGTGCGATACCCTTGTTGAAAGCGAGATTGAGGCCGCCTCCTCCCGCCGCCTCTTTTCCCTTCGGCTCCTTGAGCGCTTCACTAGATGTGGGAGGCGGCGCGATCTCGGGCTGGACGGTGAAGTCGGGGCTGCGAAGAGGACGAGGCGAGTCAGGACTCGCACTTTACCACTTCTGCAAGACGTCGAGCGCACAGGTTGAATGCAGACTCGGTAATCACCTTCTTGAGCGTCGTGTGCATGTGCGTAACATCGGAGGCGTAGATGGTGTACTGGCGAGCGGATGGTCAGCCCTTTGCGGCGAAGGAGCGGGAAAGGACGTCCGCGCACCTGTTGCTGGTAGATCCTCGCAATACCAACCATCAAATTTGACGAGAGACGCAACGCAAGCGGTTCGTCCGGCGCTGCCACTTTCTCGCTGCCATCGAGGACGAGAAGGAGAGGCGAGACGATGCGGCATCAGCGCGAGCCCGGAGGCGCGTCGTACACACTCAAGGGGTATGTGCGACGCACCATGCCTTGACGACGTTGCAGCCGAGGAGCTCCTTCTTGCTGAGCTTGCGAACCACTTGGCCTCCTCGCGACCCAACCGTCGCGGCGAGCCAGAAGATCGCGAAACCGCCCTTGCGCGACGTGAGGATCTCGGTGTTGTAGAACATCGAGTCAGGAGGCGCGACGAGGCAAGCGAGCGAATCGTCGTAGGTGGCGGAGGGAGAGAGCGAGGGGACTCGCTTTCCACTCACCGTCTCGCTCGCGTACGAGTTGCAGTAGGAGCGAATGCAAAGCAATGTCAAGTAACATAAAGGCGAAGACAAGCGAGAAACAAGCGGATCACCGAGACAGGCGCACCCTTCCATTCCTTCTCTCGACCCGCCGCTGCAGCCCTTCTCGCGACGTTCGAATACTCCTACCAGTCTTCATCCTCGACGACGAAGCCACCAGGGTTGTCCTGTCCGAGCGAAGGGGGGGCGGGCGGCGTGTACTCTACTGTAGGAAGCGCAAAGGTCGGCTGGGCGTGCCTGTCGAGGATGTGCTGGACCTGTGGACCAGTAGGTAACGTCTTCAGCTTACCCACCATCTCTTAGAAAGAGCGTGAGCGCATCATTCCGGACCACTTGGCGCTGCCCTGGTCGCGCAGCTCCAAATCGCCGGTCCGACCGCACCATCCCTCGACTCGCACTTGTCCCACTTGACGGCGGTGCCGAGCGCGTACAAGGTCGTGGTGGAATGGTGGATGGCGGGTCGTCCTTGAAGCGGTCTGGCTCGACAGCGTTGACGACGGCGATGACATGCTTGGTCACGAGATTCCTCGCGGCGTTCGTCGAGAGCGAGTCGGCCGTAAGAGGTTGCGAGCCGCACACCTTGTAGTGATCGAGCACGGTGGAGAAATCCATGTAGGTCGTGCACCACACAGACGGACACTTGACAGCCGACTCGACCCTCTTGGCGAGTTGCTCGACAGCGTTTGGCTGAGCGTCGTCGCACCGGCCTGGTCGCACGAAAGCTCCGTGCCGGCCTCGTTGTGCGCCTTGACAGAGTTGTGAGTAGAAGACGGAGTTGATTTCGGCAGCGAACTTGTTCGCGTTGTCCATGGTCGAGTTGCGAGCGGCTGCGAGGGCAGTTGGCGACTGGTCTGCGTCTTCGGATTCGTACAGCGTCTTAACGGATTCGAACATGCGTTAGTTGCCGAAAGGCAGGAAGAGCGCGGGGGACTCGGCGGATGCGATGGACGATTGGAGCGAGTCGTAGAACGGTTTGAGGGCGTCGGCGCGCTTCCTCATCGCTGCCGCGAGCTCGTGAGTACGGCGATCCTCCCTCTCCTCTCAAGGATTCTGCGGGCGTAGCGCAAAGGGTCAGCGAACAGCAGGCCATCGAGAGCGGTGCAGGAAGAACGCCCTCGACGAACTTGAGGGAGACGGTCTTCCACATGCGGCCGGTCAAGTCGCGCGCCAGCTTCATCAAGCTGTGTTTCTGGATGCTCGACGAGTCGACTCTGCGGCAGTCTAGCGGCAAGTCAGGCTCGCGCGAGAAGCGCAGGTCAGGTAAGTCGGCTTACTCGCGCTTGGTATATCCCATCTCTATGAGCTTGGCGGTGATATTGATTGAGCGATTGAAAGCGTCCAGTGAGCGCTGCCTGCAAGCCGGGGAGAAAGGGAAAGGTTGGCGAACTTCTCCTGGCGGCTGTACTTCGCGTCCCAAGCGTCCATGCTCTTGCCCGCCTGCCACGTCGCCCGCCAACGCCCGATTGCGGCGCCATCGACGGCGGCGGCCTGCTTGATACGCTTACACTCTTTGACGTAGTTGTTGAAGACGGGCTTGCCGTCGAGCTCCTTGAGGCGAGCGCTGACGGCTTGGACGGTGGGAAGTCAGAAGAACGAGTAGATCGCACCTTCGTCAAAGTAGCCAGGAGACCCCGCGAGACGACGACAATCAGCAACGAACGTGGAATTGAGGGCGTTACGAACGCACACTTGGACATGAGAACGCACTCCCTGACGAGGCGATGAGCATTGTGCATGCCGTACTTATTGAGGCGCTGCTTGCCAGTCGCCTTCATGACTTGGCACAGGGGCGAACACGGAGCGTGCAGTCGGTAACGTTGGCGCGAGGCTTGTGGCAGACCTGCGGCGACGAGCTTGAGGAGCGGGTCTCGCGCGAGAACCGCATCTCGGGCTCACCTGACAAACCGAGTCGAACAAGATTGAAGCATACACCGGCCGTCAAGTCGGGGATGTTCGAGGTGTTGAACCGCGCAGCATTCCAAACCGAAGTTCCCTCCGGCGAGTGAAGCAGGCGACGGAAAAGCGAGCAGCTGGGGGACATGGATAGGACCGTCTTCGTGTCGAGCTCGCCCATAATGAGCGCGAGGATGTTGAGCGGCATCGACTAGAAGAGCTCGAGTTTCTTCGGGCGGCGGCTCTTGCCCTTCTTGCCGGCCGTCGAGCGGTGACCGTCTTCGCAGGAGGTTCTGTCCAAGCAGCAAAGAGTCGGCGTGTGCAGCGAGACGAGGGCCAAGACGAGACGCAGACTTGCGCCGACTCGTAGGAAGAACCGGGACCTACCGAACTCGTCGCTCTCGCCAGCGCTCGTCCTCCGTCTCCGCCTTGGCCTTCCTCTTCATCATTCTGCTTTTTCTTTAACGGAGCAGGAGCAGGCTCTGTTCGAGCAGAGCAGAAAGCCCCGAGTCAGACTCGCAGCCCCTCCCTTGTCTTCGCACTGCTGGCCATCAGCTCGTTGGAGTGAGGTATCCCAGTCATCGCCGCTCCGGCTCGATACAATAACGCAGTTCTCGTTTGTTCCATCACGCGGCCGTACAGAGCAAGTAGACAAGGAGAGGCAGGCGGACGCGAGCGACGTACCGAACTCGCCGGCGTCGCTGTCGGCCACCTCGGCCGCCTTGCTCGTCCGCGCAGTCTTGCGACGAGGTCGGGTAATCGGCGAGTCTGCTGGTGCGCAAGCAAACGTGTCGAAAAGAGGTCAGCTCGCGTTCGCTGAACTTGGGCTCCTGCTCGTCTCCTCCATATCGTGCTCCTTCAGCGTCTAATTAAAGGCCGTCAACCTGGATCCAACTTGTGGCCAGTCCGTGGTAATATATTGACTGATTGTAGTCATCCCTGGAGCGGGGATGATGGAGGGCATGGAACGCACGGCTCGCGTCCTCCGACCCCTGCGCGCGCGGCTCGTCGATGCCATCGGAACCCAGGTAATCCTGCACAGTTCCCTTGCGAGGCGGCATCCTGCCTAGCGATGGGGGTGCGAGCGACAAGTGAGCGGTCGAGGGGAAAGCTTGCAGCTTGGTCTGCCGCTCGCGCCAAACGGCAAGGCTCGCGAGTAAAACTTCGTGCTTGCTATTTGGTACAGTAGAGCAACGAGAAGTTACAGATGTACTGATGCTACTGGTAGAACGCGCCCCAGACCTGCGTCGACGCCTCACCCTCCCTCGTGAATTTGACCTCCGTGCCCGCCCTCACGAAGCCAGCCTGCCCCTTGGTGAGCGTGACAGAGTCGTTGCCTGAGGTCACCGTGACCTCGCCTTGCGTGACGACGAAGCAGAGCGGGCCGTCGAGTGGAGAGAGGCGTTCAAAGTTGCGTCCTGTCGAGAGGAAGATGGCGAGGAGGTCGAATTCGGCAATGGGGACCTGCAGCAAGCGAGCCAGAATTAGCGTGTAGACTGTAAGACCGTCGTCGAGGGTCGACGCACGTTGTACAGACGCGCATAGCCGTTCTCCGCCTTCGACCAGACGTCGTCGTGCGAGACGAGGAGCTTCTCGGCGGGCAAGTGGCGGTAGCTGAGCATTTCGACGAACGTGCTGATGCCGCCCTGTTCCGACGTGCCGAGGCCGTGCGCGACCATGTTGTCCGAGTTGGCCATACATTCGATGATATCACCCTCGACGTAGGCGTGAAGGTCGTCGGCTGGCGCAGGAGTGTCAGTCTCACACCTGGAGAAGAGCACGATTGCGTACGCACCGAGGATCCACGTTCCCTCCCCAGCCCGCAACCTCAGGATGTTCATCAGCGCCAGCGAAGCGAGAACGCCAACGTCCTCCTCGCCATACGTCTTGAGCCCGATCTCGAACACCCTCTTCATCGCCGTTGCCTCCGACTCTCCACTCGCGTTCGCCTCGCCCTGCGGCGTGAACTCGTTCGCAGCGGCAAAGACGATGTCGGGCCTGTCCTTCTTGAAGCGCGCCTGGAGAGCCTGGACGATCGACTTGACTTTCGAAGTGGGGAGGTTGATGGCTTCATAAAAGAGCGACCGGAGGGCGGCTTTGGCTTGGTCATCGGAGGGAGAGGAGGAGGCGGCCTGATAGAACGACTCGAGCGTCGAGTCCTGAAACATCTGCTGGAGTTCGGGTGTACCTCGCAGGATGGCGGCGAGCTGCTCGGGCGGGCGGAAGCCGACGAAGGCTGCGAGGGACGACAATCGCGAGCTTCAGGAACGGCGGGAAAGCATGCATTGAGCCGAAGAAACGCACCAGTGAAGGGGCTGAGGGCGACGCCGACTTCAGGCTTGGCATTGGAGTCGACGAAGTCCGAGTTCTTGCCCAGCTTGCGCTTCTCCTCGTTCATGAGCTGCGGGAAGGTCAGGTCAGACCAGGGCGGCAAGGCGGAACGCGAGGAAGCGCGCCGCACCTTTCCTCCGAGCGTCTTGTCCGGGTGGCACTGCAGCGGCAGCGGTTTGTCGAAGCTGAGCACCTTGAAGAGGTACGGCAAGTCGTTCGGGTACTGCGACGCCATCTGCTGGTCGTTGAGGAGCTTCTCGCCCAGATAGAACCTGGGATCCCTCTGGATCAAGTCCTTTAACGATTCGCCCTCCTTTCCCTCGATCTCGCAAGGTCCGTTCTGATGCGTGCTGCCGAGCCAGATCTCCCCATACGGCTGGGACTTTCTGATCCCTCCGTCCTTCTCGACGCCGGCCTTGAGGGAAGGGGTAGCGAGTGCGTACTGTGCGGCCCACGAGTCCATTCCTTCACGGCCGTAGGGGAACGGCTGGAGGAAGGGTTTGAGCTGGACGACGGACGGGAGTTGCGACGAGGAGGCCATGGTTTGCGGATGCGAGTTGCGTCGCGAGCGAGTTGCGAAGGTCGGATGTCGGACGGTGAGCAGACAGAGAGCTGGGTCGTGAGAGAGAGCCTTAAGCAGCGACGAGGTTGGTAAGAGACAGAGAAAGCATAGCGAGCGCAGACGAGATGACGAAGTCGCACCGCACCGCCTCGGCCGGGTCGACGACTTCGGGGTGAACAGGTCGAGTCGCGAGGGAAACGCGTGCACGGGAAAGCTTGACGACAACTGTTGAGAGCTGTGTGAACTCACCGACATGTTCCAGGATTGGGTTTAAGCTGCTGCAGCGGCAACGCCGACCGGCAGCGTGCCCTGCGCCTCCCGCACCTGCCTCTCCAGCTCCTCCGCCTTCTCGTGCGCCCTGGTTCGCTCCTCCTTCGCCCGCTTCTCTACCGCGGCCAGCTCGACGTCTCGAGCGACTAAGCGCGCCTCCATCGACCGCAGAAGCGCCTGGACCGAGTCGAGGTGTTGGGAGAGAGCGGAGGAGTCGAGGGCGGGTGTGGGCGAGGTGAATAGAGGTGCTGTCGGACTGGAAGCTGTCGCAACGGGTGACAAAGATGTCGGTGCCATGGCGCATGCGGCGGCGGAGGGAGAGGGCGAATCTTCATCGGTAGACGACTCGGGAATCGCGGATTGGGCGAGCGAGGTGGAGAAGCTTGTCGAGCGGCCATGCGCACCGAGACCGACTGGTGTGCCGAGCAGACTCGCTCGTGCAGCGAGTTTGCCGCGAACGGCGGGAGAGGCGCTGGCGACGCCTCGTCGATCCGTCAAACCGAGTTCGTCCTGCCAGTGCGGTCCGTATACTCGTTCGAGGAACTCGCCCATTCGTCGTTGCCTGCGCGAGCAATCTGTCAACACAGCAAGCACTCCGGAAAGTCGAGATCGGGGAGACGCACCGAGTTTTGAGCCGTTCAACCTCGAGCGCCTGCTTTTCATTCTCCTTCTGGAAACCGGCAAGCATCTGCTCCTGCACTTCGAACTCCTTCTCGAGTCTCTCCATCTGCTTGACGTCGAGACCCGCCTTGTCCGACGCCGCTGCCTTCTCCAGCCTCTCCACCTTGGCCTGGAGTTCCCGTTTCTCCCTCGCGAGCGCCGCCAACTCCTTCCGCATCGCTGAAATCTCCTGCTCCTTGCCCTCCAGTGTCGAACGGAGCGAGACGACTTCAATCGACGGTCCTCTCGCCTCCCTGTCCGCAGTTCGCGCCGAACTGAGAGACCGTCCAGGCTTTGGCGTCGCCTCAACGTCCGCTCCTCCATTTCCGCTAAGCCCTAGCACCTCGCACATAGCCGCAGCCTCCTTTTTGGCGGCCTGCGAGCGGTCCTTTGCAGACACGGTCGCCGTGAAGCCATTCGAGGCGCTGTTTGATGAAGGGAGTCTTGCGGTCGCGGCGGAGCGGTAGGTGCGTTGTGGGCCAGAGAGGGTGTCTGCGAGCGAGACTGGTGTGTATAGCGACTTGTCCGGCGAGTCCATCGGTCGCTCACGAGCGGGTTGAGCTGTACTGAAGCCAAGTGGGGCGGTTGAAGAACGGTTGGAGGACAAGTGTTCACTTTACTCTCGATAGAACGGCTCGTAGGGCGTGTGACATGCTTGAAGGCAATGCTGGCTATACCCAAGCCCACCACGCTCACCTTCAAGGCCGTCCTCGGCGTGAATTATCAGCTCGACGTCTGGCTTCCTGAGGAGGACGCGCTGGCGAACGCAGGGTGGAATGCGGCGCCGGTGCTCTGCTACTATCATGGTGAGCATCGTCGTATGCGTGGAGTCGGACGAATCAAGCTCATCCGCGCTTTGGACGATGCAGGAGGCGGACTTTGTGCTGGGAACCGCGACTGGAATGGCTGGGTGCCCGACTGGCTCTTCTGTGCGCTCTCATAGTCTCGCAGACGATGATCAAGTTTGCTGCTGAACTCACGTGCCTCGCAGACGGCGCCCTCGAGGCTGGTCTCGCCGTTGTGCGCCTCTTTCTGCGCGTTTGTCGTCCTTGTTTTTCTGCTCATGCGCATAATCTCGCAGATCTCTGTCGACTACACCCTACTAGGACCGCACAACGCTACACACGTCATCGACGACGTCCGAGACGCCGTGCGGTTCATTCACGACGAGCTGAACATGAAGCTGGCGGAAACCTCAAGACGGCAGGTCGACCCGAAACGGATAGCAGTGTGCGGTTCGTCCGCGGGAGGATATGTCTCCTACATTGCGGTGCGTGGCGCTTCGCTTTGGCGCGGAAGCGCTCAATGCTGAGGCCCTTGGACGAAAGGGCGTCCACTCCCCGGTCCCCTTGAAGGCGATCATCTCGTTCTACGGCGGCGGCGGCGACTTCTTGGTGGACTGGTATCTGAAGGAGAAGAAGGGTGAGCCAGGTCTGGCGGAGGCGCCGGCGCAGGACTGACGGAGGCAGCGCTTTTACGCTGTGCCATGTGCCCGCAGAACCATTCTTCCACGATCAGCCACTCATCACCGACCCAAAGCCATACCGCGCCATCCTTGACGCGCCAATAGACTCGACTCCTCCGACCGTCCGAACACCCATCGACGACCCAAACCAGCTACGCAACACCCTCTTCTACTACCTCCTCCAGACCGGCTCCTTTCTCGACATTATCTCGGGCACGAATGGCATTGCGGTAGAACTCGCCAAGCTTCCGGCAGAACAACGAGAACAGGCAGTTCCTGACCATGTCAAGCGCGTCGTCCCGCATCTCTCCATTTTGCCTTTCTTCCCGCAAACTTATCTCCTACACGGCACACTCGATTCGGTCGTTTCACCGGCCGAGTCACGCAATATGTACCGTGTGCTGCGGGAAGCGGGAGTTGAGGCGAAG
Organism: Rhodotorula sp. S30-09; assembly: GCA_023628235.1. Classification (NCBI taxonomy): domain Eukaryota; kingdom Fungi; phylum Basidiomycota; class Microbotryomycetes; order Sporidiobolales; family Sporidiobolaceae; genus Rhodotorula; species Rhodotorula sp. S30-09. The sequence goes on from JAMALD010000002.1 coordinate 695,286, forward strand.
TTGGCGGAAGTTGAGGGCGGCGAGCATGGCTTCGATACGCAGGATGGCTGGGCGAGTGGGCCCGGAGGGCAGGACGAGGAGCTGACGAGGAAGCGAAATGAGACGCTGGAAACGGTCTTGCCGTGGCTGCTAGAGCGCATCTAGATCTGCTGAGGAATCTAACCTATCGTTCCCCTCTCCTTCACTCTCTTTGCGCCCTCGAGCTCGGCGAGAGACGAGTGCGTTGCGACGGGGCCAAGACGACGACAGAAAGAGGATGCGAAGAGATATACAACGAAAGGAGAGGAAAGCTTTGCAAATGCTGACATAGAAGAGAGCAGGCGGGCGTGTAGGCTGCCGAATAGGGATGGAAGGGTATCTCGGGGAGTCGTCAACCGTGAACATGAAGAATCGTGAACTATCTCAGGCCACTTCGCGAATCTCGCTCCTTCCCCTCCTCACACCGTCACGGACGCTGTCCGCCGCGTCTGCCTGCGCGAACCACTTCGACTTGCTCGTGTTCTCGTGGTTGCGCTTCTCGAGCCAGCGGAGGTAGAGGAGGTAGCGATTCTTCTCGATCGGGCCGAGGTAGCAGCCTCGCTCGTCGAGCACCACGACGTAGCGGCTGCCGAGCTTGACGAACATCTGCCGGGGCGGGTCGGGTCAAGGTCAGGCAACGAGCAATGACAGTCGGCACCTGGGACACACCTCGTGGATGAGCTCCATCGGACTCCTCGCGCTAACGGTGAGCGGCGCCTGATCAGTCAACCAGCTCAAGTCGAACGTCTCGCTCGCCGCTCCTCCTCCGAGTCCAGGCGTTGCAGCGGCGCTCATGTCGGCCGCTAGTCCTATTCTCGCTGCCTGTGCGACCTTGAACGTGCAGGTTGTCGTGTCGGACAGGCCTTGCGCGCGAGCGAGCGAGAGACCGTGCTCGAGCTCCTTCGAGCCGACGTAGCCAAACATGCGGAGACTGCCTGCGTCGTCTGAAGCGACGAGGGGGAAGCCGCTGGACGTGCCGGAGGCGTAGAGGGCGGCGAGCTGCGAGTAGAGCGAGGAGACGGTGTTGTCGGTGTCAAGCGAGATGGTCGGCGCGCCAGCGTCGAGGATGTCATGAGGAGTCGAGTCATGGACGTATTCGGCCTTCGCATCGAGGTAGGGCAGGTCGGCAACCCTGTTGCCAGACGGGTCAGCGGATTAGCGCGTGAGTAGCCACGGCGAAACAATCCAGCTTACTCGATGACGAGGTCGTCTGCGCGAGACAAGAACGATGAGCGGGTCGTTGGCGAGGGAAGGAAGGCTGCGCCGCGCACAGATAGACCGAGGCTCGATGCTGTCGGCGACAGTCTTGGCCAGCAAGACCGCCAACATCGTCGGGACCGAGTAGGTCAAGGTGCCTGAACGAACGATCAACGTGTCGGCGCTTTGGCAACGGTACAGCTCGGCGAGGGTGCGCACCCGTAAGCTCGAAGACGATGACAGCGAGCGAGACTGTCGTGCGGGTCACTCCTGCGAGAGCTGCCGCCGCTCCAATCATCGCCCACTGCGAGACTAAAGCGTCAGTACTTACGATGCTGCGAGCGTGAAGAAGCGACGCACTACGCCCGGCAAGACGCAAGCCTGTCCAAACGGCAGCGGCCCGCTCTCCCCGTCGATCCTGCACGCTTCGAAGACAAAGCTGCGAGGGTATTCGGCGTGCAGAACTTCGACGCCGAGTCCGGCGATGCGGCCTGCGAGGGCGCCGACGGCGAGAGTCGGGATGAAGATACCGGCGGGGAGTTTGAGGCTGTCGAGACGGAGACTCAGCCTCTTGCTGTGGAAGCGAAGTGGAAAAGAGCGCACCCAAATGTGATGGTCGTCAATGCAGCTTTGAGGACTAGCGCAGCGCCTAGCGAGAGGACGAGCGGGCCCACTTGCGAAGGCGAGGTGACGCAGAGACCGGAGAGGCGTTCCGACTTGTAGCATTCGGAGAAGAGCGAGGAGATGAGCTCGGTGCCGCCCATCTTCGACCACGGGTTGTAGAAGGCGATGCAAGCGGTGACACTGCGCGGCAAAGCGCGTCAGGCTGAACCGGCTGAGTGGAAGGACGGCGGAACGAACAAGGTCACGAGGGCAACCTCGACGATCGGATGCGACTTGAGGAAAGTGCCATTGCGAACGTGCTTCGTCCAGGCGATGTTGGCCCGGCAGAAGCAGGCGCCGTAAACGCCGCCGAAGACGGCGAGGAAGAGGAACCCAAGGAGCTCGAACGAGTGCCAGTCCTGCGAAGGTGTCAAGGTCAGCCGTCACACAATCCCGATTGCAGACCACGAAGTCTGCTGACTGGCTGCCAGGTCACATGGGCAGAAGTTCAGGTCGTGACGGCTTACCTTGTCGTACGTGACGGCGAAGAGAACGATCTTGCCGCTGCCGAACGGGTCGAACATCTTGAGCGTCATGGCGGCAATCATGGCGCACCAAAACGAACGGAGCATCGTGCGAGGCGGGAAGTAGTACGACACTGCGCGAGGTGAAGGTGGTTCGTAAGGGTTGCGCTTCTGGAGGACGCGGAAAGTGCCACGACGGCCGCGCGGCTATCAGCCGCGAGAGAAGGTCGTCACTCACCCTCTTCGAGCGAGAATAAAACCCCTCCGACCGGCGCACCGAAACTGACCGCGACACCCGCCGCACAAGCCGCACTCAATACCTCCCTCCTCTTCCCCTCATTCCTATCGTACTTCCTCCAGAAGCGCGAGACGATGTTCGCGACGCACGAAGCAATATGGACGAACGGACCTTCTTTGCCGAGTGAAAGGCCGGAGGCGACGGAGAGTGCGAGACCGACGGATTTGACGCCGAGTGTCCAGGAACCGAGATAGCCGCGGATGACAAAGCCGGAGAGGATGGTCTTGATCTCGGGAATGCCAGAGCCGGCGGCCTGCGAAAGAATTCGGTCGAGCGGAGTCGATGCGTCAGCGCTCGGGACAGACCCGCAAAAACCGTCGCGCGCTCTCACGTAGTAAAGTGTCTTGCGGGTCCTCGGCACCACAACCGGCTCGACGTGTCCCTGCAGTGCCGTATCAAGGCTCGCCTCGCTCGTCGAAGCGGAGACGACCTGGTCCGTCGCGCCGTATTTGCTGGTCGGAACGGGCGGGGAGGTTGGATCTTCGGGCGTGTCGGCGAGGTGGACCGTGTTGTTGCCGAGCCGAGGTGAGGCGAGCGAGTCTTTCGAGGAGTAGACGGAGGTCGAGGCGGTGAAGTAGATGGTCAGGACGGAGGCGAGTACGGCGAAGACGAGCTGCGGTCGCGAACGTCAGGGCGAGGGTGTTCGAAAGGGAGAGACGTGAGCGCACGGCGATTGCGATGTAGGCGATGTAAGATGCCGCCTCTCCCGCTCCTTCGCCCACGCCGGTCCACCCCGTCCACACATCGACCCAGGTCGTCCACGCCTCGCACTCCGCTCCTTCCTCGACCGCGCTCGCCGCCCATCCACGCGGCACGAACGTCCCGAGAGCCTTCTCGGGCGCACTGTCCGCCTCGCAGCAAAACCTCTTCGCCCTCGTCCACCCCGCGGCACAGTACCCGTCCTTCAGATCGAACAACCACATCTCAGCTCGGATGATGCTGAATGCGATGCAGGCCGTGACGAAGCCGACGATGGTGACGAGCAGCCAGCCTTGGAAGCCGTCCCAGAGGTTGATGAGCTGGCCGCGGAGACCTTGTGTGCGCTTGAGACGGCGTAGGCGGCGAAGGCGGAGGGAGTGCTTGATCGTGTCGTGGATCCAGTCTGCACACGCGGGAAGTCAGGGGGAGGCCGCTTGGGTGGGCGTGGAGAAGCGGACGAACCGATCGCGGTGTAGTTGTCTGTTCTCGAGCATGATGAGCTATGAATTATCTTCCCGTCCTCGCGCATCGAAACAACGAGAAGGACGCACCGTACCAGCTTCTGACACCGTTGCCCGCTTCTCCCTCGAGCTCAGCCTTGAACTCGCCATCGTAGCCTCCTCCTCCGGTCCTCAGACGACTGAGGCTCCGCCTCGGATTCCCAAAGAAGCCACTCCTCGCTCTCGACAGCGCCTTCCGTTCTCTCTCGTCGCCCGAACCCCGCTCGACCCCGTTCGTCCGATCGAACGCGTCGTCGTCGTCGAGACCGCCTGGACTGGCCTGAGCGTCCGCCTCGCCGTGTCGGAACAACAAATCGCTGATCTGGTGCGACCTGCGTCTGAGGTCGTCTGCGCCGAAGGAGCGCGCTGTGCGGAGGAGCGGGCGGCGTTCGTCGAGGGGTGAGGCGAGCGGAGAGCAAGTGGGGGAGGGGGTGGTTGAGGGTGGAGGGAGGAGGGGTGGTGGACGCGGGAGAGGGGAGCGCGGGTGGGATGGCATGCGCTTTAGAGAGGTCTCTAGCACGCGAGATGGCTTCCCAATCTGGCGAGGGATGAGAGGTGAGAGGTGTTGGGCGATGTAGGGCGTGAGGAGGAGGAGCGGGCTCTGGCTTTCGCTTGTCACGGCTGACTACGCTGGACGTGCCCGCTGAGCGTGCCAGACACTCAAAACACACTGGCCTCACACGGCGCAGCCATCCACCAGCGCGCTCACCCCGTCCTCACCCTCGTGCCGTCATCTCCCCCTCCTCGTCGTCCCTCTCTCCCCACCCGCACGGGCGACTGAAGCGCGACGATGAACATCTTCCGACTGCTGGGAGACCTCTCCCACCTCGCGTCCATCTTCATCCTCCTCAACAAGATACAAAAGTCGCGCTCGGCGAGGGGCATCTCGTTCAAGACGCAGTTGATCTACTTGATCGTCTTTCTCACGCGGTGAGTCTCCGTCGCTCTCTTCGCTTCCCTGGCGGGCGAGCCAGTCGGGCGGGCGAAGCTGTGGGTAGAACGTGGAATCGCCAGACTGACCCTCACTCGCTCGCTCGCTCGCCCGCTCGCCCGCTCGCAGATACCTCGACCTGCTGACGGGCCCGTACATCTCGCTGTACAACACGGTCATGAAGCTCTTCTTCATCGGGAGCTCAGCCTACGTCCTCTACCTCATGAAGGTCAAGTTCCGGTGCGTGGCTTCGCCCCTCGTTCCTCCGAACGTTCAGGCTCACTGACGCTGCGTTGGATGCGGGTGAACGTACGTGCCACAGACCGACGCAAGATCCGGCGATCGACACGCTCCGGCTCGAGTACCTCCTCGGACCGTGTGCCGTCCTTGCGCTCGTCTTCAACTACTCCTTGTTCGGTGCCTGCCTCGCCCCGTTCTCGTCACGCTCGACTGACCCTGTGCACGTGACAGCACGCCGATGGAAATCCTCTGGGCGTTCTCGATCTACCTCGAAGCGGTCGGGATCCTCCCGCAGCTCTTCATGCTCCAGCGCACGGGAGAGGCGGAGAACATCACGACGCATTACTTGTTCGCGTTGGGAGCGTACAGGGCGCTGTACATCCCCAATTGGGTTTACCGGCACGTCTCGCTCGCCTCCGCTCCGCTCCGCTCGAACTGACGACGAGACGAGAGGCTGACGAGGAGGTTGGTCGAAACAGGTACTTTACGGAAGACACGGTCGACCCGATCGCCGTCTGCGCAGGGATTGTCCAGACAGCGCTCTACAGCGACTTCTTCTACCTCTTCGTCACCAAGTGCGTCCCGCTCGCGTTCCGTTTCGTTCGCTTCGTCGTCGGGTGTGGGGGGCTGACCGTTGTGACGGGGCGGGCAGAGTCATGCGCGGTCAGAAGTTCGAGCTGCCTGCGTGAGCGCAAGCGCAAGCGCGTCCACCCGTCCGTCCGTTCGTCCGTCCGTCCTCGTTCCGAGCGAGAGTCAGTGATACCCCGGCGTGGCTCGGACGAGGAGGAGCGCGTGTCGTGTCTAGCAGAGTGCAGGGGCGGCAACACGGACACTGTTCCCGAACGCTGACCTCCGCGGATTCCGCTGAAATTCCGCTGGCTTGCGCTGGCTCGTCCGTGCTCTGTGTGTGTGTGTGTGTGTGTGCACGCGAGTGTCCAGTGCGTAGTCGCGCGTTGCGAGGAGAGAGAAGCGAGTCTGGCGCGACGAAGACTTGGTGGCGATCGAGCTCTCTCTCGCACACGCACCCGCTCGCTCTCCTCGCCCCGTCACACCGTCGCCCCGCGCGCGTGGACTCTCGAGCGCGTGCACTGCCCATTGCCAGCCAGCCCCGCAGCTCGACGCCGAACGCAGGCGCTGCACCCGCCCCAGACGACCGACTGACGGCCCACTGCCGCCAGGCCCTCGCCTCTCCCTCGCACCCTCACGCACCCGCGCCCGTCGCCTGGCGCCACAGACCAGACAGCACTTGTCCAGGTGCGTGCCCGCCGCACTCGCACTCGCACCCGCCGTCCCGCAAGCGAGCCCGTGCGCCCGACGACCACGCGCAGCGCTCCGAGGGTTCGAGGCCTCGACGCGCGCGAGCTGGGCAAACGGGGCCACGCCGCCGCCTCGTTCTCTCGTGCTCAGCGTGTTCGTGTTCGTGTTCGTGTTCGTGTTCGTGTTCACACAGCGCATCCACACCGCCACCGTCCCGCCAGCTCGCCGCGCTGACCGTTCTCCTCCCCCTCTGTCCCGCTCCCCGCCGTCTGTCCCGCAGGTGTCCGCCCCTCGCCCGCAGCCGCAACAGCAACCGCAACCGCAACCGCAACCGTCGTCCGCTCGACACACCCCCGCGACCGCCCTCGGCGATGGACTCGTCCTCGCACCCGAACCCCTCCTCGCCCGGCTGGGGCGCCCCGTCCTCCCAGCCCGCAGCCAGCTACGCCCGCCCGGCCGCCTACGGGTCCTCGGCAGACCCGTCCCCGACCGCGTCGCACGACGACCTCGACCCGGCCCTCGCCCGCGAGCGCGAGTCGTACATGGACTCGGACCTCGAGATGCGCAAGTACCAGGGCTTGTCGGCCTCGGGCGTCGCCGGGTACCAGGCTGTCGGCGACGTCTCCGAGCCTGGCAGTCCCGTCCACGACGGCTCGTACGAGCGCAGCCACGAGAGCGGCTCGTCCGGAACCAAGGTCGACGCGCCGAGCCACTCGCGCATGGCCCGTCCCGAGACGATGAGCTCCGAGGGCAGCTTCGACGCCAAGCACATGGTGCGCCGTGCGATCCCCCCCCCCCCCCCCCTTTCCGTCGTCGCCCGTCGCCCTCGACGCTGACCCGGATCCTCCTCGCTCGCGCAGTCCGAGTCGGGCCACGGCCACTACGGCGCGTACGGCGCCGACGGCACGTTCCACCCGGGATCGCCGACGGGCCACTTTGGCCGCTACCGCGAAGGCTCGTTCGGCCAGCACTCCGGACTCGAGTCGGGCCGCGCGTCGACGATCGGCACCGACCACGTCCCGTCGTCGCACAACATGCCGCAGAACTCGTCGCGCGTCGCGCTCAACTCGGACTGGCGCAACTCGTACGACCAAGGCTCCGACATGAGCCGCAACATGACCATCGCCGAGATCGCCCCGGGCAAGGAGGGCTACGGCCGCGCCGACTCGAACTACGGCGACGAGAAGAAGGACCCGGCCTTCGTCGGCGGCGGGTCGAGCTACGCCCCGCTCGCGCCTGGCTCGCCTGCGCTCGGCGGACCGCCCAAGTCGGCCGCGCGCGACGCTCCCGCCGTCATCGTCTCGCGCACGAACCGCCTCGACTGGATCGACGGCCTCCGCGGTCTCGCGTCGATCATCATCTTCACCCACCACTTCTCCGACCTGACCTGGGCCCAGACCCACCCGAACACGCTCGCCGTCGGCTCGCTCCAGGGATTCCTCCGCAACGGCCAGCTCGCCGTCGGCATGTACTTCCTCGTCGGCGGCCGCGTCCTCGCCGCCTCGTTCCTCAAGTCGGCCTTCACGGTGCCGAAAGCCCCCGTCGTCCACGGCGACGACGAGCCGGAGAAGCCCGTCGTGCCGCGCAAGCCGCCCGGCCCGCGCTGGCTCACGCTCTCGTCGTCCCTCTTCCGCCGCTCGATCCGCCTCGCCTTCCCCGCCATCATCGTCGGCTTCATCCAGTGGAAGGTCTGCGTCGACGGACTCATGACCAAGGCCATCGAGGCCGAGGAGCGCTTCCTCGCGCCGTCGGCCCTGTGGGAGCCGACCTGGTGCCAGATCGGCGACTTTGCAGGCTTCCTCCAGTTCTGCCTCGACCTCTTCACGAACCCGAACCACCAGTACATGCTCACCGTCGGGTCCGCACTCTGGACCACCTACGACCAGTTCTGGGGTTCCGTCCTCGTCTACCTCGTCGCGGCCACCCTCACCCCGCTCCCGTTCCGCGGCCGCTACTCGCTCTACCTCGTCATCTGCGTCGCCCTGTGGTGGATCAACTCGTCGAACATGCTGTGAGGTTGCCCGTGCGTCTCGTGCACCACGAGACGGGACTGAACCTCTTTTTTTGTCCCTCCTCCCGCAGCTACATGATCGGTCTCTGGCTCGCCGACTTCTACGCCTCGGGTTTCGTCCGCAAGATCCAGGACCACTGGAAGTGGACCGTCGCCATCGAAGTCTGCGTCATGGCGCTCGCGCTCGCCTTCATCGCCGGAGGAACGAAAGTCGCCGGACCCGCCGACCGCGCCATGGGAGCCGCCACCGTCTACGACGGCAAGTTCTCGTGGGACCCGTCTTACATCTGGCCGCAGTACATGCTCATGAGCAACTGGTGTGTTCTCCCCGAAAATCGCCAGCTTGGGAGACAGACTCGGGAACGTCAGTCGAGCTGACGACCTTTTCTTGTTGACGCGCAGGATCCCGCCCACGATGATCCTCGTCTGGGTCGAGGTGTCGCACGCGATGCAGTGGTTCATGAGCTGGGGACTCTTCACCTGGATCGGCAAGGTCTCGTACGGGTTCTACCTGATGCAGTTCCTCACCCTCTACGGCATCATGCCCCACATCCTCCTCCACTTTGCCGACCAGAACCGCTCGTCCTACTGGAACGTCGTCACACCGACCTACATCCTCTGCCTCATGTTCAACTTTGCTGTCGCATGGTGCGTTTCTGCGGCCCCCCCCCCCCCGTCCCTTTTCCCTTCACCGTCAAATCTCTCGCCGTCGCTGACGCTTCGTTCTGCCGACCCCCCCTCGCGCAGGGCGTCGTACCACCTCCTCGACCGCGTCGGCCTCAAGCTCGGCAAGTGGATTTGGGACGGCCTCTTCGTCTCGAAGCCCAACACGGCCGGCTCGCTACCGGCCAAGATGGGTCGCCATGCCGTCTGGTGCGTCACCAAGGGCCCGATCGCCCTCGCGCGCGGCTGGACCAAGAACGTCGCCTCGTTCGGCAAGAAGGCCAAGCACGGCATCCACATGACCTTGCACTGGCGCACGCCGACGACCCGCCCGCACGTCCCCGACCCGACCGACCCCGAAGTCCTCGCCCAGCTCCACTCGACGAGGTGGACGTCCGACCTCAGCCACGACAAGGAGGCGATGCGCACGCGCAAGCTCCTCCGCCTCCAGTCGTTCATGTGGATCCCGCACCTCTTCCTCATCCCCGGCCTCACCGCGATCTGGGTCGTCTTCCACCCGATGGGCGCCTGGACGTACGACGCCCTCACGTTCTCGTCGCTCTGGCGCTTCATCTGGGTCCTCTCGTTGCCGAACTGCTTCTTCGCCTGGCTCGGGTTCATCACGCCCGACGTCTCGCCCGAGCCCGGATCGCTCGACAACAAGCCCGTGTGCCGCGAGTACATCCGAAACTTCTTCGTCGTCCTCGTCACCAAGGGCTCGAACGAGTCGGCCGTCCGCCGCGGTTACAACAAGCTCATCCGCCTCGAGAAGTTCCACCCGGCCGTCAAGGTCGTCGTCCTCACCGACGAGCCGTACGTCTACCCGGACCTCCAGAACATCGTCTGTCCGAAGTCGTACAAGTCGCCGCTCGGCAAGGCCAAGTACAAGGCGCGCGCGCTCGACTACTTCCGCTACCACGTCTCGCTCGGAGTCTACGACTGGATCCTGCACATGGACGAGGAATCCGTCACCGACGCCGAGTCGCTCCGCCACTGCCTCGAGTTCATCCGCTACACGCCCCACCACTTCGGACAGGGCATCATCTTGTACAACGGCACCGGGTACTGGGACAACTGGTACTTCACCGTCGCAGACGGCATCCGTGTCGGCGACGACCTCGCGCGTTTCCACCTCCAGAACTCGATCATCAAGCGCCCCGTCTTCGGTGTCCACGGATCCTTCCTCATGACCAACGGCGAGCTCGAGAACGAGTGCACCTGGGACTTTGGCTCGCTCGCCGAAGACTTCGAGTTCTCGCAGGACGCCTGGCGCCGAGGCTTCACCTGCGGCCGCATCCACGGTATCGTCCGTGAACAGTCGCCGACTACCCTCCGCGACTTCCTCAAGCAGCGTCGCCGTTGGTTCATGGTGCGCTGCGCGTCCTTCGACCACGCCTCGTGGGTCACCCCCTCCCTCCTCCCGCTGACTCTTTCCCGCTCCCGCTCCGCTTCGCATCGCAGGGTATCCGCGACATCAAGGGTCTCTACGGTCTCCCTCACCTCGCCATCAACCTCTGGATCGTCGGTGTCTTCACGCTCGGCGCGACCATCATCAACTTGCCGCTCGGCTTCATCGAGCACTCGCTCACGCCGCTCTGGATCGCCGTCTGCGCCAACTTCTGCTTCATCACGTTCTTCGTAAGTCGATTTGTGTTCCTCCACCCGGGACGTGCGTAAGCGGGCGGACAAGGGTCAAGTTGGGGTTGGCCATCCAAGTCTAGCGGAAGATTTCTGCGGGGGGGGGGGGGGTCTGTGGCAGCTAGCGAGGGTTTCGGCGGTCGATACGAGCGAGGACTCATTCAGCGGTCGAGACTGGCGAGGACTGCGGCCTCGAACGAGACTGACCTCACCCTCCTTCTCGCCTCGCCTCGCCTCGCAGACCCTCTACCTCTGGGGTTTGTTCTTCCAGGAATTGGACTTTGGCCAGACTTGGTGGAAGATTCCCGTGCGTACCGTTTACTCGTTCAGTCAACGGAAGACGGACTGACCTCCACTCCCCCCCCCCCCCCTTTTTTCTTTACCCGCGCAGATCCACTTGCTGTGCGCCATCCTCATCCAGCCGTTCGCTTCGATCGCCGAGGGCCTGTCTGCCATCTGGGGTGCGTTTCGACCATTCTTACTCTGACGAAGACAAAAAAAAAAAAAGGCGACGGGCGTCGGAGGAAGAGCCGCGCAGCAACGGATGACTTTTGAGGCGAATCGCGCGCCTCCTCGGACTGCAAGACTGACAGCAATACTCGCTTGTGTCTACAGCCATGGCATCGGAAGACTTTGGCAAAGAACGTCCACCGTCCACCTCGTCGGCCCTTGAGATCCGAACTAACCTCGTCGTCGTCGCCTGCAGTTCGAGGTCATCGTCAAGAAGTAGTCGCCTCGCGTTCGCCCCGCCTCTCCCTTCGCATGGACCCTCTTCCTTCCTCGCCGTGTCGCCGTCGCCCTCGTTGTCGCTATTCGCCGCCCCGCTTTCAACCAGCGCCGCGCGACACCCCTCGCACACCCCTTTCTCTTCCCCTCTTCACGCCCAACTTACCTACTCAAACGGACACTCGTATTCCTTCCTCACTTTGCAACGTCCCAACTCATCGTCACGCTCCCCCACTGCGCCGTACCGCGTCCACACCCTCGTTTCAAACCCGTCAAGTGGACACTGGCTTCCTTCGCTTCCCGCTAGACGCTCCTCTCCTTCTCCTGTGCACAATCCTTCGTTCGCTCTCTCGTTCTTCCTCGCCTGCTCCCGAAATACCATACACATTCGCCGGGTATCCCTTCGTTGCGACGAGGGGCCTGTCGCTTGCTCTCTTCGCGCTCTTCGTGACAGTTCCTCCGCTCACTGCCGCGCTGGCAGGGGCGGTCTCCCAACCACGGTGTCAGCGGTCGTCGAGGAGCCTGCCTCTGACCCGCCTGCGATCTTTGCCTCTCCTCGTCGCCTCATCGCTTCTCGCACTTCAGCGGCTCACGTTCTCATGGCTACATCACCCTTTGCCGGTTTGGCGCCGAAGATCAAGGCGCAGTACGCTGCTGCGCTCAAAGCTGGCTCACTGCTATTCACCGAGAGCGAGGTGGTCGAGTTGGCCGATGAGCGAACTGGGATCCCGGTTCGTGCGAACGCCCCACTCGAGCGCCTTCGATGGCTCGCGCTTACCTTGTTGCCCGTTCAGTTTGAGGTCCGCTGCGCACCGGCACTCGCGCGGAAGCCAACGGATCAGGGCAAGTGCGAACAGAAGGACGAACGGCGAGGCGCCCCTTCCGACCCGTTCGCGCCGCCGTACCAGCAGGACTTGTACGTCGCCGAGGACGTCGTGAAGGAGGACGAGCACGATGCGGGCGAGGGATTCGTGGTGTTGGTGAGTTGCGCTTCCTGTTCCCGCTCCTCCCGCCGTTCTTTCGCCTTCGCTCGTTCCGCCCTGTCGAGACCGCTTTTCTCGCCTGTCGACTCTTCCCCTCCCCTGCCGCTGCAACAGCCCAACAAGAGCCTGACTGTTCGCCCTTGGCAGCTCAACAAATTCTGCGTGACGCCCCGGCATTTCCTCCTCGTCACCAAGGAGTTCGTCAAGCAGACGACGCCTCTCTCGCCCGTCGAGATCTACACAGCGTGGTCCATTCTCAAGCATCTGGGCTCGCGGGAGAAGCACCTCGCCTTCTTCAACTGCGGCCAGTACAGCGGAGCCTCGCGAGTTGACGAGAAATACCGGTTTCCTCTCATTCTGCATGCTGACTCTTTAGCTCTGCAGTCAACCGCACAAGCAGTTCGTCCCTCCATCACTTCGGTAATACCGGCTGTCCGCTCGCTCACGCATTCCCCGTTCCGCAGCCTCCAGTTCATCCCGCTGTCCAACGGCGTTGCCCCGTTCGACTCCTACATCGACGAGCACAAGCCGAAGAACGAGAGTGAGCGCACGAGGCCCCGATCATCACAGTGTCTCTCGCTGACTCTCCACTTCTTCACCGGCAGAATCGTGTTTCCAGCTGCCCCTCCCTTACGCCAACTTCACTGCTCTCCTCGACGTCCCCTCAGATCCCAGCGACGTACCGGCCTACCTCGGTCACCGCTTTCTCGAGCTCCTGGACCTCATGATCGACCACCGACGGCGACTAGCGGAAGAAGAACCCTCGCTCTGGCCGGCGAGCGGTCCAGTCCGGCTATCCGAACTCTCCTACAACATCGTCATGACCGCCTCGTACATCCATCTCGTCCCCCGAAGACGGGAAGAGTTCACGACATCAACGGGACGGGCCATCTCGATAAATTCGCTAGGCTTTGCGGGCATGATCCTGGTCAAGGAGCAGGAGGCTCTGGACGAGGTCAAGGAAGTCGGCGTGTTGAAGGTCCTGGAGGATGTTGCGTTGAGGCCAGTAGAGCTGGCAGACACGCATGCGGCGGATGCTATCGTTGCTGAAGGTGGATTGGCGTGATAGACGAGCGGGTCTAGAGACGGCCGTTCGTGGCGTTAGGGAGGAGCCGACTGCACCTGCCAAGCCTATCCTTGATCGAACCCCGGGGTTTTGACTTCTACCTTCTCCGAGGCTTATGTGCCCGGCTATATAGAGCGAGGCAAATCGGGAGCTTAAAGGAGGGAGGAGGCTACTAGGGCGGGATGATCGGAAGCGCGCAAGCCAACGAGGGACAACAGCGTGGCAAGGGTGCAAGCTGCTCCTACCTCGAAGACCGAGCTGAAAGAGCACCGACGAAAGCAAGGAAGCGTCGCCCTCCCCTCGTCGCAACGAACGCTACCCGGTTATTGTGTATGGGATTTCGGGAGCAGGCGAGCCACGGAGAGAGCAAACGAGAATCGTGCACAGGAGAGAGGGACGTACAGCGGAAAGAAGGAAGCCAGGGTCTTGACTTGAGGCTTGACGGAGGGGGGTGTAAAAACGAGGGTGAGGCGCGGTACGGCGCAGTGGAGGAGCGTGACGATGAGTTGGGACGTTGCAAAGTGAGGAAGGAATACGAGTGTCCGTTTGAGTAGGTAGGTTGGGCGTGAAGAGGGGAAAAGAAAGGGGTTTGCGAGGGGTGTCGCACGGCGCTGGTTGAAAGCGGGGTGGCGAATAGCGACAACGAGGGCGACGGCGACACGGCGAGGAAGGAAGAGGGTCCATGCGAAGGGAGAGGCAGGGCGAACGCCAGGCGACTACTTCTTGACGATGACCTCGAACTGCAGGCGACATAGTCGAGGTGAGTTCGGATCTCAAGGGCCGAAGAGGTGGACGGTGGACGTTCTTTGCCAAAGTCTTCCGATGCCATGGCTGTAGACACAAGAGAGTATTGCTGTCAGTCTCGCAGTCCGAGGAGGCGCGCGATTCGCCTCAAAGTCCTCCGTTGCTGTGCGGCTCTTCTTCCGATGGCCGGCGCCGTCCCTCTTTGTCTTCGTCAGAGTAAGAATGGTCGAAACGCACTCCAGATGGTAGACAGGCCCTCGACGATCGAAGCGAACGGCTGGATGATAATCGCGCACACGAGGTGGATCTGCGCGGGCGCCCGCAGGTGAGCGAAGCGAGCGATGAGACGGTTCCTCTGTCCCGATAGCCGCACCGCAAGGGAGTGGCATCATTGGCTGCATTTGTAGCGGAATATGAACCTATCGCTACAGCCTCGAGGCGGACCAGAGCATATAGAAGTGCGGGTTCGTCTGGCATGGCGGCAGACATCAAGCATGGCGATTCTGGCGTGGCACGAAGACCTCATTCGGCGAGTCGGAGCTACTCAAAGCGAGTGGAACACGGTCGAGATGCGTCTCGTCGTCGAAAGCGATGAAGTCGGGCAACAAGTCCGCAACAGCGTGGGACGCGATAAGCGCTGTCCAGTCGAATGCAGCAGCTCAAAAGTAGCCATGGCAGCCGTCGCCATCTTTGCACGAGCGGTCGAGCGGTATGGCTTTGTGTGAAGTTTACCATCGCCAGCTTTCCGCCTCCTGACTCCTCGCCCTCCGCTATTCGGCTCTTGTACACTCGCAACCTCCTGTAAACAGCTTCAGCTTCCCGCCTAGAGCCGTTATGTCTTCCGTCTTCGGCGCCGTCCGCAGCTACGCCCGCTCGTTCTTCTCGATGCCCGCGATCAGTCAGGAGCAGGTTGCGCTCGCTAAGGAGACTGTCGAGGTACGCCGCGCTGTCTGAGATGATCATCCCGTGCATTGCTGATCACGTTGCTGGGAACAGTCGCTCATCCAGTCGCCCATCGTCGTCTTCAGCAAATCCTACTGCCCCTACTGTGCGTTTCTTTCGCCCTTCAAGGTGCAGCGGTCAGTGAGCTGACATTGGGCGTTCTGACCGCAGGCACAGAGGCTAAGAACATTCTCAGCTCGCTTGGCCAGGGTTCTCGCATGAAGGTGCGTCTCTTGCAAACTCGAAACTTTTGTACTCGCCAGTCGACAAAGTTTCGTTTGTCTCCAGGTCCTCGAGCTCAACCAGGAGCAGAACGGCTCGGCGATCCAGGAGTACCTTGCCGAGCGAGTTGGCGCAGCGAAGATTACGGTTCCTCAGGTGCATCAGCTTTCACTTCCCTCGCTCATTCGCCCCAACTCATGTCGACCGTTGACGCAGGTCTACATTAAGGGCCAGCCCGTCGGCGGATGCAGCGATCTCAAGAAGCTCCAAGCGGAGGGCAAGCTCGTCAGCCTTCTCGCCTGAACGCTCGCCTCTGTCTGGCGTAGATTCGCTATTTACTCATCTTGTAGCACTGTAACACAACATTCCTTCCATCTCAGATCTGAGACCCTAGTTGTACTCGATGATAGGACGGCGCCTCGGTCGCTCTTCTTCCTCCTCCTCTTCGGAACCGTCCTCCTCGCTGGCTTCTGCTTCTCGTCGCGGGTTCGCGTCATGTGCGTCGTCCGCACGTCCGCCATCCGCCAACCCCTCAATCTCGATGACTTCACTCTCGCCGCCTCCTTCGCCTTCCTCCTCTTCCCGCGCCTGAGCATTCAGCGCTTCTCGCTCCTTCTGCTTGGCGATGAGCTTGGTTGCGCTGCTCGAGGAAGGACATCAGTATCGCACACCAAGAACGCTTCAGGATAGGAAGCGGACGCACCGGTTGAAGACGCCGTTCGTGCTCGCGCCGCAAGCGAAACACTTGCCCGTCTTTGCGAACCGCTTGATCGCGCACGCCGAATCGAAGTAGTGACCGCACAGGGTAACGACAGGTTCGGGACCAAACGGCTTGCGGCAGATCAGGCAGGCGAAGGGCAGCTCGTCGTCTGAATCGGAGCCCGAGTCGTCATTGTCGCCATCTCGGGCGCGCTGTTTCGCCAGGAAGGAGCCGGCGGCGGCTGAGTTGGAGAGGAAGGAATTGTCGAGTTGCCAGCCGTGAAGATAGTCGCCTCGGTCGTGCAAGAACTGTTGAGAAAGAGCAGTCAGTACGAGTGCTGGAAGCTGGAGCCGGCGGCTACTCACCTTGCAAGTGTCGCCATAGCCACAGAATCCGGTCTCTGCAACGAAGAGTGCCCAGTCAGCGGAGAATGAGGAGAGTGAGCTGGAGCGAGAAAGCACCTTTGTAGTCCTTACAGACGTCCGGCTGGTAGTCGACGAGCGTGATCGTCCGCACATTCGACGGCCCGCCCTTGACCGGTCCAACAGCCTTCGGCAGCTGGTTCTTCTGCTTGTTTGCGCCGCGATACAGCCCGTCGTCCGGAACCTCCTCCGCCTTTGCATTTTTGTCGCGCGCCATCTCCTTGGCCTGCTCCGAGCTGACCCATGCCGGTGGACTCTCGCTGCGCCTGCCCTTAGCCCGCCGCTCAGTCGAATGGCGCACGGCGAACGCCTTGCGCTCCTTGTCCTCCTCCTCATCCGAGTCGTCCTGGGCGTCGAGTGCCGCATCCTGCAACTTGCGGCGCTTGTACCCGCCCGTTCCCTGGACCAAATGGCTCGTGACTTGCCGCTTCGACGCCTGCACGACCTCGGACGCAGCGGGCTTCGAGTCGGCTGATGAGAAAGCGGTGTCGACCTCCTTCTTGCGGAGACCGGCAGGCGGGCCCTTGCGCTTCTTAATGAAGGTGACGGGTGCGTCGGAGCTCATACTGGATGATGCTAAGCAGGAGACGAAGCGAAAGAGCAGTGAGAGCGAGAGAGTCGGCGCCACTTCGCCAAACGGCTAAGTCAGCAAAGTTACTCTCGAACACTCGCTTTGTTGGCGTGCGATGACAAAGACCCGCAATACAATGCTTGGAACGACTTCGGCTATGAGAACGAACAAGGGGGGAATGCGCGACAGAAAGTCCATGTCCTCCTCGACAACCCCTCACACCGACTGCGACGATGACGACCCTTCCTCCTCCTCGGCCGTCTCGATCATGACGAGGTCCTCCGTCCTCGACCAGCCCAACGTGCCAACGCCGTTCTTCCTGCAGAGCAACCATCCCGCGCCGCCCTCAGCGCTGTCTGCCTCCTCGAGCTCGACCATGAGTCGGTCGCCAGCCTCGAGACTCCAAATCGGGTACCCAGAGCGGTACCCAGACGAGCGGCACGTATTGACGGCCTCGGCAACGTACAGCGGGCCGTCGGCGCCGAAGTCGTCCTCGTCGCCGCCTTCGTCGGCCGGCAAAT
Source organism: Rhodotorula sp. S30-09 (assembly GCA_023628235.1). Classification (NCBI taxonomy): domain Eukaryota; kingdom Fungi; phylum Basidiomycota; class Microbotryomycetes; order Sporidiobolales; family Sporidiobolaceae; genus Rhodotorula; species Rhodotorula sp. S30-09. The sequence goes on from JAMALD010000002.1 coordinate 712,762, forward strand.
AGACGCTGTACGTCGAAAAGTAGCGCTCGCGCAGCTCCTGGGCGGTACGGCCAGCCGTTTCACGCGGGCGGGCGGCGCTAGGCTCGCTGCTCTGCGCGGACGAGTCGTACTTGCGGTTGCCAGGCGAGGCAGGCGACGCAGACGTCGGTTGAAGGATGGGCGCAGGCGGAAGAGGCGCGCGCAGCGCCATGGAGCGGCGGTCGTAGCCGTTGATTGGCTCATGCATAACCTTCGACAAGCGGCCTTCGCTTTTCTTGACGACGACGTAGGGTTGCGGGATGGGCGGAGGCGTGACCGACTCAGTCGCCTTCGAAGATCCGGAACCGTCGGCGAATGAGGGACAGAGGGACGGCACGGACGAGTCAGACGTGACGCTGCTGCGGTAGGTCGAACCGAGGCTGCCGCGACTGAGGTGCTCGGACGAGTGCTCGGTCGAGCCGGACAGATAAGACCGGCGATTCGAGTGGCTAGGCTCGTCGGGCGTCGTCGGCTGCGAGGCGTACGGGCGGGACGGGCTCGGAATGGATAGCGGTTTCGAGGCTTGCGAGATGCGGGAAAAACGTTGGTGGCCGTGAGGAGACGACGTGGTCGATTCTGCATGCGCATGACACTTCTTTAGCTCCCTTGATCGCAGAGTGGCAAAAATATTGGAAACGGAACGCACGAGAGGCGGGAATGCCGAGGCCAGCGGCGAGCGTCTCCATCATTTGCGCGAGGGGCTGATGCGCTGCATCGAACGACGCCTCAATGTCCTCGTACGAACCGTCTGGCACCTGAACGAGCCACTGCTCTGCGAAGGCGACCCAGCGCTCCTGGACCGTCTCGTGGTACGCCGCCTGGGCGCCGGCAAAGTGGCCGACAATGATGTTGAAGTAGCGCGAGACAGAGCCGAGGAAGCGAGGAAGCTCCTCGAGCAGCTGCGACGAGAGTAGGAGGAACTCCTCGGACCCGCGCCTGTCGACTGGCAGCTTCTTGACGAGGTATCGGGAGTGGTCGAGCATCTTGTCGTTGCGCTTCGCAATGACTTGACGAGGATTCTCGAAGAGGCTGAGGAGATGGTCGGTCTTGAGGACGAGCGAATGCCGCACCTCGTAGTCCTGCAGACCGCGGGAATCAGTCAGTCCGAGTCGGTCAGAGCGGTCAGAGGGGTCGACGAAGCGGACTCACAAGTTCTCGCCAGGGATCCTCGATGATGGGGATCAAGACCTCGTCGAGGAAGATGCAGAGTCGGCGGTGGCTGATGCTTGCGGGCGAGTGTCGCTCGCCGACCATAGGCGCGTACATGTTGATCCAGCCCTCGACCATGCCAACCTGCGCCTCGAGCGCGGTCTTCGTGCTCTTGGTCCAGTCGCGCATCTCGTCCGAAAAGCGGAGGACTCCGCTGCGAGTACTGTCCACGAGCGCGACGAGTGTGTCGAACATCTCGTCGCCGCCGTTCTCGGCGAACCCGAGCGCCGTCTTGGCCTTCTGCGAGGAGCGCAGGAGCTTCTTCGTCACGGTCGACGAGATCGAGCGAGATGAGTCGCGGCGCTGAGACGACTTGTCTTTGGTGACAACGCGAGCGACAGCATCGTTGCGTTTCTTGTACTCGTTGATATGCTCGGCGACCATAAGGACATCGGTGTTGGCGCGCTGAAGACTGACTCGATCGGGGTGGTCATCGGGAGTGAGGGCGAGGATTTGGTCGAGGAGGAGCGGGTACTTGAGGCACCGCTGGACCGGCTTGATGAGCAGCGAGGCGAGGTCCCAGGCGTGCGTCCGACCGTGCGAGAGCGTCTTGCATTCGGACAAGTACGTGCGGAGAGTGGGCTCAAGTTCTTGCAGGCGAATAATGGCGCGATGGTGCCGGACGCAGTAGTTCGAATAGACTTGCTGGATGCGGGGGATCATGTCGACGAAGACCTCGCCTATCCGGTCGTCCATCGCGTCCGGGTCGTCGCCGCCAGATGCGCTGTCGAGGAGGTTGGCGAAGCCCTCTGCGAAAGCGGCGATCTCTTCAAGGTTGGCAAAGACGATGTGGAGGTCTTTCGGCGACATGAGCGGCTGGCCAGGCATGAGGTTCGGCATAGCCGAAACCGTAGCTCGTCGCAGCTCGCTGCGACCCGTGACATTCGGGGCTGATAAGACGCGACGGTTCACGTCTGGTCGATGCGAAGCTCGTCGAGGTGCGAGACTCGGCGAAGGTGGGCTTGCCGGAGACGCCTTCGCGAGGCCAAGACCGGTGCTCATGACGTGATCCGCGATCTGCGCCATGTCTACAGACGAGGGATACATCAGTAAGCGGGAGAGTGAAGGCGGTGGAAGGACTCACGAGCTCCTCGCGCCCGAGCGAGGTAGATGTCGCGAACGACGGCCATGTCGACCGCGTACGTGGTCTCCGTCTCGACAAGCTCCTGGAAAATCCGTTTGCGCTTCTCAAAGTTGCGCAGCTTCCGCTCAGTCTCTGCCGAGGTTTCTGTCAACGAACTCATTTGGACGGCAGGTTCGGGGGCGGCTTCGAACGCTGGCGAGCCAGCGCGAACAGTCGAAGGCGAGTGCTCCGAGATGGAACGGGTCGAGGGCTTCCGCAGATCGACGCTGGCGAGACCAAGGCCGGTCGAAGTTGCCGCCAGCGACGAAGTCGAACCGAGCGCCTCTTCGGCTTCGTGCCCGTCAGCGGGCTGGCCAGATTTGGGCGTGAAGTAGACGGTGTCGCGGTCTTGCTCCCAGCTAGCTCGAGGCGGATGCTCGGGTGACGATTCCTGGTCGGGGAGGGCGGCAGTGTCCCCCGAAGTTGGTGACTGCGAGACTTCGAGGGCACGTGCCGCAGACGCTGGTCCGCCATCAAAAGGATGGCGGTATTCGACGCGGTCCGACGAGTGCGAGCTCGAGCGTCCCGGGCTTGCACATTCCTCCGCCAACTCCGACAGTGTCTTTGGTTGCGGAGCCGTTGGCCGCGACTCTGGCAGGACCATCGTCAGCGACTTGCCGCCCTCCATCGCTGAAGCTGTCTCGTCGAGGAACGCCGCGAGACGCTTGCGCTTCTCCGCCGTGTCCGGAACTCCTTCGGCCATGAGCGGGAACGTCGGCGAGGCGGGCGAGAGGCGAGATCCGTAGTCGTAGCACGAGCTAGTGCTCGTGTACGACTTGCCGGAAAGGATTGAGGCCATGGAAGGTCGTCGACCGTCGACAGAGCTGCTAAGGTGGCTCGACAGGTACTCCGAATGCTCGCCCGGCGAGTGCGCGCTGCTGCGACGAGTCACGGCGGACTCGGTCGAGATGCGTCGAAAGTTCTTCGGGCGGGAGGGGAAGGGAAGATTGCTGCCGGATTGACGAAGGTTCATGCTGGAGCCGACAGAGTCGCGCTTCGAGGCTGGTGATGGGCAAGGTCAGCTGGCGAGCGACCAGAGCGCGAAACAAAGAGAGCTCACCAGGCAAGGCATCACTCATCCTCGACAGGCTGAAGTAATCCTCCTCATGTCCCGCATGTTTCCGCCTGATATCGATCGAAGACCGTCGCAACGCTCCATAAGCCGAGGTAGTCCTGGGGGGAGGCTCCTCATCTAGAAAGGAGAAATCGAGGTTGAAGTAGTTGGCGACGGCAGATCCGGGAAGGAGGCCGGAACGAGGGCGCCCATGACGATCCTCATCCGACGAAGTGGTGTCGTCGAAGAAGCGGTGCGTGTTGCGGTTGGCCGGTGCGGAGCGAGGGACGGGACGTTCGGTCGAAAGCGAGGGGCCGTTCATTACGATGGAAGGCGGGCGGGATTTGCGCGAGCCGTCGAAGGACAAGGGAGGAAATCGGGAACGAAAGGTGTCGGAGCGTCGCACCGTGATGTTGTCCGGCAGAGGTGGCAGGCGCGAGTTTGTGGAACGTCGGGACGTCAATGACGAACGACCAAAATCCGTTCCACCAAATGTGGGCGGTCGAGGAGAGGGTGAGCGGCGACGGTCAATCCCGTCGTCGTCCGTCGCGATGGACAGCGCAGGGCGTGGCGGCAAGTAGATGTCCATCGAGGGCAGTCGACAGAGCGGAGTGGGTCGATCGACGAAGCGAGGACGGGAAGTCGTCACCCAGAGAACGCAGCGGTGCGGTTCAAGGAGGGGGAGGGGGAAGGGAAATGGGAGAACGGAGCGTGGTCAGCGTCGGGTCGACTCAACACCTTGGCAGGATGCTGTCTAGCGCTCAAGCAGGCCGCACGACGCTGTGGCCAGCGAGTGAGGTGTGCGGTAACAGCGCCTCGGGTCGTCGTTCCCAGCGCCCTCAACGGCGACCCTCGACGCCAGGCAGGCGGTCGAGAGGTTTGGAACACGCGAACAGGCCATCCGTCGCCCAGGCACCTTCCCTCCTTGCGCCAGCAAGCGTGATCAGGAGCGGTGGACAGCACGGGGACGAGGCTGGATCCACCTTCCGCGTTCGGCCCGCCAACGTCGGCAGCGCCCTCATCTTGGGGAAGCCGACTGCCACTTTCCGCTTCGTCGCTGCGCCAGCCTCGATAAGCATAGGCACAACCCCCGCCGCTCTCCTCCGCTGTGCAATGACCTCGGGCGTCCAGCCTGCTCGCCGGCATGACGAGGAGCGCGTGGCCCGACCCGGCTCCGTCGCTTCCGTCGTGGCGCTCCAATCAGTTCCCGGCCTCTGATTGTGCAGTGCGCAAGAATCGGTTACGGCGTGCAGGACCCTGCGGATCTCACTTAACGAGGCAGACGTCGCCCTTCGTCGCGACTGTCGCGGTGCCCAACGCAGAGAAACCCCGGGATGTGGAGCAGGAGACAGTCGCCGGCTTACCGGAAACGTGGCTTCTGTCGCTTATGGTCTGCAAAGCATGGCAAGTCGATCAGCGAAACCTCGCTCGATTAAGAACAGCAGGGGCAGCTTCCGCGGAGCGGCATGGAAGCCGCAAGGGACCCTGCTCGGTTTAAAACGTACAGCGTCGTCGGCGAAGCCAGATCCCCGGTGGCCTTGAGCCCACCTCGTCCTCAAAAGGTTGCTGATCTCGCGCAAGAGGGCAGCGTCTCCCTGTGTGAGCGTTGAGCCCGATGCAAGGGTGCAGATCGAGGTGACCCGACTGGCCTTGCTCAGCGGCGTCTCGTCATGCGCAGCGGACCGAGTGAAGCGTGCTGCGATGGGGAGATGAGGAGGAAGTCGCGGAGGAGGAGGGGGTAGTTCGGCATCATCATTGCGCCGCTCTGGCGGCTTGAAGCTCAGCCTAGAGACAACCTGAAGCAGCTCGTAGAACGAGGGGGCCATGAGATAGCCAACGAAGCCATTGCAATGAAGCGACGGCAGCCAACGACGAGGAGAACAAGGGAAGAGGCGCTCAGGCCTCGCTTCTGCACGGGTGGCGCTTTCAGTGACGCAGAATCGTAAAGTGTGAAGCGTCGTAGGTCGCATGGGAGCGAGTTGGCCATGGGCGGACGCCGACGACGAGCGAGGAGGACGTCCCGGTTAGAAGATAATTGGCCGGACGATCTGCCGAGCGGGTACCGACTTTCTTCTGCACAGCGGCGCAGACGAAGTATCGACAACAGCAAGTGTCATTCTACAGGAGGAAAAGGCGGAGGAGGGAAGCGGGAGGTTGGTTTGGGAAGGATGAGGCGCTGCGCGGTCGCGGGTCAAGCGCAAAGCTTCACACTGAGTGCTCGCCGGCGAGCGGCTCGTGCGCAAGCGAATCGTGGCGCTCCTGGACGAGGAGAGCGATTGTCCTGCGGGACTGAGCAGTCAGCGCCAACCCAGGAGGTCGAGGAAGAGACAGTCGGAACGGACTGCTTCAGCTGCTCGACGTCGTTCTTGACCAGCCGTACGTCGCTGTTCGTCTGTGGCGACGTCGAGTAGATGAGCTGAGGCGGACCGATGCGGCGTTTCTGCGTGAAGCGTTGCCAAGCGGGACAATATCAGAGTCGACCAGCTCGAGGAGTGGAGAGGCTGCACGCACTGATACTAGGCGTCTCCTGCCATGTCCTCGTTTTGTCGGCCATGCTTGTACGGCCGGAACATTCTCTGCGGGATCGATTTCCTGCCAGGAGGCGTCGGCATTCAAGTCGCTCTGCGAGATGGCAGCGAGAGATCAGTCCAGCTCATCGTTAGACGCATCGCGGTCAGATATGTGTGTGTATGTTGAACGCACCTCTTCGCCTCCGTCAAGCTGTCGGAGTGGGACAACGTCAATTGACGCATAGAGAGAAGCTCGAACGAAACCTGCGCACCTGTTCATCTCGCATAAGCTCGCCACAGCGCCGCTTGTATCCATTCAGCTGAGAAGAAGCCAGAATCAGGTAGCATCAGGTTGGCTTCGCAGAGACGAAGGGAGCGGATGAGCGCACCTCGCTCAACGCAGCTTCGTAAGCAAGTTCGAGCTTCTCCTGCTCCTCCATGAGCTGCATGCACGCGTCGTGCTGTTCCTCCTGGTCGGCCTATACGTCCAAGTGGCGAGTGAGCTGTGTTGAAGGTGGCAGAGGAAGCTTTAAGAGGTGGGCACCTGGGTTTGCGCGAGCTCGCCTTTCACCTTTTCCAGCCGGCCTGAGAGCTTGACAACTTCAGCCTTCAAGTCTTGCTGTTCAAGCTCGTGTTGAGCCTGCGAGCACTCGTCTTCCGTCAGCGACGATTTATATGCACAATCAACAATGAGAGCGAGTGCGCACCTTGAGGTCGTCCTGCGTGAAGCACGACATCAGTATGGACTGATAACAGGGGACGACCTGTCTGCTCAACAAGAAGCCAGCTCACCAGGTTGCGCTTCCAAGCGTCTCGTTCGGCCCGCAAGTAAGCAACTTCCTGCATCAGCCGTTTGTTCTCGTCGACGATGTGCTGTTGAGCACTTGTTGATCAACGAGTGCAGCCGAGAGACGAAGGAAGGATCGCAGCACACCTTGACTTGTCCAGCCGCCGCAGAAAGAGACCCTGCTTCTCCCTCGCTCGTCGGCGCTCTCGCCGACGGCTCCGGCAGATCCTTCCGGGCACTCTTCTCCTACTTTCATACCCGTCAGCTGCCATGTAAAGGTCCATAGAGGAGTGCACGATTAACGCACCTTCAACCCCTGCGAACGCCTCTGCCCGCCCACCTGCACCGGCTTGAGTGCCTTCCTCCCCTCCGCCCAGGGATGAGCATCCGACTCCCTCGCCGTCTTTGCGCGCGACGAAAAGTTGTTAAGTGAAGAGGCGGTGCTGGAGGAGGAGGAGGAGGAGCGGGTGTGCTGGACGAGGGAGGTTAGCTTTGACAGGGTTGCGCAGGTGTGAGATAGGAACGCACGTTGTTCTCGTCACTCATGCTTGTGCGTCAAAATCAGCGGGAATGAGAGGGATCCGGCAAGGAAAAGCGAGGGAGACGCGGCGCTCGATCCGGCGACGAGGACGAGGTCAGTGCGTCGCAAGGCACGTGAGGCGTCGTCGCAACAGCCGTTGCGTGAGGGCATCAACTGTGCAGAAGAGCAGAAGCGAGGCGAGCGGAAAGGCTGAAATCGAGAAAGAGCGTAGTCGGCGGGACCTTCGCAATCCTCGCCTCCCGAGGCTGAACACTTCTTGCGTCGCTCCTCCTCGTCCTACGTATCCGGCACGAGTACATGCGCCACGACCTGCTTCTTCGGCGTTGACAGGCTGTCCCACGACCCATCATTCCGACCCGCCTCTCCTGCGGCGAAGTCCATCTCCTCGTCGCTGTCGTACGCGACCTCGCCTACCTCCTCATCCAGCTCAAGCACCCTAGCGCCCTTCGTTCGTTTGATACCAAAAGGCGGAGGCGACGGCACCTCAAAGGGGATCGGTAGTCGCAGAGCATTCCCTGCGCCCGCTCGGAACGCCGCGCCGAGAGCAGCGACTGAGGGCATCGAAGTTGCGCGCGAGAACGGCTTGCGGAAGGACGCGGAGGTTGACGAGGTTGAGATAGACTTGGAGGGTGTGTCGGGGACGAGGGTGAGGGAGTGGGCGGCACGGTCGGCGGCGGTCGATTCTGCGGGCGAGGGATGAGCTCGACTCGTTTTTATGCGAGCGAAAGGACGCACTTTTCGGACTGGCAGCCTTCCGTTTCCGCTTCAGCCCATCCTGATCATCCGTCTCTCCCTTGGCCGCACCTTTTTTTCTGGCCGCCACCGAACTCGTACTCGGCTTCTTCGACAACGACACGACCCGCCTCTTGAGCACGTCCGGCACGCCAGCTATGTTATCGCCACGCGGAAGCGGTCGAGGGCGCTCTTGTTTCCGAGGGAGGCGAGGGCGCGGAGTGGTTGTCGAGGCGGACTCGGAGGGCGGGTCGGTACTGTCCTTTCGCTTGAGTGGCACGCCAGGGACTTTGAAGACGTCGTCGTCCTCTCCGCCCGTCTCCTTCTCCTCCTTCTCCCTCCTTCCGGCACTGAGGCCTCCAACACCCATCAACCTCTTCATAGTCGGACTCTGTGCAACCCTCCTCTCATCCTCCCTCATCTCTTTCTTTCTCGCGGACTTCTCGAGCGACAATAGCGAGCGGGCTTTGAAGGGTGAAGGGGCCGGCTCGAGACGTTGCGCGAGACGGGCGGCTTGTGTGGCGGAGGAGGGGAAGAGCTTGAGGCGGTGATGGGCGAGAATGGTGGAGACGACGCGCGTGCGGAAGCTGCGCGTCTCTGAAAATCAGCAAGAAATAGGAAAGGCGGTGGCTCGAGCAGACGCACAGAGGCTCGACAATGTCCGACCACCACAGCTGCACCAGATCTTTATCCTCAATGACCACCTCATTCCTCCCCTCTCCCTCCTTCTTCCTCTCTCCAGCAACCCCGTATCCTCCAACATCCCTCATCACGCGCCAGATCTGCATCCGGTCCGTAAGGAAGTCGAGCAACATCGCTGGGTCGAGCGTATCGCGGAAGAGCTCGGGGTGCTTCTTCTTTTTGCCTTTGCGTGGGATAGAGGGGGTGTAGGTCAAGGGGAGAGAGAGGAGGGCGAGGAGGATGAGCGATTGGAGGCGGGCTCTGTGGACATGAAAGTGGTAGTCGACGAGAGGAGACTGGGCCGAGGAGAGCAGCACGCACTCGAGGAGCTCTTTCTCCGACAGCCAGTCGTCACGCCGGACGACAATCTCCTCTGGCCCCGCATCGTCCTCGTCCTCATCCATCTGCTCCGCGCCTCTGTCCTGGTCGACAGCCCGCTGCTTCCCCTTCCTCCGCTTCTCTTCCGCCTTCCTCCGCTCTTCCTCCAGCCGTGCCTTCTCTTTCACCGCCCACCGCGCACAGTCCTCCCTCGCCCGTCGCGCCTCGTCCTCGCTCAAACTCTCGCTCGAGTCCTCCTCGTCCTGCTCACTCGTCTCGATAGCCCGTGGAACGTGGTCTCTCCAACGCCTGTCAAAATCCTGCAACGGTAGCACGAGTTCACGACCGAGCGAGTCGAATTCAGCGGGCGAACGATCCGCCAGCAGTGCCAGTAACGAGCGAGCGAACGCCTCGAGTGTTGCCTGTCTCCCAAACAATCAGTCGCGCTTCGCCTGACCGGCTCGGTCGCCCACACACCTGTTCTGTCTGCTTGTCGTCCGCTGGAGGCCACAGAGCGTCGGTGTACGCCTGCTTGATGTCGCGTTTCGGGACGTGGATGGGGTAGGATGGTTGGGCGGGGAAGGGGATGGGCGGGCGGCATGGGAGAGAGTATATCAGGCGCCGCCTGGTCGCGGTCGACTGCGTGGCCATGCTCGAGCCTGTGTGACCTTTATGGGCGCTTTCTTCGAGGTCGTCGAGCGAGGTGTGTGTCGCGTTGAGCCGCGCTGATGAGGTGGAGGAGCGGGAGAAGTGGGTGTGAGGGACTCGCTGGGCTTTGCTGGTGATACTGTTCGCCCGTACAGTGCTTACGACGACGCTACACTCGTTCACTCTCTTACTTCGCCGCACACCTTTACCCGCTTCCTTGCCGGTTCAAAGTGGAGGTGTCGTGGCGGTGGGGCCAGTCGACCTCGCTCTCCTCTCACCATTCACTGCTTCACGAGACTAGTCATGCCATGGCACCGACAAAGATACTCCCGTCACACTCGGACTCATGACCTGGGGCGAGGAAGGGACGCGCATGTCCCGCATCCACGACCTCGTGAGACGTGCGACGAGTGCGTCCGCCTTCTTCCTTCGCTGCGAGACGAGGCATGCCTTTACGTCGGCCTGTGACGGGACGTAGATGGTGTTTCCGGGACGAGATTGACCCCCGCGACCCGCAGGATGCTCGATGTCTTCGTCTCGCACGGGCACAACGAGGTGGACTCTGCCCTTTGCCTACTGCAACGGCACCTCTGAAGGATACCTCGGCAGGCTCGACTGGCAGTCGCGGGGGATTCTCGTCGACACGAAACTGTGGTCGATGGACTGTACAAGAACGAAAAAAAGGCAACGTCCACGCTCGACAAGATGCGCAAGTTCCTGGGTATCCAGCTTGCGGGCGGTCAAGACCGACTGCTTGCACTTGTGGTATCTTCGTGCGCTGCGGGTCCCCGTCACTCTCTGTTCGCAATTGAGCCTCACTTTTCAGGTGCTCTCATTCGCCGACGCGCCGGACTACGGCACGCCCATCGCCGAGACGCTCGAAGCAGCCGACACGCTCCACAAGGAAGGCAAGAGCCCGGGGAAATCGGTCAAACCCGTCTCTTCCCTCGTGCGTGCGTGCCCCCTTCTCACTTCTCGCTTCTCCTCAGTCTCGCGTTTGTGCTGTTCCCGCCTCTCGCGCAGTACTACTACCGGTCGCCTGACAACATCAAGATTTGAGCCCCCCCAAAGTTTGGGGGAGGATTGAGCAGAAAACGGAAGCAATTTGCAAACGGGAGTCGGCCGTAACCCGTCCCGCGAGACGGTTCTTTTTCTCTCGGAAAGGTTGTGCTTCCTCTTCTCTTCTGTTTCATCGACAGAGGTTTCGAGACGGTGCGAGGATTACAACACACGGCACACAGCACACAGCACACAGAGGGCACATATCGAATCCCGACAGCATGTCCACAGGTCATTCGCCCAAACTCCGACGGGCTGAGATACTGTGGATCTCGCCCCCCCCCCCCTCTAGCTTCCCGCCTAGTGCCCGTCCTCCTCCTCCCACATGTCCCTCAACCTCTCCATGTCCGCCTCGGTCGCAACACTCACGACCTCGGTCTCTTCTCGCGTGCTGCCGTCCTCCTCCTGCCCGCGTCGAGCCTGCTCCCTGAGAGCCTTCGCGTCCCTCCTGGCAAGGTTCGCCAAGGCCTGTCCGGGTCCGAGGAAGACCATCCTCCTGACCCGGTGCTTGTCGGGCAAACTGGCGAGACAGGTGCTCCACCTGACGGGGAGGGAGATCTGAGCGACCAGGTTCGAGACGAGTGAGGAAGGGGTCGTGATCAGGCTCGCGTCGAGGCCCGAGACGAGAGGCGACGAGGGCGTGCGGATCCGGATTGAGCGCGACGAGAGCGCGTGGTGCATCCCGGAGGCCGCGGGAGCCATGAAGGAGCAGTGGAAGGGGGCGCTGCGGGCGAGACAAAACGACACGACACGACACGAGACTCCCGACAAGTCAGCGACCTGTGCTCGCGTGAGCGGAACGAGGGGCCGGCAGCGCGCGCGCGAGAGAGAGACTCACGAAACCGGCAAATCCGCCGCGCGACTGGCAATCTCCAACTCCCTCAGCTCCTCGCTGGCTCTCAAGATCCCCTCCCTCGTGCCGGCGAGCACCACCTGCGTACTCGAGTTGAAACTCGCGACTTCGACCGTGCCCTCCGCACCTTCGCGTCCCGATCGTTCCGCCCTCACGCGGCGAATCACGTCCGAGATCTCGGCGTGTGAGTGACCTGGGTTCAGGACGAGTGCGGACATTTGTCCGCGACGGGAAGCGGGCGCGTCAAAGTCGGGTGAGAGGCCGATCGAGGGGAGCGAGAGGGCGTAGTGTGTGAGGAGACCGTGGAGGCGCGTGAGGCGGACGCCGTCGGAGAGGGAGAGGGCGCCGGTTGCGACTGCGGCCGAGTATTCGCCAGACGAGTGGCCGAGGATGAGCGAGGCCGTGCGCGCAATCGGGAGGCTGTATTCACGCTGCGAGACGAAGGGGAGGAGGGGTCAGTACCACGAGGAAGCGGAAGGGAGCAAGGAGAGAGCGGCACGCACCTCGAGCGTCCGCAAGAGCGAGATGGACGTGATGAGGATTGCGGGCTGAGCGTTCGACGAGCGGGTCAACTCGTCCTGCGGTCCCTCGAACACGACCTCCTTCAAGCCGGATTCTTTCCTCCTCTGCGCCTCCGTCTCCCCCAACATCCTCCCCAACACGCCCGCCTCGCCCTCTAGCTCATGCAGCCCGAGGCTCTGCCTCCACTGCTCGAATCCGGCAAGCGCATCCTCAGCCTCGTCCCAGACGTCGCGCGCAGGCTGCTTGTCGCGGAGGTAGTGGTGCATGCCTACGTACTGCGACCCCGAGCCAGGGAAGAGCAGGGCGTGCCGTGGACGGGTCGTCTGAGCGCGGTACGACTCGAGCGGGATCGGAGGGGAAAAGTCACCGCCGGACCAGAGGGCCTCCATCTCGAGGCGGTTCCGTCGCGAGCGCTGCGTCTTCCCGCCCGCCGCAGCCTCGACGCCGTCCCCCTTTGCGGTCGCAGTAGAGACGTTGCGCGCTCCGCTCCCGCTCGCGTTGCGCGCTCCGCTCGCGCTCGCGCTCGCGCTCGACCTGGCGACCGTCTCGAGCGCGCTCCTCGACGGGACCAAGACGTCATGCCTGGCCGGATCGCGGTACTTTCTGAGGAAGACGGGGTCGTGCCAGGCTGCAGGGTCTGGGTCTGGGTTTGCGAGTGCGTGTGTCGGGGGCTGGTGGGCGGAGAGTGAGGAGGCGGAAGCGAGAGGAGAGGCGGCCGGCGCGGGAGGCGCAGACGAGGTCGAGAGTGAGAGTGCGTGCGAGGCCGAGGCCGCGGGGAGGTGCGATGCTTGGCGGGCGCACGAGCAGCCCGCTTGCTGTGTCGGCTGGAGCAGTGCGGAGCGTGGGAGTGCGGTGCGGATCATGGCGAGTGTCGCTGTATGCGCCGAGTTGGGAGAGTCAGCTGAGAACCCACGCGCGGCCCGACCCAGCGGCTCGTGTGGTTGGGCTCGGAACGGCGCAGGGAGTGTCGACGGGTGTGCAGACGGAGAGTGTGCGCACGTGCGACGGCCGAGCGGGCGCGGAGAGCGGGAGCGGAGGGCGGAGAGCGGAGAGCGATGGGGACGGGTGCGGGCGACGAGGGGCGAGGAGGCGCGGCTGCGGGTGGCCTGGCAGGCGTGGCAGAGTGCGGCAGGCGAGCAGGCGAGCAGGCGTGCAGGCGAGGAGCAGCTGGTGAGCGTGTGCGGCGAGGGCGTCGAGTGTTCGCCGGGTCGCGGGTCGCGCACTCCGCACCGGCTCGGGGCATCTCGCACTTGAAACCGGTCGACGGCGCACCCCAGGACATCATCATCCCACCCTGCGCACTTGCGCTGGGTCAGATGGAACGCGGGCGTCACAGCGACGCTGTCGGCGTCAACGGCGCACGATCTCGCGCGACCTCGATTCGCGGCCAACATTCTTCGCACGACCAGCGGACGTCACCTTCGCACACGACTCGCCCGACGAACCGCACCCAACCCTCTCTCTCTCTCGCTCTCGTCGCCCAAGCGAGCTAGTCCACCCGAGAGAAAGCCAGTCATGTGCGCCCGCAGTCTCGCGTGTCGGTCCTGGGCTTGCGCGCGAACGCTCACCTCCGTCGCTCCGTCTCTCCGTCTCCTGTCGTCGGCTCACAGCTGGTCCTGCCCACCCTGTCGCCCTCCTCAGCTTCACACAAGCGCGACTCGTCCTCCACGACCGACCCGTCCGCCACCTCGACGAACTCGACCTCGACCTCGACCTCGACCTCGACTTCCTCCTCCGCCCTCCCACCCGCCAAGAAGCACAAAAAAACGATGGGTGGCGCGCACGAACAGGCCGACAAGAACCACACGCCGGACGAGTTCCCGAACGTCGCGCCGTACAACACCCCTGCGGACGCCTTCGAAGGCAAATACCACGCGAGCTGTCACTGCGGAGCGGTGAGGTACGAGGCGAAGGGCGAACCGGAGGCGAGCGTGTGTTGTCACTGTCACACGTGTCAGGTTGTCCACGGCGCGACGAGCCAGAGGGCGCTGATCTTCAAGAAGGACCACATCAAGTTTCCCAAGGAGTGCCTCGACTCGGTCGCGTTCTACCAGGCGAGCCGCGGGGCTCCCCCCCCCCCCCCTCATCTCATCTCATCTCTCCTCTCCGACACTGACGTCGTTTCGAGGATGTCCCCGCCAGACGCACGACAAGAAGGTCGGGCGACACTTGCCGTGCAAAGTCCGCTGCAAGGTGCGCACGCGCGCGTGTCTCGCTCCTCTACAATCCAAAGTCCTTCGCTGACTCGCGCGTGCGCATGCGCTTGAACAGACTTGCGGCACCCTGATCGCCGACGAAGGTCGCAAGTAACGTCCCCCCCCCCCCCCCTTCCTTGCCTCTCCCTCCCTGTAACTGACAACCCATTTACCTCGCCAGCATGTGGCTCGCCATGCCGGCCCTCTTCCGCTTCGACGACGACCACGAGGAACCCGCCTCGTGGGCTCCGACGAACCACATCTTCTACAAGGAACGTTGCCTCGATCTGGAGAGGAAGGAGGGCGTGACGTACTGGGAGGGCGCCCAGGACAAGAGTGAGAAGTCGTAGACCACCCACGCGCGCACGAAACCGCGAAAGAAAGTCGTCTCTCTCGACAGCCCTGAGTGCGAGTTCGGTCGGGAGTGAGTGAGTGAGTGAGTGAGACAGAGGAGGGGGGGGGACGAGAGAAGGCCTTGAGATGGGTTTTCCCATGCTGGCGACGTCCGCTACGCTACGTCTCGCCAGATCAAAGCAGGCAACAGTCAGCTGCGATGCAACGTCAAAAAAAAAAAAAGCGGGCAAGGAGGATGACAACAACAACCAAAAAAAAAAAAAGAAAAAAAAACCCCGAGTCGGGGGTCGACGAGGAGGAGTGAGGATGGATGAGTGGGGGCGAAATGAAAAAGTCTACGAAAAAATTCTACGCCGCCGAAGCGACGACAGTCTGCAACAGCTTCGCCATCGGCAAGAAGTGTTCCTCGCACATGGCCGAGAAGTAGAAGCTGAACTGCGAGTCGTGCGCTTTGACGAGGCTGTCCTCGAGGTGTGGGATGGATTGGGGTCAGCTGGGGGAGGGGGGGGGGGGGGGGGCCGCCCTGGAAACGGGAGGGGAGGGGACGGGACGCACTTGTGGCTGAGCTCGTGGGCGAGGGTGTGGAACGTCGAGATCAAAGGCTCGGCGAGGTCGCCGTTCGCGACGAGCTTGTCGTGCCTGCCGAGAAACCGCCCGCACAGCGAAAAGCTCAGTCGACCAAGTTTCCGAACACAAAAAAAAATTCCACCCCCCACTCCGCGCCTCCCGACGGTCTCAACGCACCAGCTCTGGTAGAACCGGAAGTTCAGGTACAACGACCCGTTGCGGTTGAAGGCGATGAGCGGTCCTTCGAGGTCGTGGAAGACGTGCAACGCGCGCGGGTCGAGCCGGAAGACTTCGCCGACCGGGCGAATCACCTGCGTCACGAAGCGGACGAGGGCGTCGTGGTGCTCGGCGACGAAGGTGGTGCTGCGGGCATGCGAAACGGGTGAGCGGAAGAGGGAAGGGAGGAAAAAAAAAGGGAAGGAGGGACGCACGGGTCCGGCACCTCCCGACTGGCAAAGAACCGCATCCCGCCGACCTCGGCGACGAACGACAAGTTCGCAGCCGCCGTCGCGTCGCAATACGCCTCGCTCTCCTTGACTTCTGTCGTCTCCACCGCGTTCGAAACGTTCGACGCGGTCTCGGGTCGGGAGGCCTGGATCGCGCGCGTGAGGTTGGCGCGGATGGCGTCGGTCGAAGTGGGCGTCGAGCCCGGTCGCTGGGGCTGGGGGGTCATCCCGGGCGGACGCTGCGAGACTGCATGCGGGTTGGGCAAAGTCGGAGGCGGGCTGAGGCTGGGAGGCGGAGGGAGCGGCGAAGCCGAGCGCGTCTCGCCCGCCTTGCCGAACTGGCGCCGCAAGCTCGAGAAGAGGCCGCCGGACTGCGCCTGCGAGGGCTGCTGGTGACCCTGCGCCGAGACCGCTTGCGAGTAAGGCGGAGGGCCGTCAGCCGAAGAAGCTTGTGGCCGCTTCTTGGGGTACTCTGAGCTCGCGAGTAGCTGGTTGACGGCGTTGTCGAGGTGAGGCGGGTCCTGCGTCTGCAGCAAGGTGCTGAGGAAGTCGGTATCGGCGTCGGGGAACATCGACGAGAGCTTCTGGAGTGCCGATGCGAGTTCCTTCTCCGGCTGCAGAGCAGAGCGGACGGTCAGCATGCGGTGGACGGGAAGGACTCGGCAACGAGCCGCTCACCAGGGCAGACTGCGCCTTGAGCTGCGCTTGCAACCGCTCCTCCCTCGCCTGCTGCTCAGCCGCCTCACGCTCCGCTTTGCGCGCCGTGATGATGCGGTCGACGTTGAAGCCGCGTCGTTTCAAGTTCCTGAGTCTGCGACACGACGAGTCAGCACCTCAATGGCGATCGCTTCGACTCGGAGACTCACGTCGTCTGCAGGATTGTCAGGAGAAGGAGCGCATCGTTCGGGCGCAATTTCGACAGAAGGAGCTTGCACATGGCAACCGCGATCTCATAGTAGTCGGCCTCGATGGTCTGTGAGACGTAGAGAGCAATGTCGCCGTTCGTTGACGTCTTCGCGCAAGCCGATGCGACAGCGACATGCCGCTTGAGGCCTTGCGGACTCTTGAGCGTGCGGACGTGCTCGATCGAGCGGACCTCGAACACCTGAAGGTGCTCCTGGATCCAGTCGGGGTCGTGTTTGAGCTCGCCTTTGCCGTACTGCTGCCGCCGCTCCGAGAGGAAGAGGGAAGTTCGCTCAGCGACCGTGCGCTGCAGGTCTCGCGCGCGCTTCGACTTGTCCGGCTCGCCGCTTGTGTGGTAGTTCTCAGTGATGAGCCCGGAAATCCTGCGAGCACCAAGCTGTTCGGCGAGACTTTCGAGTGCGTCTTCTTGCGGGCAGGCGAGAATGTCACCTTGGAAGACGTGGAATGCTGCATCGTATGAGCCGGTCAGCCGTGCAAAATGAGGGGTGGAGGGACAAGGAGACGCCAAGGAGACGCACCCGCAGGCTCGTCGTTCACGGCCAGATCGCTCGCGCGCGCCAGCTGATAGACGAGAGTAGTGTCCGAGCCTTCCTCATCGTCGTCGTCGTCCTGGTCAACGAGCGTCTGACCCTTGCCAGCAGTTGATCCGTTGGGTGCGATGCGCTTCGTGCCGAGGAAGAAGGCGCTCAGCTTCATGCGACTGCGGAGCGACGACGAGAGGCTGCCGTAGTTGAGGGCGACGAGGCGGAGGACTGCGAAAGGAGGGAGCGTCAGTTCGTTCGTCCTGCGAGCTGCACGCTCATGCGAACTGACCGGAAAGGTAACGATCAGAGGAGCCGGCGAGGTCGTAGAAGCGCGCCGGATCCGCAATGAGCATCGTCGCAATCTCCGGGGTCGTCGGACTCTCCTTGACGCCACAGGCGACCAAGAAAGGACGCGCGGCGGGTCCAAAGTCGGGAATGGTCGCGAAAAGGCTCCTCACGCCCGACGGAAGCGATGTGTCCGAAGTCGAAAAGTAGAGATTCAGGGGCGGCACGACGTCGACTTTGCCGTCCGGCTTGCGAATGGGGACAATCGATGCCCAACGGAGGGCGTCGAGCTCGACGGAGGCGAAGGTCGAGACTTGCGACGAAAGGTAGGCGAAGATCTTGCTCGCTTCGGCGACTGTCGAAGGCGGGTTGCTGACGATGGCGGAGACGAGCTCATTCGGCGGAGGATCGCGACGCAGCCCGAACCTCGTCCCTTCCGCTGCGAAGCGAGGCGCCAGAACGGGGAAACCGAGCAGCGCTGCTTCGGGGTTGCTGTACACCTCGGTCGGCTTGACGCGGATCTCCTGGTCCTTGGCGATAGCGGGCACAAACGGAAGGGCGTGCTTGGACGGCGAGTCTGCGTAGCACAAGGTCAGCTCGGTGGGCTCAACGAAAGAAAGCTGGACCTGACACACACGACATGCTGTAGCTGTGCGTAACGCAACCGTCGAGGAAGTACCGGAGTGCCTTGTCCTGCCTGGCCGGATCAGACGAGTTCGCAGCAATCTCGAGGACTGTCGCGACGGTCGGGACGCGCTGAAGACCGAGGTCATAGAGGAACTTGGCTGCGAAAGTCTCAGATCAGCATGCGCTCTAGATAAGTAGCAAGACGCACAAACCACCTTCATCCGACGTAGACCTCCACCTTGCCTGCGCTCCCGTCCAGTCGACGAGAGGCAAGCCAAGCTCGCGTAGGGCGTCAGTTGGCTCGTACAGCTCGGAAGCTCGATACCGGATCATCTTCGGTTTCGGCTTGACGCCGTCAGGACCAGGCGGCTGCTCGACTTTGGGTTCGCCCTCACGTGGCAAGAAGGCGGTCTTGCGAAGCCGATCTTGCTCTGCTGGCGCCAGCGTATTCCGCACCGAGATGAGGTAGCGAATGAGCTGGATGTGCGACCAGTCGCCGGCACCGAGTAGTCGAGTGAAGACGAGTTGGAGCTGGGGAAAGAATAAAGTCAGCAGATGTGGGAAAAATAGTTCGAGAGCGAGACGGAGGACTCACCTCGACATGTCGCCGCACGCCCAATGCCGCCAACAAACGCTCCATGTTGCCCTTGACGGGCGCACCACTCGGCAACGTTACGATCGCCAAGTCCTCAAAGAGCGAGACGTTCGGGAAGTAGCTCTCGCTCGGCTGCTTCAGGCCGTTGCTCGTCGGCACAAACGCGAGCTTCGATGTGAGCTCGACAATGCTCCGCTGGGCGACAGCCGGGACTTGCTGCCAGCCTTTCGCAAGAACGGCCAAGACTTTTTCGGCGAAAGGCGGAGAGGCGAGGAGGTTCGAGGCATCAGAGGCCATCTTGCCGGTCATCGACGGCAAGGCGAGGTAGTTGAGCCAGTCGACAAGCGAGAGCTCCTTCCAGCCAAAGACGCGACCGAGATCCGAGTGCGACAGCTGACGCGAGACCTCGAAAGGGAGAGTGTGCTCGGGGAGAGGCATGTCGACGGGGACGACCTTAGGGTTGACGTAGGTCTTGAAGGCGCCGAGGGGGAGGATGCGACTGCCATCGGGCGAAGAGGGATCTGGGACGGAAAGCATGGCGACGTCCTTGAGACGGGTGAGGAGACGGGGGTCGTAAGACGGGTTCGAGGCCAGGCTGGTCCACCATTTGAAGCACTCCACCGCTTCACTGACCGTCAAGGAGTGCGACGTGAGGTCGGCGAAGATGTCCTCGAGGGAGATGTCGCGGATGAAGCCTTTATCGCGGAGGACGAAGAGAAAGCGAGGTGCGCCCTCCGCGATCGAAGGCGGGACGACAGGAGTCGACTTGATGAATGAAGAGAGATGTGGCGAGGGAAGGCGGAGCTTGTGTGCTGGTGTCGGGCCGACAGTCGAGAGAAGGGTGATCGAGGTGCCCGATCTGGACGCGAAGAACGAGTCTTCCTGCGTGCCACCGACGATCTCTTGCGGTGTCGACTTGTAGAACGTGAAGAAGCTGCGCAGGGGAACAATGAGCGCATTTTTACTGAGTGGGGAAACGGACGTGCTCACCGGATGAGATGCAGCGCCCGCTCATCGAGGTCCTCTCGCTTCTCCTTCTCGAGCCCCTTGCCCGCCCTCTTCCAGATCCGCCCAATCTCTTCCATCTCCTCTTCGAACACCGTCCGGGCGAGCACTCCGCCGGCCCAAAGCAGCTCTTGGTTCCACTGCGCGACGTATTTGCTCTGGAAGTCAAGCGACTCGCGCTCTACCGTGGAGATGAACCTCGCTCCAACCGAGCCGGCGAAACCCGACGTCTGATGTGTCGCAAAGCCGATTGCGACTCGGCCCTGGACGCTCGATATGTCTGCCGGCAAGAGGCCAGAGAAGACCTTCCGAGCCGACGCCTCCTCCTCGTCGTCCGTCCCGACGCCCGTTGCCCCGCCATGACTCGCATCGTACTCGTCTTTGCCTGTCCACACGAGCGAATATTTCGTGATCGACGGCAATGCCTTTTTCGTCGCGCGAAGCATCTCCTTTGCGAAATGAGGCGAGGGCGACACGGCGAGAGAAGCGGCGACGGTTCGCAGGAAGAGCATCACGCGGACGTAGTCGAAGGGATCTTTCGCAGCAGGGGCAGGCTGAGGCGGAGATGTCGGAACGGGAGACGGCTGGTGTGAGGGCGTCGAACGACTGGAGAAGGCGGCGAGCATCTTTGAGGCGAAGGAGGTCGTGTTCGACGCTGCAGCGCTCGTGATGGACGCGATGGTTGGCTTCGGCTTGGCTGTGTAACGGAGCATCCAGTTCGAGACTTCGGCTTTGAGCTGGAAGGGCGCTTCCTCCACGCCAGTCATGCGGAGGAGCTTCTGAGGCGAAGACGACTGCAAATCGTGCCGCAGGGTGAGAGTGCGAGATAGCGCGAGCGTCTTCTCCACGCGGAAGAGAAGGTGGCCATCGAATAAGAGGGAGAGGGTTCGGAGGTTCTGGGTGAAGCCGAGGCAGGATGTGAGGAAACGGGCGAAGTCGTTCGGTTCCGGCATTGGCGCAGGTTCGCGAAGGTCCATCAGGAAGGTCGTCCAGGGTTTGCCGTCTGCCGAGGTGTTCTTGAGACCCGACTCGTCTGTCGCCGACTTGACATGCAGCTGGTCGCCCCGCCAGTAGAACTGGATAATCCGCTGACCCGATGAGACAACGGGACCGTCGGTCACGGAGAAGAGGCTGTAGAAGCCCACGCCGAACGCCCCAATCTTCTGCTCGTCGGGGTTGCCTGAGGCAATCTCCGTAAGTCGCTGCCAGTCCTCCTGCCGGAACACGAAGCCGTCGTTGCGAACCATGAGCGTGGCACACTTTTTCGCGAGCAGATTCGGCAGGGATTCGGGCGAATACGTCGGTTGCGAATCGTCGAGACCAGCGGCACCGGACGTCGTCCTAAAGTGCAGTTCGACCGAAGTCGCCCCTGCATCGTCCGAGTTTTGCAGCAGTTCTCGAAAGACGGTGTGTTCGCCCGAATACCTGTGAGAGCTCGTATGGTCAGCACAGGAAAACGGGAAAGCCATCGTAGTCGGGACGAGGGTTCGGATGGAGTTGCGCACCTCGCCAGAATCTTTTCGACGAGCGCCCGCTGGTTCACCGTGACCTGCTCGTCTTGTCCCTCGGCCAGCAAGGCGTCCAAGTTGACCATTGCAGCGGGATGACGACGCTGGGGAGGGGAAAGTGGCGGCGAGACGGGCTGGGAGGTCGCGCAGAAGTCGAGGACTGTGTGCGCTATTCGGTCGAGGCAGCAGCAGTCTCAAGCGAGTACTCAAGCACAGTGGCAGCTCACTCTACGGTGAGCATCGAGGTGAAAAAGAGTGGAAGTCCTCTTGGCTCCGACCAGCGACGGGCGACGGCACACGCAACAAGGTGAGGCGTTCTGACGGGCTCAGACTGCTGCTGGACATGATTTTTAGTAAAAGGTTCGAGGACGCGTCCGTCTATGCCAAACTCGCGCGACCACACCTCGCCCTCGTCGCTCCTCGTCGACTCGCTCGACTCGCGTCCCAATCGCCGCATCATTGGCACTGTCCGCGCCGCTGGAGCTCGCTCTGGCGTCTCTCACGAGGGCAGCGCTCGTTCTGCGACACATACAGACCCACACCCTTCTGCCCCGTACACTCTCGACTCCTCCGCATCCCCGTCTCGACCGCCTTCCAGACACGTCCCTTTCGCTCAAAACCGCTCGCAACGGGCTGCGTATTGGTGGATGGGGCGAAGTGGGGGGAGCGAGCGGGTTGGGCGAGTTGAGGGAGTGCATTCGCCTTCTCGAGGCGGATGTAGGGGTCGAGGGATGGACTCTATTCTGACCCGCTGCTCTAGAGCCTCACCGAGCGCGGCGTAAAGGCAGAGTCGACATCACTCGCCCGAGGCACAGCCAGACCCGTCCAGACCAAGTCTTCATTCTGGAAGGTGGTGACCTGCCAACCTAAACTACACAAGGGCACATGGACACGACCGCTTGGCCTAACCAGCGGGTCCTTCTCCCTCTCCGTGCGAGACAGCCCAGAGAAGGACCCGAGGTGGCTTTGTGGACAGCCGGGATGCGGCCAGCGAGTGGTCGAGGACTTGAGGGCCCATGAGGTGTACGCGCGAGGGACGGAGGGCGTCTCCTGAGAACGCGCGTTGCTGCGCTCAAACAGCTCTGATCCGCAACGCCAAGCAAGGCTATCCGAGCTCATGCCCAAACCGCTACTGACTCCCTTGACTGCGACCGGCTCAACAGGTCCGACCACGATGGCAGGCCCGCGGCCGTCTAGCAGCGTTGGCAGGCTCAGCGCCAACTTGATATCCGTCTTCGGCTGGTCGATTATCCCTTCCTTCCTCACAAGCGCCATCCTCACCGTTTTTTACCGACTCTTTCCTTCGTCACGCCCGACTGTACCACCTCGAGCCGCTCCTCACCACGTCGTGGCAGCCAATGCTCGCGCTCAACGGCACTACCGCCGCGTCCGTATCACGCTCATCGCCGCCTACCTCGCTTACTCTGTTCTGTCATCCTACTGGTCGCAGGCTCGCGGCACCGAGCAGAACTACTACGCTCTCCTTGATCTTTCGCGCGACCTTGTCGACCGCGATGGCGCCAGCGTCGTCAAATCCCATTGGCGAAAACTTGCGAGGGTATATCACCCTGACAAGGTCGGCAAGGACGGCGAGCCGTTCTTCGTCCTGCTGCGAAGGGGAGTCGAAGTCTTGGAGGACGAGAACAAGCGATGGGCGTATGAGCGGTTTGGGCCGGACGTGCAAGAGTGGGGCGACAAACTCGTTACGAAGCGCGACTTTCTCGCGAAGGGCGCGCTTTTCGCCGGCATCTTTTGGGCGTTCGCCTTCGGCTCGATCGCCGTCTTCACCTTCTTCCGCAAGAGCGAGCGGAGGTACAACTTCGTGAGTATAGTTCGCAACTCTTGGTGGCTGCACTTGCTGACAGCTTTCGTCCGCAGTGGCGATACCTGAGCCTCGCGCTCTGCCTCTCGCTCGAGTTCCACCTCCTCTTTCGCTCGTCTCCCTCGCCGACTTTCTCCTTCGCCTTCCCGCACCGCCTGCCGTACGAGCACATCGCTCTCCTCCGCCAACTCTTCATCTCGACCTCGATGGCCATGTCGCAACTCGGACCGCTCCTCTTCCCCGACACGCCGACCCAGTTCGCTCCCTCTTCTTCCGCCTCATCTGAAGCCGAGCAGTACGCCCGCGCCGTCGCCGACGTTGACAGCCTCAAGCCCCTCATCGAGCGTCTCATGCACCTAACAGCCCAAGCCGAACTCGAAGCCTCGGCGCTCCAGTCGCTTGAACTCCGCCCGCTGATGGAGTCGGTCAAGCCGGACCCTGATGCGCCAGGTGTCGAAGAGCGGAAAGTGATCAGGAAGCTGGTGGACGGGATGGTCGCGACGTGGGAGGACTCGCAGCTCAAGAACAATCCGAGGACGGCGCGAGTCTGGGATGAGGCGCTGCGCAGACCGGTGCAGAAGGCCGCGAGGGAGAAGGAGCCGGCGAAGGAGGATTCAGGCGAGGACCAAGGAGTTGAGGAAGTGAAGGTGGAGGAGGACGACGAAGCGGACGCCAGATCCGAAGCCTCAGCGTCGACAGCCGCCGGCTACGATGTGGCGTCGTCAGACGAAGCGGAACCTGCTACCGCTCCTACGATGGCTGTGGACGACATGCCTCTTTCCCTCGACTCAGCCGTCATACCTCCTCCCGTAACGCTTCTCGCCTCTCCTCCGACCTCACCTCGAACCGGTTCCGCGGATTTGGCCATCCCGTTGCCTGTACTCGAGGCGGTTATGGGAGAGATGGGAGGCGGCGCGAATGAACCCGCCGGATTGACGGTCGGCCGAAAGAAGGATGCGGCGGGAGAGAAAGGCGATGTCGTAAATCGAGACGGTGCGGGTTTGCAGCTCTCAGCGGAACAGCTCGATGCTCGCCTGCCAACTCCGCCGCCGGATGAGTAGGTTGCAACGCCGTGAGTATTGCAATAACCGCTGTCAAGATACCTTCTTGCCTTCGCCGGCAGCGGCGCTATATTTCTTTAGGCTTGTGGGTCCTGATAAGTGAAGACGCTTTGTGAGCGGTGAGCGGTGAGCGGTGCGAGCTACATGCGCATCGGTCCGCCGATAGACCGTCGCTTCCTACTGCCGCCGCCGCCGGATAGTAGCAGGGGGAGATGGCCAAGTATACTGTCGCCGTCGCTGTCGACGCGATAAAATCGTGACGGTTCGATGAGCGTGTTCGATGATGGCTGCTGCTGGGCTGACGTCGAAACCTTGCGCTCCTCCAGGCGCGCAATAATCATTTTTGTCGGGGACCTTCTCCTCCCGCTCGCGCCTCCCAGCTATTCCAACGAGTTCGTAAGCTTTTGTAAAGAAGTGGCGGGCCGACGCCGAACAGAACGCACCTCTGCGGTCGCCGCATGCCTTGATGTCGGCAACGAGGTGCTGGTTTTCGAAATAGTCCTTACAAGTGACGGCGTGTGCGTGACGCGGCACTTGTAGTCCGTCTTGCTCTCCCCCTCTGTCTGTGTCGGCATCGGCCCGTGCCCCTCCACGTGCATGTCCTCGACCTTCCACTCCTCTTCGAGCTGAGCCTTCTCCTCGTCCAGCTTGGCGAGGCGTGCGGCTCGTTCCGCGTCCCTTGCTGCTCCGGTCTCGCCGTCCGAGCCCTTGCGCTCGTTCCATTGCTTCTGCCAGGCATCAATGCGACAGATCAGAACGCCATCGAGAACGATGGACAGGGCAGAGCCTCCGAGCCAAGGCGATGGTATGAGGAGGTACTGCCCGTTTGTTGACAGGATGAGCATGGACCCGATGGTGAAAAAGCTGCGCATGGACGGAGTCAGTGAGAGCGTAGATGTTCGGCAGGAACGAAGAACATGCTTTTTGGCGATGAAGAAGTAGAACAGAGGGCCATCGACTTCATGCTGAGGCTCAATATCTGCGCATTGAAAGTGTCAGCACTTTTTCGGGGAAATCAACGAGAGTGTGAGCTTCCGTACCTGCCTTCGAGCGGTTCTCTCCGCTTCTCATCTCCGGAAAGCGTGCGATGCAGAACGTCGCGCCAGTCAGCGAGAGTCAGCCCTTTCCTGATTGGTGATGTGGGATCCAGACCTACGCAGAAATGTCGAATGCTGTCGATAGACGTTGTCAGGTATGCTTCGTAGTTCCGGGCGAGCGAATCACGCACCCTGCGACTTGGGGTCCAACACGCGCGGCTCCTCAATGACGAAGGCGGAAAATGACATGAAGGCGACAAGAATCTTGTACCAGCGAGGGTGCTTCTTCTTACGTTCTTGCAGTTTGACGAAGACCTGGGTCGGCTTCGGGTCCGGCGCAAGAGGATCGAGGTGGCCAAAGAATCGCATTTGTATGATCATTGTGACGTCCACGGCCGTGTACCAGATGACGAGAGCGAGCTGATTGGGCGGGAGTTTCCCAAGATGGCGCCGAGGAGGTTGTTCTGCGATGGACAAGCCGTCAGTGCGACTTCCTTGGGAGGGCGCCGCCATACTCAATATGTCGCCAGTCAACCAAGTCCATACGAAGCCAGGTGAGCTACTGACTCGCATGCGAGCAGCGTCCATGACCACGACGGGCACGAAAGCCGCACAAGTCGTCGGAAGGGCGAGCCAGCCGAAGAGCGAGGACACGATCATGCGAAGCGTAAGCTCCTGCACCGACATGACGAGTCGTTGCGCCGCTTGGGAGGGAAGCAAAGAGGAGCAGGAGAACGATAGTAAGAAAGCCCCTCTCGCCCTCCGACGGAGGTCCGTGGAGCACGGTCGCGTGGGCGGCTCGCGCCTTCCGTGGTCTCGGCGATTTTCAGAGAGAGGAGATGAGTATGTGATCGCCAGCGCAGCTTGGCGACATAAGAAACCGAGACGGCGACGCCTTATCAAGGTTGCATGTCGACATCTGCCCTGTCCGCTGCGAGCTTGAGGACTTCGAGACGCCGTCCTTCCGCCGCCAGAGACGCCGCGAGGGGCACATCGTCGGTACAGCAGGAGAAGGCGAGTGCTGTCGGCGGGAAGTGCTCGTCGAGTGAATACTGGCGAACGATAGGTAGATGGCCGCCGGGCTGTTATTGGCGAGACTCGTCAGCCCTCACGCATTGCACAAAAGTAAGTCAGGTGTGCCTACCGGGGCAGGCGAGGCTTCCCAGTTGAGGGCGGCAAGGTCGACCATAACAAGGAAAGGCGAAGCCGCAGCACCTGTGTGCGCAAGCTCAGCCCTGTCACTCGAGTCGCAGAACGTTCGGACTCACCCTCTGACTGACGGTTGAAGGCGAAGACCACCTCGTGTGGCCCAGAGAAGTCGAAGCGCATCGGCCGCAGCGAGACGCCGTCCGAGGTGACAAGCTTGTGTGCGACGTGTTCAACGACGGGTGAGTCGCCAGCAAGGTCTCTTTTCGAGAAGTAGACTGCGCGAGCGGAGTGCATCAGCGGAAGGACCTATGAATGGAGCGAAGAGCCGCACCCGTATCGCCAGCGATACACGAATCGTAAAGGAGGCGAGGCCGCTGTTGCCGCTCTAGCATCGTCTTCACCGTGATCGCGGAAGCGCCTGAGCCGACGTTCGGTCCCTCTGCAGTGCTGCAACTGGCCCGATCGCCTGTGGCTTTGCGGACTGCACGGTCCATCAAGTTGGCGGCGGTCTTGACGGCAAGATGCAGGAGAACTGGAATACTTCGCGTCGGCGCAGATTTGGTCTGGGCTGCCGTAGTCACGTCGGCGGTTGAGCGGGAGGGCGGTCGAGGTCTGTACTCTGGATCAAGTGTCGACGCTGAACGAGCGAGGGCAAAGGCGGGTGCTGGCAAGCTCGGCTGAAGATCGGAGAAGAGGTTGTCGGTTTGGCTTGTCGACGATGTGTACAAGGGTGCGACGATGTCAGGATCGAGCTGCTCGTCAAGTCGGCGAGCCTCGAGCTCGCTGGCATCGACCTGGCCACGCAGTTCCTCCGCCATCCGCTTGAGCATCTCCTTCAGTGACGGTTGCGCGCATTCTCCCGAGAAGTCCTGATCGGCATGATCTGACTGAGCTGACTGCGCCGCAAGCGAATCGAGCCACTCCTCCGTGACGCGCAGGTCGCCATTCGCCGACAGCGGTGCCGTTGCGAGGCCGAAGGAGAGGTATGTCGTTATTCGCGAGCCGGTCGCCGGTAGGCAATGGCGGATGTAATGCGAAACGGGCAGCGGGAGGAAGTTGGCGAGAGGCCGAATGTCGGATCCTTCTTGCTGGGCGACCTTGTCGAGTTCTGTAGAACCGCTTGATTAGCTTCATGCTGAAGCACGAGAGACAGCTACAGCTTCGCACCGAAATGAAGCCAGGCGCCGAACTGCTTAAAGCAACGCTCCTCTTCCTCGACCTCGCGCTGCATCCGAGCCATCGCCGAAATCGCTTCGCAGGTGAGACGGCTGACCTGGCGGACCTGAACCTGCGAGAAGGTGTACGAGGCGAACTTGTCTGGCCTATACGAGAGCAAGGCATCAGGAGCCTGCCCTTCGTTGAACATCCCCAACGTCCTTGGCGCATCTGAGCGGTGCTCACCATAGCGACCACGCCTCGACCTCCTTCAGCAGTACGACGATCCTCTCGAGCGCGGGAACGACGCTCATCCAGGCGACCTTCCGCAGGCGTTCGAGCGCTGCACCCATCGCTTGCTCCCACTTAACGAGGACGCGTTCGTTCATTTTCGAAGCGAGAAAGTCGTGCAGCGAGCGAGTTGGTCGGCCGGTGAGGAGGAGAAGGTGAAGCTGCGCAGTCGGACATGTCGTGACTGTTTAGCGACTTCGCGTCAGCCCGAAGCTCTTGATTAATATACGAGCTGTCGTCGAGCGTACTCACCTCCGTGAGGGCGACTGGCGTCTGCGATCCTCTGCAGCCAACCCTTCCCTATTCTCCTCGCTTCGTCCCACATGTTCCGCGCGCCCTGAAACGCCTCGAACGCGTGCTCGAAGTGCGCGCTGAGGGTTGAAGAGAGGTGCAATACGGTCGGAAGGGTCGCAGGCGTGGGGATTTCGACGCGACTAATGGCGAGAGGAGCGGAAGGGATGGCATGGTGGACAAGGAGAGAGATAGCTCGTTCCGCAAGATCCGGTGACGACGGGACAGCGGTGATGGCCAGAACGTTTCCGCCGACGTAGATCGATCCCAGGTAGACGCTTCCTCCCAGAAAGACGTGAACTGCGCCGTCTTCGCCGCCCACGCACAAAACGCTGTCTTCAGCCGATCCGTCGTTTCCCTGCCCCAAGCGCAATGCTGCCCTGACTGCCTCATCGCCGAAGCCTCGGGCGTCGCCAGCATACGCCATCCCGGCCGCCGGCGCCAACCTCGGGAAGCGATCTCCTTCGCCAACTGCGCTTTGCATGTTCAAAGCCCGCTGCGCCTCCTTTGCTCGTTCCCGCTCAAGCATGGCCTGCTTCGCGCCGAAGACGCCAGCTCCGCCCGGCCCTCCTATCCGCGCACCAGCAAGTCCGACGCCTGGACCACCAGGAGCTGCCGTATCGCCGGCAGAAGGGAGAGTCTCCTTCGCAATCTTCGGCAGCGCAGGTAGTCGCCGTATCAAGTTCAAAGAGAACGACGTGAGGAGGGGTTCGGGGTTTGGGGCTGTTAATGGGAGGGCCTGCCATGAAAGGTGGACGGAGGACCCGCTTGTCAGCGGGTTGGCCGGGGCGGCGGCAGGCAGAGGTATGGGAGGGAAGATAGATGTGCCGGTCTGTACCGAGAGAAGAGCAAGGGAAGGGTTTGACGGTCGTGAGGCGGAAGCAGGCGAAACAAGGGCGCCGATGGCGGCTCCTGCTTGGAATTGGGTCAAATGCTGCGTTCCCACTGAGCTCAATGGCTTCTCGCGTACCTGTAGGACTCCAAACGACCTGCTCGATCTTTCCTCCAGCACCCTGAGCGGCCTTCCCCTTTCCCTTCAATCCCAGGCCAAGCCTTCCACCTGGTTTCGGCCCTCCTGCAGATGGGTC
Organism: Rhodotorula sp. S30-09; assembly: GCA_023628235.1. Lineage (NCBI taxonomy): Eukaryota > Fungi > Basidiomycota > Microbotryomycetes > Sporidiobolales > Sporidiobolaceae > Rhodotorula > Rhodotorula sp. S30-09. The sequence continues at coordinate 741,741 of JAMALD010000002.1, forward strand.
GACGGGCGGTGGAGGGGGCGTCCACTCCCATACGAGATCGGCAGTCGTTGATGTGCGGTACAAGGCGAGATTCGAGTCGGGCGCGGAGGGCGAGGTAGTGAGGAGCGCGAGATTCGAGGTGGAAGCGCGGGGAGGGAGCGAATTCGCGGGTAGGTCGGATGCTACCGGCAACGTCTTGCTCGAGATGACTGGAACTGCCCCGCCCATCGACGTTGCACTTAGCGAGAGCTGATGAGGGATGAGGTTGAGGGACGGTTTCGAAGTGGAAGAGAACGACTTCGGCAGTCAAATGGGCCGGACCAGAGGTGCAGCCAAGCTTTCAGAGCAGCAACAAGCCTGAGAAAGGTCAGTCCAAGCGAGAGTGAGTGAACCGGCAACGCCAAACCCTCCCTCGAGGATTCGCCGCAGACCATCTCCTTGTGTCTTGTTGCTTGGGCTGCGTCGGCTTGGTTGACGCACCGTTGGCTTGTCTCCAACCGTGCAGTCGGCTGCTTGCGCTCGCTCAGCACGAACGCGCCCTTCTTCCCCCGCATCGCCTTCCTGCCGACTGCTATCCGCGACGTCTTTGACGGCTTTGGGAGACAGTTTGACCGAGGCGAGGGTAAACAAAAGGAGCTCTCAAGGGGACCTAGGTGCGCGAGCAGTCCAGTAACGCGAAATTGCCTCGTCTCCCCTTTTCCTCGCTTCAGCAGGCCTGAGCTCCCGCTTGACCTGCTTCGAGCGCAGGGCTGACATTCCTTGGTACACAGTACGACAGAAGTTCGTTGTATCGCCGTCGCACCCTCCAACTTCTCTACGACCCCAAAAGTCACCCTCCCTCGCCTTCCTCACATACTCCCGTCCCCTCCCTGCGCCATGTCCCCCTCAAACGGCTTCGAAGGCTTTCGGAACGACGGGGCAGATCAGATGCTTCCAACGAGCAATATCTCTGCATCGCCGCTGCCCGCACTTCCAGACGAACTCCTCGCTGCACTCGCTCGCGAACCGCCTCCAGCCGGCTCGACACGTACAAGCCTCGCTTACGATCGCCCAGAAACCTATATCGCGTCTACGTCGCAAAGTCCTATCAGCTTATCCTACCCTCTATCCTCGTCCGTCTCGCCGCCGCAACCACCTACCTTCCAAGCGTTGCCGCTCGAGCAGCCTTCTGCGACAGGATACTCTTCCTATAGAACGGCTGCGACTCCAAACAGCTCACTGGGCGGGATGGCATCCTCAAAGTCCGCAACCCATTGTCCGCCGATCCCGAAATCTTCGCTGTCGAGAACCCGAACCACGTTTAGATCACTACCCTTCGGCACTGGCGTGCGGACGAAGGCGTCGACTCCGCCAACAGTGCCCTCGCCCGCTCAGCAGTGCACCGTCTCTTCGCCGCGCGCCTACCACCTCCCCCCAAACCTCTCGCCCGCGCAGGAGGCAGCCTTCGAGTTTGACCGGACTCCAGCCGTAACGGCTGACGACCAGACGCCCGGCTTTGCCAGTACGTACGAGCCTCGCCCGTCGCGACCTCGAGCACAAACAGGTTCTTCCAGCATCTCGAACACGCCGTCTTCCGGCTCCATCAACTCGCAGATGCCGCCAGCTGTGGTTCTCACGGCGGAGGTGTCTCGAGCAAACTCGTCGGGCAGCATACGAGCGCCGAGATCTCCCGTCGACGGCGACGCAGTGGAGGACCACTGGCGCGCGATCGTTGCGGCTGGCGGTCGGCGGGGCAGCGCACTCGCCGAAGAATACACGAGGGACCTCTCGCTGGGTCGCGGCGAGTTTGATAACGCACAGCTGGTCGGGGAGGACGATGATGGTCAAGAAGAGGACGTCGACGGATCCTTGCGCGACCTGCAGCGGGAACTCGCAGAATTCGCGGTACAGCCAACGATCCCGACACGCCGGCCCAGCGTCTTCTCGCTGCGACACCGGCTCGCTGTGCTTTCCGTCGACTCCCAGCATTTCGACTCGGCCGCCGCCCGGCCTCAAGCGAGTGCCCAGGCTGTAGAAGGCGGCCCCTTACCGCGAATCGGCGAGCTTAACGTACCGGAGGACCAGCACGTCGTCGATCCAATCTCGCCTCTCTCTGCTGCCGACTTCATCGTCGCTGTCGTTGGTCCTCGCCATGTCGGCAAGTCATCCGTCATCCGCCGAGGTCTCAAGCGACCGCTCGCCGATCCATTCGTCCTTCACGAGGACGAACAGGGGAATCGGGTCACGACAAGCACCACTTCGTTCAGCATCGGCGGACAGAGGCGGACCATCGAAGTCCTCGAGATTGACGAGGGAATGCTGCGGTATAGTGAGGACGGCGTTGTTTGGCCGGATGGGCTGCCGCAATGCGAAGCGGCGATGCTCTGGTGCGGCAAGTTCTCTCCTTCGCATTTGTTCGGGCACTGACTCGTCTACAAACAGCTACGACGCTTCGAACTCCAACTCGCTCGACTCGCTGTCGACTCTTCTCAAGGCCTTCTGGACGCGCGGATCTGACGTCCCTCTCATCGTCCTCGCCTGCAAGTCAGGCGGTCCCGGCGCTTCACAGCCCGACGCAGCAGATCCTCGACTCGCCGCAAATATTTGTAACGTATACGGCGCGGGCATTGTGCAGCTCGACGGCGGTCTCGCAGATCCGCAGCGGAAGGCGAAGGAGTGCTTCAACTGGGTCATTCGGCAGATCATGGAAAACCGAGGTGTGTGTTCATTTGATTACAATTCACGCCGAAACTGACGGCTGATCCGCAGGCGAAGCGATCGTGTCAGCTCCCGACTCGCCGACGAGCAGTCGCCGAGGTTCCGTACAACGAGGGACCACCTCTTTTGCCTACGCTGCCACGCCAGACGCCGCCATACATCGCCCGTCTGCATCCGACCCTCTCGCGCTCTCGGTCATCGAAGAATCGCCTGTCACGGCGGAAGTGCAGCGGAACGCACAGGAACAGGCCGAACTCGAGGCGGCGGATGCTGAAGCGGACGCCGCAGTCGCAGCCCTTCTCGCGGCGACAGGCGCCGTTGATGACGACGACGCCAAGCTCTCTGCTGAACCTCGCGCGGACACGCGAGGCGCTCGACCACGTACACCTTTGTATGTTTCCGCCACGCCCGCCGAGCTAGACGGGAAGCTACAGGTCGGAGAGGTTCCGCCCCCGCCAATCGAACGTCGCGGATCGAAGACTACTTCCATGGACCTCTTCTTCCGGCAAGAAGACCTCATCGACAAGTTTCTCTTCGCCGCTATCGCTGGAAACGGTAATTACGCGCTGTATGCTCGCTCGAAAGCCTCCCTGACCAGCTTCATTCCCAGACGAACAATTCGTCACGCTTTTCCTCATCACCTTTCGACGCTTTGCCCGCCCGTACAACGTCCTCGAGAGACTCATCGAGCGCTTCGACTATGTCGCCCAGCAGCAGCAGACGGACCCACTTCTCTGTCGCTACGGCCAGATGCGGTACGTCGTGTACCGCTGAACGACGCAAGCGCTCAGCTGACGATCCCCCACACAGGCTGTGCGGCATACTCTCAACCTGGATGGAGACCTCGCCGGGCGACTTCGCGGCGCCGGCTACCTTCGGTCTCCTCCAGCCTTTTCTCGAGAGTCTCCTGCCGCGGGGTGCGACGTGGGTCGCCCATTACGCCTTCGAGCTTGTCCCCTTGCTCGCGCCGATCTCGTCGATGTCGGACCCCGAGTCGGGTTGGGCCATCCCCGACAAGACGGCTGACGACTCGCCGAGCTTGTCGCCCGTCACGCCTCGCCCAACCATGCCTGAGCGGCGGCCGTCTCACGCCTCTTCCTATGCCTCCTCTGGCAGCTTCGCACCAGCCCGACCTGATGCTGGTCAAGCGGCCATCCTTGTCCCGTCGACGTCTGTTGGCGTCTCGGCGGATCTCGTGTCGTATGACGGCTCAGGGTTGAGCCGGCAACACACGTCTTCGGACGTCGGAACGGTCGAGACGCAGGCTTCAAGTGCGGGCACCGGCGCCAGCGCGGAGGCGTTGACCAGGACGATGCCGTCGAGCTCCGTACTTGTCGATTTTTCGAACGCAATCCTCGAGATGCGCGAGCAGGATATCGCGACCCAGATCACCCGGATCACCTGGCAAGCCTTCTCAAGCATGACGGTGCGCTCGCCTCTTCTTCAGCGAGCCATGCCTGCTGAACACTGATCTTATGGATTGCCGTTCAGCCTCGCGACTTGATGCGACATGTCCTCGCGCCGCGAGACCCATCGATTCCTTTGGTCGCCTTCCGCGCGGCCGACAGCTGCGTCGTCCGCTCCATTAGCTTTGTCAATGTGCGTTCGCCTCCACGCTTCAATCTGCTTCACAGTACTAACCCCAGTCGTTACAGCACCTCGCCAACTGGACGTCGACGTTGATCCTCGTGCAAAGCCGCGTCAAGGCGCGCGCTCGTATGATCGAGAAGCTTCTCTCAGTCGCCGCCGAGCTTCGTCAGCAGGAGAACTTCGACGCCCTCATGGGCGTTCTCGCTGGCCTCAACGCGCAGCCCATCTTCCGCCTTTCCGAAACCTTCGATCTCGTGACGAGCAAGCTCGACGGCGACGCTCGTCTCCAGCCACAGCGTGCGATCCAACCGGACGGTGATCCGCAACGACTGCCGAAGAAGCTCCGCTCGCTGAACCGGCTCATGTCCGCTTCCAAAGCCTTCGCCGCCTATCGCCTTGCTCTCGCTAACTCAGGCATCACAATGATCCCTTACCTCGGCGTGCATCTGCAAGACCTCACCATCGTCAACGAGAGCAAGTCCGACCGGCGTGATGGACTTGTCAATTGGTCAAAGTTCAGCCAACTCGGCAAATCCGCCGCCATTGTCCTCGACTGTGCCAAGGTCGCCCCGAGACTTCCCGTTGACAAGACTATCGTACGCTGTGTCCTGGACATTCCGCTTCTTGATGAAGACGTGCGCAACGAAGATTTCCTCCTCCTCAACCCAAACGCTGACCCATCACACGGAACAGCGCCAGTACACCCTCTCCTACGCCCATCAACCGCGAGGCGAGGGCAAGACTGGCACGCGCAGCCGGCTGCGCGACCTCGCCAAGTCCACCTTTGCGGCTACCTGAAGCGTCGATACCTAGAGTCCTCTTGCATCCGCATACCTACTGTTGCCATACTATCCCTCGTCGTTCAAGCCTGTTCGCTCTCGCCTCTCTCCGAAAGACCGATAATTGGAAGTGACGGCAATGTATTGGATACGACAACAATATAGAGCCACCCCGCGCTAAGTAAGGAAAGCTTCAGTCCTCCCTTCGACGTCTGCTTCATCGCCAGGATTCGGCTCCCGCCTCTTCCCCCGTTCATCGTCGAGCTTCTGCTCGAGGCGCGAGACGGTCGAGACGAGACTTTGGATGAGCGCCATCATATGGCCGGGCGTCGGTTCGTCGGGCTTGTCGAGACTAGCCGCGGTCGCTGCAAGCCAAGCCTTCGTCCGCGCGCTCGCTCCGTCACCGCGAGCTCCACTCGAATGAGGGTCCACGCTCAACCGCCTGCCGATGCCGCCGGCTCGAGGAGCGCCAGAACTGAACGTGTCGTCGGCTTGGCGAAGACTGTAAAGCCTGGCGAGCGGGCTCTCCTTCGTCGGCGCTGAGCTCGACAAGTCGATTCGGGAGATGGCGCCGTAATCGCTGGCTACGAAGGAGCGGCGTCGTCGATGCCGACTTCCGGTTGCGTTTGCAGGGAGACGTTCGTCGACGGTGTGGAAACGTCGCATTTCGCGACCTGTTCCGCCGGTTGGGGCGGCGACAGGCTGAGGACGGCTAGGCAGGGCGGCGAAGTGAGTGCGAGGGGAGGCCGGAGGCGATGCGGAGACTCCGCCTGTAGGCGAGTCGTCGTCGGTACAAGGAGGTGACGACGGGAAGGCCGTCGCCATCGCGCCTGAAGAAGTAGATGGTTCTTCCGGACTGCTCGGGAGACGACCGCTATAGCGCGCCGAAGGCAGTCGGCTCGGTTTGACGCGGATCGTGGACGTCTCCGAGACGCCTGCGAAAGACGCTTGACGAGAAAGCGGGACGGGCGCGGAGGTCGTCGGCGTGCCTGTCACGAGTGCGGAAGCCCCCGGTCGGCCAGTCTGCGCTTCGCGCTGCGCCTCCGCCAACAACTCTTGCTGGAGAGCGTACACCTTGGCCGGGTCGAGAGCCGTCGAGGCGCGACTGCTGATCCGTTTGCCGGCTCCGTGCCCGGCTTCAAGAACCGCCTCCTCGACATCGTCCGGCCCGCCGAACGACTCATCCTCGTCGAAGCCCTCCTCAGACGAGCTCTTTTCGTCGCCGGACGGAGTGTACTCGAAGATCGCCTCGCACTCCCAATGCGCGCCTTCGAGCAGGCTGAGCTTCTCGGCCCATTTTCGCGGTAGCCTCGCCGTGATTGCGACCTTGACGTCGCCCCACCAATCGAGAAAGTAGCTGCCGCCCACGCTCTGACGCTCGTACAAGGCGATGATGAGGAGGATCGGAAGCGATAACGTCCGAGTGGCGAAAACGTTGACCTTGTGGAACCAGCGCGGTGAGAGTACACGGGAAAGCGGCCACATGCCGCAGAGAGCGATGATGTTAAGCGGGGGGACGTCTGCGTCCACAAGCCGGTTAGCGTAATCTCCCGACGGAAGCGAAGACTTGACGCACAGTCGAATAAGCTGTTGCCCTTGACACCCTCGAAGCAGCCAACAGCCTTGCGGAACATGTCTTCGGCGGCCTGCAATTCCAAGTGTGAACACACGGAAAGCTTGGAAGCGAGGAAGCGCACGTACAGCGTCATTGGCGATATTAGCGTAAGTCGTCGACAGGATGGCGACGAGGACGGCGGTGAGGAGAGTGTTCGAGAGCGCGGCGAACGAGACGAAGAGGATTGGCCCAAGGACGTGATCGAACTTGGGCGACTCGTCGATGCCGGACCCGTCGAGGCCGAAGAAGATAAAGATGAGCCTGCGAGGGATCGAGTCAGCTCGACAGGCGATTTGAGGGGCTCGCCAGGCAACGCACCATTCGCTAATGCGTATAACCGAGTAGGCGCCCTCCGAGAGGTGGTTGAGCGCGAAGACGAAACCGATGAAGCTGACGGGAACAAACGTCGGCGGCGAGCGAGCTAAAGGCAAGCTGGAACGCACCAGAACACGGTGATGCTCATCAAAAAGAAGAAGTCGAGCAACATCGCCCGCAAACTTAGAATGAGCAGGTTGTTCGAGATGGCGGTGAAGGCGAGCCTGTGCTTGTCGAGGACTTAGCATCAGCACGCTCCGGCGAAGGGAATGACTCGCCTCGGAAACAGCAGACAAGCAGCGAGACTAAGGATAGCGTAAGATCGTTCGCTTATCCTCGCATCGTTCGTGTAGACGCTGTGGGCGCGAAGGACGAATGCGGCGCCGTAGATGGGCAGGCTGACGGCGTCGAGGCCATTCGTCAGTCCGGCGGCGTAGACGGACCACCCGTGCTCGGCGATGGACGTGACCTTGTCGAGCGTGTAGCCGATCGAGTAGAAGAAAAACCAGAGCTCCATCCACGAGAGCTTCGAAACTGGCGTGCCGTCGTACCGGCTGTGGCGATCGACGATGACGAGGAGGAACGAGACGAAGAGGACGATGAAGGTGCACAACTCGATGACGGCGCGGTACTTGGGTATGCGCAGGCGGTAGTGGTCGAGCAACGGCGCCTTGTGCACGTCGTACAGCGAGACCTCGCGCGTTTTGTACCGGTCGCCGAGGAAGTCAATGAAGGAGGAGCTCGTGTAGGTGATGCGGCCGTCGTAGATGGCGTTGATGACTCGCTGGCAGGTCTGACTTTTGATGAAGTGGCGAGCCTTCCCAAGGATGGCGAGTTCGAGAGCGTTCGTCTTCGACGCCCCTTGCGCCGCAACCCGACTCGAATATCCTTCTCGCTCCCTGATTCGCTCAACGACCTCTTCGCTCGCCCCCTGAAACGCATGAAACCCGCCGACGAGCGCTCGCGCCATCGCCAACAACCCCTGATTCGGTCCCTTCGCCAAGGCTGCCTGATGCCGCAAGAGCTTGACAGCCATAATCTCGCATAGCCGCGCCCGGGTCTCGTTGATGGACGACGAGGCGAGCGCCGAGTCTCGCTCGCGGATGAATTGGAGGCGGCAGAGGAGGAGGACGTAGACGATCGAAGGGTCGCAGCGGTCGGCTAGGTCGGCTTCGAGTGGTAGCATCGTCGTGAAGTGGAACTCGGGACTGTGGAGGCATCAGAGCGTGAGTGCGAGGCAGGCTCTCGGGTCGAGGATGAGAACAACCCAGACTCACGTGAAGAACTGGCTCTCCGAGACTGCGACGTCCACATCCCGTCTGATACGCTTCATCAGCCAGTGTCTGCGCGCAAGCAAGGGGAGCGCGTGTGAGGTTCGACTTCATCAGTACACCGCCTCCGCCCATACCTCGAGAGGGTTCTCACAGATGTGAGCGAGTGAGAGCTCAACGCACGCATTGCCAAAGACGTCGCAAGATGCGAGCTGCTCCATGCGATCAGCTCCAGGGCCCAGGAAGCCGTCGCAGTCGCTTTGAGGTTCGGCATGTGAGCGTTCGCGAACGGTCGAGTCGGGCGAGAGCAGCGCCGTTCGCTCCGTGGCCATGGCGACGGGCTTTGGAGACGGTGCTCTAGCAAGCAAGCAGCGCGAACGAGCGAGGCGGTGAAGAGGAAGAGGTTGAAGAGCACGAGAACGAGGGAAGGGGACGACAGACATAGAAAGTCAAAGGCTGCTCGCCATTCTGCCGTTTTGTGAACAGAATATAGTCTTTCTGTGAAACGTACAGGCTTCAGGGAGAAGCGCCTTGAAGCGGACTGGAACGGTTATGCTCCCCTCGACCGGCTGCACCAGGACAGGTACATTGTGATACTGCACGCTGTTGCGTTCCGGTACAGCCAGAAGTCTCAGCGAGTCTTCCTCGCGTCGCCTCCGTCTTCCACCTCGAATTGGAACCGCCCAGTCGCCTCGAGCCGCTCGACGAGGACGTTCCCGAGCGCAGTCGCAGGCGTGAGGAAGCCGCCGTGCTTGGCGATGGGAGGGAGGCGGTCATAGTCTTTGAGAAGGCAGAGGGCGCAGGAGGAGATCAGGACGGAGGTCGCGAGGTATCCCTGCGTGTGGAGCGTAGTCAGCGACAGCTGGCCGCTGTGGGCGAAGTACGCTCGATCCATGTACGCACAGGGTCGCCCTTCCCCTTCTGCACGACTCGAGACTCGTACTGGCCATCCTCGCTCTTCGCGACTGTAGTTGTTTCGTACCAGCCGTTCTGCTGCGCCTCGGGACTCGGTCCCTCGCCTGACTTGGGTCCGAAACGCTTGACAAGCCAGCGGATGGGTGAGATGAGGACTGCAATGAAGGATGGTCAGCCGGCTGCTCCAGAAAGAAGAGCGAGCGCATTAACAGATCGAGCCGAAAACGGTGAAGAAGGTAAGACTAGCGAAGAAGGACGAGATGGGACCGGGCATCTTGAGAAACTCGTCGTAATGGAAACGAGGACCATAGGCGAGTACGCGAGAAGAGGGGTCGGCCGACTCGAGGACGCCCCATGACCGGTGGACGACGGCCGTGTTGACGGGCGCCATCATAAAGAAGGCGCCCCAGGTCGTCTTGCCCTGAAAGGTCTGCGAGCCGACGACGACCGGTCGTCCCTTGTGCACACCACGGATCGGCGAGAGGGCGTAGGTGTCAGCCGCGACCTTGAGCGCCTCCTTGTCCTCCGTCTCTCGCAGGTTGACGATGGATGCGAGCGTCCCGCCCGACAGCCCGCCTTTTGCGCGGAACGATGTACGGACCTTGCCGGCGCGGACGTCGTCTCCACCGACCTGCTTAAGACGCTGGACGGCGAGGAAAGCTCCAATGTCGGACGGGATCGAGTCGAAGCCGCAACAGTGAATGATGGTAGCCTTGTTCTCGAGAGCGATGCGGCCGTACTTCTGGTTCGTCTTGTAGATGAACGGGTTCTCGCCAGTCAAGTCGACGTAATGGACACCTTCTTCGGCGCAGACCTTGACGAGCGGCTCGCCGTGGATGAGGTACGGCCCGATGAGGGAGATGACGACCTTGACTTGCTTGACGGCCTTGCGAAGTGCTTCTTCGTCAGACGAGTCGGCGATGAGGACGGCTGCCGGCTTGACGCCGACCTCCCTCATCTTCTCCTCGATCTTCTGGCGGTTGCGGCCGCCGACGGCAAAGGTGAAGTTTTGAAGCGGTGCTTGGGTGGCAAGGTACTTCGAGACGAGCTGTAAGAACGCTTGAATGCGTTAGCGAGCCTTAGAAGGAGAGGAGAGGAGAGGAGAGGAGAGGAGAGGAGAGGAGAGGAGAGGAGAGGAAGAGAGCCCACCTGTCCCGTAAAGCCCGACGCACCCATCACCAGGATGTCGTAAGCCTTTGCAGATGCCATGGCGACGCTTCAGACTCTCAACCGAGGTCAGCGAAGGTGTTAGAGGACGGCTTGTGGAAATCATGACGAACCTTGGCAGGCAGTTCAAGGAGGAGTCAGAGGCGAGACTGGCGGTTCAGGCGGGTTGGGCAAGCGTCGCAGTGAGCTTAGCAGGAGTGCAAGAGTGCAATAGAGCTGTTTCGGGTCGCAGCAAGGAGTTGGCGGGACGCAAGAGAGCGATCGCCTCGCTGTAACACCCAGACGACTTGGCGGGGCCGAGCCGACCTCGATTCCTTACACTCGCCTTATGCGGCGACCTTGACCAGCGTCACACTACCCTCCTATGCTGTAGGAGCGTCTTGAGTGTGCCATGGACACTGCCCGCGAATCTGCTAATGCCGGCCGACTTCTCCTCGCGCCGCACGACCCGATCAACCCGCGACTCCATCTTCATCGGTTCACGACAGCGGACGACGCTCACTGCTCGACTTGGGGGTCGGCAGGGCGTGGCGCGGCGCAGACGGAGTCGGGAAGCTCTCCAAAGCGTCGACTGAGTTTCAGCGGCCTGAGAAATCCGTCAACGTCGCACTCTGCCTGGATGGAACATGAGGAAGGAGGCGGTAGCAAGGCAGCTGGTTGTGCTTACTTTCCGGATCTTACGACTCCTTACGATGCGGAATAGTGACTCGTCGAGACGCGGGGCTTGTGGACACGCCGCTTTTTCCAGCGCTTCACGCCTCCTCTCGAACCTCCTCTTCGCCGCCTCGCTCGGCCAACGTGAGCTCACTGTTTGCGCCGACGAAGAGCGAGCTGGATTGTTTCGACGCTGCTACGACCGTCACGAAGGCTCCTGCTGGCCTGGAACGACCGAACGACCTTTCAAGCGTTCCCCTTCGCTCGTGTCTCCTCCCTCCAGCGTCCCCACTACAACGTCACTCAACCTCGCTTTATTACGCTCAACAACGACTCTCGACGGCGATGAATGCCTCGGTACTGTACTTGACGCTCGGCCTGGCCCTGGTCTCGCGAGTCCTGCTTCCCTTCAGCTCGAGCTCGCGCTGACCAGCATGACCCCGCAGCTTCTTCTGCTCGACCTACACGACGCTTCGCACACTCCTGCCCCTCCTGCCTGATCACCCTCTCAACCGCCGAACCGCAGGATCCGCGGTTGGGTCCTTCGCACCTGCTGCTTCGCCGTCCACGGAGAAACGACCACAGCTGAAGTCGGCGCAGCGCTTTACCGCCTATCTCTCGGTCGTCGACATCTGTGAGTGTGGTGTGCCGCCCTGAAGCTGCGACGGGCGATGCTGACGACACTTCTGCCGCAGTTGCCGCCGTCGTCCTGGTGTGGGAAGTCTCGACAACCGTCTCCGGCGACTCCCAGCTCGGCAACTCGAAGCTCGCAGCAGCCCGAATTTATCTCGCAACTACAGCGAGGCCGACACTCCTCCTCGTTGTCGCGATCTTGTCCTACGCCAATGTCTGCTTGGGCCGGTCGATCGCCCTCGGGAAAGCCGACTGGTGCGTCTCGATCCCTCACGTCTGCAGAGTCATGCTGAAATCGCAGATGCACAGGATCGTCTGGGCGACCGCACTCGCTGTGTATGCGGTCGGCGGTGGCCTAGCGGCGCTTCCAAAAGTCGGCGGCTCGAACATTTGGATCGGCCTGATCGTCTGGCTTTCGCTTGTCACGGCCGTCGGTACGTGACCACCGTGTGAGGGTCGTTCTCGACTTGAAACTGACTCTCCCATGCCCAGTCACGGTATGCTTTGGCCGCCTGCTCGTCGCCATTCTCCGGGTCCGCCGGATCACTCAGTGCGAACAGATCTCGCGCTTCGCCGTCGAGGAAGACAAGATGGTCTCGCCCGCCGACCTGCCGTACGGCAACTACTTCCCCACATTCCACAATAACTTCTCCGGCTTGTCGACCTCGTTCGTCAATTCTATCGGTCGCTCTTCGTCGACCGTCAACCTGCCGCCTCCCCCCGATAAGGCTCCTTCGCTCTTCGAAAGCAGGGTCTCGACACCTTCTCGCGCTTCAACCGAGGACGGCGACTACGACTGTCGCCACGACTTCCGTTCGCCTACGCCGGGCTCGACTTACGGACTCCTCGACCGCTCAGCCTCTGCCCTCTCGGGGCGCTCAACACCGCAACTCGGCCCTCGTTTACACATCTGCAATGACGCACCCGAGATCCTCGTGTTCGATCAGGACAAGGCGGACAGCCAGACAACCACCTCTCGTCGCTCCATCAGCTCGATCGCTTCTCGGGCGTCAACGTACCTCTCGCCTGGCGGCTTTGTCGCAGGCTCGGCCGTTAGGAATGCGGTCAAGGTGCAGGAGGCGTGGGGAGCACAGACGCCGCCTGGAACGGGCCACTCGCCTGCCGTCGAGCTTTCTTCGAAGGAAGCGAGAGGCGCTCTCGTCCGCATCGGAGGGCACCTTGCGTCTTGCCTTCTTGGTTACGCCTTCGCCTCGCCCTTCATCATGTCCCGCCTCGTGCACCCTTCCGCCTCCGTCCCGCTCGTCGCCTCTATCCTCCTCGTCATCGGCGTCTGCCAACCAGGCGTCATTCTTGCCTGGCAATGCTGGTCGAGCGAAGGTTTCTGGTTTCGCCGCCCTCATCCGCCTGTCCCGACCTCGTCCTCCGCATTCGCACTCGAGAAGCTCGAGGTTGTTGTCGAGACTGAGAAGGGCGACTTCCGCGAGCAGAGCAGAGCATCGACGGTCAGGACCTACAAGGATTCGCTGCCGGGAATCGTGCCGGACAGCATCGACTGCAACCCGACCCAGCGCAACAAGCTTGGTGCGTCGTGTTACCCACGATTCTTGGAGTTCCCCCTTGACAGGTTCTACCTCTCAGTTCGCGTTATCTCGATGCTCGAGGCTCACCCGAAGCTTCAGCGGCTTCCCTCGCCGACCGTCGAGACTTCGACTACCTCGGCCGTCAAGTCTGCCACGACCGGTCACGCCCGTCTCCGTTCGCTCAAGCTCTCGAAAGCGACCATAAGCTCGTTCGGTGAGACTGGCAAGACTCGACCGCGCGCCGGAAGCGGCGCCAGCAGAAAGACGGTTGGCGGATTCGAGCATCATGCTCGCCACGTCTCGGCGCTGCTCGACCCGACCGATACCTCGCTCGTCGTATCGCTCCCCAAGGCGAAGAACCGTGCGAGCGACTCGCATCGCCAGCCGAGTCAGGAACGCGTTCCCTTCGGCTTCAAGTACTCAAATGCACGCGAGCGTCCGGCTTCGACCAGCGCCAGCAAGTCGCCTCTCCCTTTGCCTTCCTTTGCACTTTTCGCCGATTTCACCAATCTCGCACGCGAGCTTACCATCTCATCGATCGAGTCGGAACCACATACGGACTCGCCTCCTCCCGTACCGCCTCTCCCGCAGCAGATCGACTACATCAGCGCCCAACTCCTCCCCAAGCTCGTTCCGTCGATTAAGCTCGGAAACAACGTCTCCGTGGCTGCGAAGGATGCGCCGCTTCCTCGGCCGTTTTCCACAACTGCTGCACCAACGAACGAATCTCGATTTGGGTCGTTCGCCTCAAGGAGATCTCGTTTGTCGGGATGCTTCTCCCTTGCTGGCATAGTAAAGGCTGAGCCGACGAAGTTCGCGGACATGTCGGAAACGCGGGTCTCGATCGACGCGCAGGAGGCGGGCGAAGCAACGACGACCCCGCCGTCAAACTCGCAAGGTTCGTCTTCATCCGAGAACCCAGCGCGCCCGCCAGGCCCAGCTGCCGAACGCTTCTCAACGAACGAGCAGAAGACGAACCATACTTGCACCGCATCCAGCGGAACCCGCCTTGACATTTCGTTCGAATGGGAAGATACGAGCGAGGTTCTCGACGCGGGAACCTTGGCAGATGACTCGTCATCCGACGATGATAGGGACAGTGCCGCGGAAGCTGCTGCTTTCGAAGCCCACTGTCGGGCGCGTCAAGCTGTCTCCCCTCTCTCGCCAACCTTCACCACCGGTTTCTCGCAGGATGTCTACCTCAAGTCTCCGCCCGCGGCCCGTCACCCTCATTCGCCGAACGGTTCCGTGGTCCTCCGCGGCTCACAGGTCTTCAGCGAGGAAGAGGACATTCGCACCGGTACGATCCGGTGTGCCACCGTTCGCCCGATCTCGCGACAGCACAACTCGTCCTCGACCGAGATGACACATTCGTACGTCTTGCGCCCAACCCACATTCCCGTCGCACCGGTCACCTCGTCTCGCTCCTTCGCCTCGCTGTCGTCGCTCACCTCGCAAGGCTTCCACAACATGATGGCGGCGCAATGTGCGTTCCTTTCTTCGTCATTCGGGTCAGCTCTCTGAAGGTCTTTCTGGTGCAGCTTGGCACGGCGGGAACAGCGACTCTGCCTTGAGTTCCGACGAGCAACAGCGCCGCAGTCGGCCCGACTCTCGTCCGCTCTCCCTGCTCACTCAGCGCGACGTCAACGTGATGTCGTCTGACGAGAGTAGCGAGCGCGAGATGCAGAAGATTTCGCACCACCGCGCCGCCACCGCCCTTCGCGACTCGAACTCCTCGAAGCCTGCCCTTCCTCACCTTCCCCTTCCGCCCATCCCAGCCCAGTCCGAGGAAGAACACGATGAGGTACTCAAGACGCACACTACGACGCCGTCAGCACGCCATCGTCGCCCGTCTCGACCGCCTCGCGATGTCGGCCTTCCCAAGCCTAACTCAACGTCCCCATCTACTGTTTCGACTCGCACGCCTCCGAACGTTACATCGCGCTCTCGGGCCCGCAAGCTCGTCAAAAGCCCCGTCTACAATGACGAGAACATCCCGCCGGCTCACCCTGCCCCTTCTCGCCCCCTTCCTCAGCCCCCGGCTCGCCAGTCCGAGCTGACTCGTCCTCTGCGCACTATTCGCTAGGCTGGAGGAGCTGGACCCCTTTGACCGGTGCGCAGGTCCACCGTCAATGCGTCGAAGTCTCTTCTTGTCGTCACTTCCCTCATTTCTTCGTTTTTCTCGGTTTCTAGCTTTCCTAGGCGTCTTCTTGCACTCGAAGGTCTCTTGATGGTGTCTCTTGCACTGCGTGAATGCGAACAAGCCGGAGCGTTCGCCCGTCTTGCCTCTCTCCATCCTCTCATGACGCTGGTCCTCGCGACATCGCGTCGTGGGCTGCTTCCGCTGCGTTGCGCTGCCCGAAGGACTGCCCCTGACTCTCTACAACCGCCCCGCTTGTCCACGAATCTTCGCTCACTCTCCTCGACCTCCCCACCTCGCTCATCGTCAAAGCACCCTCCGACTCGCGAGTACTTCTACGACGTCGACGTGCATGGGCAGCTCTTCCTCTCCACCACGGAGCATCGCAACGTAGCGACCGCCTACCGCGATTCCCGCTTCCTTTCCACCCTCTACGCCCGGTTGCGACGAAACGCAGGCGACGACGAGAAGTCGCATAGGCTTCGGCAGCAGGGCTACGAGTTCCAGAGCGACTGTCTAGGGGAACGCAACTATCTTCGTCCGGATAGGGAGGGGACAGTCCTTGTCTTCCAGTCTCTTGAGGGAGGAGGTGCGCGTTTTTTTTGCCCGTCCACCCATGCATGCCTGTCCCGCTGAGTTCAAAACGCACAGAACTGCGCTACGGAGGCTCTCTTACAACTCCCTTCGATCCCGCCGCTGTACGCGTCGACCCGACCTCGGGATACCTCTTCCACCCCTCACCGATTCACTCCCGGCGACGAGCAGCCAGCGAGGCGTCTCGCTACGGCCCATACTCGCTGCTCAGGTCGTCTCTTGTCCTCGATCATTTCGCCAGCAGCCTCGAGTTTGACGACAAGGGGCGAGGGAGCTTCGAGTATCGCGGGAAGAGATTCGACCTCTCGAAACTCGAGGACGGCGACGTATGGCGGCGGGTTGATTATCGTACAGAGTTGAGTTGAAGTCGTCTGTAGATTGTACTCAGCTTGTTGTCGTCTTGAACCGCACGCATTTGTGCATCGCTCCTCCTCGTCCCGCTTGGTTCCTCCTCGACCACGCGCTCGTCTCCTGCTTCTATGGTCCGGGTCTCGCTGGGCGCTACAGCCGCCGCTTCTGAGCTTTCCGGCACGCCTTGTGATGGACCGGCACGCCGGCCGGCCAAGCGACAGCGAACTTCCACCCTCCCGACGGCGAGCGACTTCTGGATTGACAGCTTGCCAGGCTTCCGTGCGTGATGGCCGTATCCGGAATTGCGCAATCAAGCTGACGGTTCCAATCACCAGGCGGCGACTTTCGCCTGGCGCTCTACGGCGGCAATCTACCCTCCGCGACCCACACGACCCCACCTGCGCCTGCCGCTGACAGCGACGCGCACCTGTATTTCTTGCTCGCGCGAAACAAGCACATCCCGAAGCGAGAACGACTCGTTATCTGGTGCGACGCGCTTCTGTCGAGGAGGCTAGAGGGGCTTGCGTTCTTGCTCTCGAGTGCTGACCCTTTCCCCGTCCGCAACAGGCTGAATGGCGGTCCAGGGTGTTCCTCCTTCGACGGAGCATTGATAGAACTCGGCCCTCTGCGGATAGACGAGAGCGGAGCGCCGCGACTTGTCGAGGGTACAGCTTGGAACGAGTATGCGAATGTCCTCTTTCGTGAGTGTAGCTTGCCGTCCGTGTCTGGCAGCTTCGGAAAGCACTGATACCAGTATTTGACACACAGTTGACCAGCCTGCTGGGACTGGCTTCTCCTACGTGTGTTAATACCCCCGCTCTTGCTCCGAGTCCGCTTCTCACCGTTCTCCCCCCAGGTCACTAAGAACGACAACGTGCGCGAGCTAGCCGACGCCGCAGATCAAGTCGTCAACTTTCTCGCCAACTTCTACCGCGTCTTTCCAGACTTCAGCAGCATGGACACGTACATCGCCGGCGAGAGCTACGCCGGACAGTACATCCCGTACATCGCAGATGCGATGGAAAAGACGACGATCGTCAACACTCCCCTCAAGGGTCTCTTGATTGGCAACGGCTGGATCTCGCCGCGAGAACAGTACCCAGCCTACCTCGATTACCTCCTCGACCAGCGACTCGTCAAGGAGAACTCGCAAGCGCACCGCAACATCCGCAAGGTGCTGGACAAGTGCGAGGAGAAGCTCGCGATGATCGAGAAGGATAACGGCGGGAAGGGCATGGTTCTGGTCGGCGAATGCGAGCAGATCTTGGGCGCGGTTGGAGCGGCAACTGGCAAGGAGTGCGTGCGCAGTCTCGTCACTTGCGACTGACATAAGAAGCTAACGCTTGCATTCCCTTTCAGCGGGTTCTGCTTGAATCTTTACGACACGCGAGAGTATCACGCTTGCGGGACGGAATGGCCGCCAGCGCTCAAGCAAGTCTCGGGCTTCCTGCGAGTGCGTCTAGACGATCTCTCGTCCAGGTTCTCCCACTAACACTCGCAAGTTGCTTACATAGAGCCGGAACGTAGTCAAGGCGTTGCACGCCGAGAAGGGCCCGGAGTCTCATGGCCCGTGGACGCAATGCTCGTCTTCCGTTGGCGCCAAGTTTTGGACGCCCAATTCGGTCCCCTCGGTTGTCCTGCTCCCGCAACTCCTCGAGAAAATGCCGATCCTGCTGTACAACGGCGACAAGGACGCGATGTGTCCTGGCATAGGCATTGAGAAAATGATCGACAAGCTCGCATGGAACGGCGCAACAGGCTTCGTGCGTCGGGGTTGGCCCCCGTATAAGCTCAGCCACTGACGGCGTTGTCTGTGACTTCAGAACGGCGCTGAGCCACTCGATTGGTCCGTCGACGGCGAGTCTGCCGGCCGGTGGACGACCGCGCGCAATCTGACCTACATCGAGGTATTCAACTCGTCGCACATGGTGAGTACGAGTCCGCTGGTCCATTAAGCTCGTTTGAATGACTGACTGTCCCTTCGCCCAGGTGCCAATGGACAAGCCTCTCGCTGCGCACGATATGCTCCGTTCGTCCCAGTCCGTCCAGCGCTGCGAGACGAATTCTGATCATGCTCTCCGTCTCGCAGTCCGCTTCATGCAAGTCGACACCCTTTATTCAGCCGGTTCAGCCGCCAAGATCCCCTCTCGCATCGGCTCTTCGCCTGAAGCCGTCCTCGGCCCAACCCATCCGAACGGCACCGCCCTCATTTCTCCCTCCTTTCTCGACACGGCCCTCGACGGCGCCGATGCCGACAATTCAGCGGAGAAGGTGATCGAGGACGGGTATGATGTCGAGCATGAGCGGCAGTTTGGGCCGAGGAGGACGGCTGCGCTGGTAGTCTTCCTCCTGCTCATCGTGGGAGCGTTTTGGGGCATCGTGCACTGGCGGAAGGGGGCGAGGAGGGAGCGGTACAGGCGATTGAAGGGAAAGGGGCGGGCGCCTGTGGCGCTCGACGACAGGCGGGACCGGAGAGAATCGAAGCGTACGAGTAGGCAAGACGAAGGCGCATACCATGATGATCGGCCTGAATCCACACCGGATGAGGCGCCCGAGCCGGTCGCTGTCTTCGACATCGGCGAGGAGGACGAGTACGATGAGGAGCGGAGAGTGGGGGCGCGATACGAGGACGATGAGGATGAAGACGGCAAGGGAGATCTGGGCAAGGCAGCGGAGGATGCGAATCCTTGGAGGATAGACTCCACCTAGCGGGGCGAAGTAGACGGAGCGGGCTGTCATCTGATAAGGCATTCGCAAGACTCCGTCCCTTCTGGCTTTTAGAGTAAGACAACAACAGTGTATTCCGTGGACTTGGTACTGATACGACGCAACGACTACTACTCATATCCCTGCCGTCCCTACCGCTTCACTGGCACTCCTCCCTCCGTCTCCCCGCCCTTCCACCTCTTCCACCCTGCCTCCAACTCTTCCTCCAGCACGATCTTCTCCCACTCGCTCAGCCCGCCATCCATCTTCCCGACCCGCTCAAGCACCTTCTCCCTCGCCTTGACGCCGCGAGATTGGTCCGCTAAGACAAGCAGATCCGACGGCGACCGGCAGCCGAGGGCGTGGAAGTGCGATGTTAAGCGGATGAGGGAGGGGAGCGGGAGGGAAGACAGGAAAGTCGTGATGTCGGGTACAGCGTCGGGTAGGGAGGGGTCTTGTGCGGATTGGCGGGAGGCGCTTGACGGGCAATGTGCGATAGCTGGCTGGACGACAGCGGCGGGAAGGACGGGAGAAATAGTCGCCGGGCTCGAGGGAGTCGGAAGGTAGCCTGGCGCAGGAGGCGGTGGTCGGCGAGAGGATGAAGCAGGGGCTTTCGCAGCAGCCCGCTTCAAAGGTGCCTCCAGTATAACCGCTTCATCGTCTTCCGCGTCTGCATCCGCCTCGACCTTGATCCGCACCCGTTCCTGCTCCTTGCTTACTTCTTTCTCCACCCGCCGCTTCTCGAGCGCGACCAGCCTCGCATCCTGCAACTGCGCCCTCTGTCTCGCCCGTTCTTCCCGTGCGTCCGAGACGTTTGAAGAGGTCGTCGAGGCGGCAGGAAGCTTGAGAGTGAGTGAAGTCCGCCGGCGTTTCTTCGAGGGCGAGGCGGAGGGAGAGGAACGGTCGTCGGCGTCAAGGTCAGCCTCGGCTGAGGCAGTCGACGCTGCTCGTCGAGGTGTTCGTGTCGATGGGGCTGCCTTCCTCACCGGACTCACCCGCCGCCAGCGCTTGTCGACCTCCGTCACGTCCTCCTCGTTCGGCAAGTCACGCTTGCCAGCGCTTCTCGGCGCCGAATTCGAGGCGTGTCCTCCGCCCAACCCCATACGCTTGTGATTTCGCCGCTTGAAGTTCGCCCCTGCCTCACCATCCGCCCTCTGATGCCCCACCTGTCCTGGATCCGCCGCCCGCGCTGGACTCGGTTTCGCGCGCTTCGCGGGTGATGGGCCGCGTGAAGTCGATGCAGCAGCAGCTGGAGGCGGCAGGCAGTCGAGCTCGTCGTCTTCGGGCGACAGAACTGGAGGGTGTCGGTCCACAGGTCGGGGAGACCAAGATGGGGAGCGTTTGAAGACGAGGGGCATCCCGTGCACACTCTAGCCGTGATCAGCAGCACAGCTAGTCAGTTCTAGCCTGTCTTTAGCCCGTTCAGCGAGTTGTAAGCCAGTTGTATTTGAGCAAGCTTCTCGAGCAAGGTTGACTCTCTTCTTGACACGGCGCAAACGACTCGAGGCTTTGCGAGTCAGCCAGTGCATGCTGCAGAGGGCCACACGAGCAGTTCTGAACCGTACACCTCGCCCAACTCGCCCTCTCGCTCTCTCGCTTCATCTCTCTCCGCCAATCCGCACAATGTCGACCGCTCCTCCTCCCACAACTGCGCCGGCCCCCCTTGCGACCGAGCAGAACATTCAACAGCCCGGAGGAGACGTCCCGCTCGACGCCAACGGCCAGCCGCTGACCAAGTCGGCGTTGAAGCGCCTCCAGAAGGAAAAGGACCTCGCAGCGAAGAAGGCGCTCAAGCAGGCGCAGAATCAGGGCAAGCCTGCTCCTGCGGCGCAGGCGGGCGAGGGGAAAAGGAAGGAGAAGCCCGCGAAGAAAGAGGAGGTTGTCGAGGAGCCACCGTACGGCGAGACCCAGGATGGCGACAAGAAGGGTGCGTTCGCGTTCTCTTCTCGCTCGTTCGGCGCTTGCGCATGCTGGAAGGTCTCAATGCGCTCCGGAGGGCGATCTCGATGAGCAGGAGACTGAAGGAAGGCGAATTGGCGAACTGACCTTCCCCTCCTCAACCCTTTCATGCAGACCTGTCGCGCCCTATGGCCGCAGGCTACAACCCCGACCACGTCGAGAAGTCGTGGTACTCGTGGTGGCGCTCGCACAACTTCTTCGTCCCCGCCATCCCCTCCTCTTCCCCCTCCGAGTTCTCCCATTTCGACGCCAACCCGCAGTTCGTTCCCCGGGAAGGGAACGGCGATGTCGACTGGAACAAGATCGACCCCCAGAAGACGTTCGTCATTCCTGCGCCTCCGCCCAATGTTACCGGCAGCCTGCACATCGGACACGCCCTCGCTTTCGGTTTGCAGGACACCCTCATTCGCTGGTGCGTCCCACTTTCGCTTAATTGTGTTGCGAAGAGCGCTGAGTCTACTCCGCGTATGTCTAGGCACCGCATGCGCGGCTACACCACCCTGTTCGTCCCCGGCTACGACCACGCCGGTATCTCGACTCAGTCGGTCGTCGAGAAGCGCCTCGTCAAGCTCGAGGGTCTCTCGCGACACGATCTCGGGCGCGAAAAATTCCTTGAGCGGTGTATGGCTTGGAAGGAAGAGTGCGTTGCTGGACTTTCTTGTCTGTTTGCGGACGCTCTGGCTGTGCGGCTGACCTTGAGCATCTGTCCGGTGCACAGGTACCAGACGCGCATCACGAACCAGATCTGCCGCCTCGGCGTCTCGTGCGACTGGGACCGCGTCGCGTTCACCATGAACCCTCAGCTGTCGAAGGCTGTCGCCGAGACTTTCGTCCGCCTGCATGACGACGGCATAATTTACCGCGCGAACCGCCTCGTCAACTGGTGTGTTGCGATGAACACGACGCTGTCGAACTTGGAGGTGCGTCCGATCGCGTCCTTCCGTGCCAGCCCTCCACCCGTCAGAGGATCTGGCTGCGCGGCTCGCAATCGACTGAATCCGTCATGTTCAACAGGTCGACCAAAAGGTCCTCACGGGACGTACCCAGCTTCCTGTCCCGGGATACGACCCGAAGGAGAAGTTCGAGTTCGGAGTCATCACCTCGTTCGCCTACCCTCTCGAGGGCTCCGACGAGAAGATTGTCATCGCTACGACTCGTCCGGAGACCCTCCTTGGTGACACTGCTATTGCCGTCCACCCTGACGACGAGCGGTACAAGGTGCGTCTGTTGCTCGGGCTAAGCGTTTTCTTTGCCAACTGACCGATTTGCTCGCTATAGCACCTCCACGGCAAGTACGCCCTCCACCCCTTCCTCGACCGCCGCCTCCCCATCATCACCGACTCGATCGCCGTCGACATGTCGTTCGGTACCGGTGCCGTCAAGATGACGCCCGCGCACGACCCGAACGACTACGAGGTCGGCATGCGCCACAAGCTCGACTTCATCAACATCCTTAACGACGACGGTACGCTCAACGCCAATGCCGGACCAGAGTTCGAGGGTATGAAACGCTTCCACGCGAGGAAGAAGGTCGTCGAGGAGATGAAAAAGAAGGGGCTCTACGTCGGCGACGCGGAGAACCCGATGAGCATCCCCGTTTGTTCGAAGAGTGGCGACTTCATCGAGTCGGTCATGAAGCCGCAGTGGTGGGTCAGTTGCAAGGCGTTGGCGGACAAAGCGATTGAGGTGCGTGTCTCCTTTTCCCCGCTTCCGTACATGCGAACGAGCTGACATCTTCTTTGACATCCTTCCGCAGCGAACCAAGGCTGGCGAGCTCATAATCCGCCCAGCCGCGTCCGAAGGCGACTGGTACCGCTGGCTCGAGGGCATCCAAGACTGGTGCATTTCGCGTCAGCTCTGGTGGGGTCACCGTGCGCCGGCGTACTTTGTCAACCTCGAGGGAGAGGCTGCCGACGTGAGTCTGCCTGATCTCGTTAAACAGGCGAATGAGCTGACGGTCTTCCTTTCGCAGCGCATGAACAACGACTTCTGGGTTTCCGGCCGCGACCGCGCCGAGGCAGAGTCCCGCGCCGCCGCCAAGTTCCCCAACAAGCAGTTCACGCTCGACCAGGACGACGACGTTCTCGACACCTGGTTCTCGTCAGGTCTCTGGCCCTTCTCGATCCAGGGTTGGCCCGACAAGACCCCCGACCTCGAGCACTTCTACCCTTCGTCGCTCCTCGAGACCGGCTGGGACATTCTCTTCTTCTGGGTCGCCCGCATGGTTCTCCTCGGCATCTACCTTACCGGCCAGGTCCCCTTCGCCGAAGTCTTCTGCCACGCCATGATTCGCGACGCGCACGGCCGCAAGATGTCCAAGTCGCTCGGCAACGTCATCGACCCCATCGATGTCATTGAGGGCGCATCGCTCGAGGCGCTTCACGCCCAGCTCCGAACGGGCAACCTCGCCGCGAAGGAGGTCGAGCTCGCCGAGAAAGGACAGAAGAAGGACTTCCCGAACGGCATTCCTCAGTGTGGTACCGACGCGCTCCGTTTCGCCTTGGCTAACTATTCGTCAACCGGCCGCGACATCAACCTCGAGATCTTGCGTGTCGAGGGTTACCGCAAGGTGCGTCCCCCGTCTTCTGGACTCGGCTTACAGCCTGCTGACTTCCATCGCGACGCGGGCAGTTCTGCAACAAGCTCTGGAACGCCACCAAGTTTGCGATGCTCAAGCTTGAGGGCGACTTTGTCCCGCCTCAGTCGGAGAAGGTCCGTCGTCTCCTCCGCGCTCTGCTACATCGCTGACCTCCCGACCGCCGCAGCCTACCGGTCAGGAGTCGCTCGCCGAGAAGTGGATCCTCCACAAGCTCAACCTCGCTGCCGGGAAGGTCAACGCTGCCCTGCACGACCGCAATTTCATGTCGGCAACCACGGATGCCTACGCGTTCTGGCTCTACGAGATCTGCGACGTCTACATCGAGGCGATCAAGCTCATCACCGACCCCGCCGCGAAAGACGTCAATGCACGCCGTTCCGCCCAAAACACTCTCTACACCGTTCTCGATAACGGTCTTCGCCTGCTCCACCCCTTCATGCCCTTCGTCACCGAGGAGCTCTGGCAGCGCCTCCCTCGCCGACCCACCGACCAGACCCAGTCGATCATGCTCGCCAAGTTCCCCGAAGCTTCTGCCGACCGCGAGTTTCCCGAGGCGGAGAAGGAGTTCGACCTCGCTTTCAACGCCGTCCGCGCGATCCGCAGCATGGCGACGAGCTACAACCTCAACTCGAAGCTCCAGGGTGCGTCTCATCGCCTTCTCCCCTCGTCACTTTCGCTAACTCTCGCCATTCGCAGTCTTCCTGCTCGCCCGAAACGCCGACTACGCTGCGACGCTCCGCAAGTCGACTGACGCCATCTCGGTCCTTATCAAGGGTTGCACGTCGTTCACCATTGTCGAGAACGAGGACGAGCTGCCTGAGGGCTGTGTTGGCGAGCTCGTTAGCCAGGACCTGACCGCCTACTTGCTGCTGAAGGTGCGTCCGCATCGGGCTTCTTCTTATATCGACCGCGCTGACATTTACCTCGCGCTCGCAGGGTGTTATCGACGCCAACGCCGAGATCGCTAAGTCGGAGAAGCGTCTCGCTTTCGCCCAAGGCGCCCTTCAGAAGCTCGAGGCGCAGCGGTCGGCGCCCAACTACGCGCAGACCCGTCCAGAGAACGTCCAGGCGCGCGAGGCGGCCAAGGTCGACGAGTGGAAGACGGAGATTGACGCCCTCGAGAAGGCGATAGCCAAGTTTGAGAAGCTGAGGGTCTAAAGAAGGAGCAGACCGTAGATGATTTGCTTGCAAGTGCTTTACCAGGGACACTGCGAATTCTCAGCCAACGTTTATTGACGAGTTGCGACGTTGTGATGAGACGACCTGCTTACGCTCCTCTTTCTCCCTCCGCCTCGCGCGTCCCCGCTATACTCGTCCAGCCTCTCTTCGTCTCAACCAACCACGGCTTCCTGCCCATGTGGCGCACCTTCAGGCGCAAGATCCCCGAAATTCCCCCCCTCCTTCTCCGTCGTCGTCGCGTTCAGCGCGTACTGTAGCACACCAGCTCGCGACTGGCTTAGACTGCTTCTGTGATTGGACTG
Source organism: Rhodotorula sp. S30-09 (assembly GCA_023628235.1). Lineage (NCBI taxonomy): Eukaryota > Fungi > Basidiomycota > Microbotryomycetes > Sporidiobolales > Sporidiobolaceae > Rhodotorula > Rhodotorula sp. S30-09. Next base: position 766,727 of record JAMALD010000002.1, read on the forward strand.
CCTCACCAATCTCCCTGCGCACCTTGACTGCGTCCGCTCCTCTTCACCGCGCTCACTTCATTTGGCGCTCCTCCCCCGTGCATCTCCTCTCGCCTCTCGCTATCTCACGTATCGGAGTAGATTTCCTGGCGTGTGGGCTTGCCGAAGGTCCGAGCTTCTCGAAGGCACACTGAACAGGACTTGCTTATAGCTGTCAACCTGCTCAGCGGCGTGATAGAGGTTCTCTATGGACGAAAAGGGTAGCAACCTAGGTCGAGCAGGTGCGTCCTCTTGCCATGTTCGCCAGCTATGCTGCACTGCTCCCTTTTGCTCAACCCGAGTCGCCCTTCGCTCCGCCCTCACTCGAAGGCCTCGCAGACATGGATTTCCCCACTGACGGTATCCAGTCTCGAGCCGCACTGCTGTGAACGCTCGAGGCAGATCTGATAGACCTCGGGGTTCAAACCTCAAGGTGGACCTCGCTGACCTCGCTACTCGAGCAGTAGCTTGCAAAGCGGCAGAAGCAGGTGTCGATCGCGCAGGACGAGGTGTTAACCGTACCGGTCGACTAAGTCGGCTTGAGGAACGATCTTGAGTCTCTCCGACATGCGATGGGCAAGTACAGAGCGCAGATTGGCGCCCGCGACAAGCTAGAGGAGTGCAGGATTGCGGTGCATCGTGCGTCGTCCTTTCTTCCGTCCCATTGTTGTTCTACCGGAGGTCAGCTGATCGCGCTCTAGAATCAGAATTGTGCTTGACAGCTCTTGCCCAAGCCGCGCCATCAAGCGATTCACCTAGGAAGCAGTTCTCAGACGAAGAAATTGCATCTCTGCGCCGCTCCTGAGACTCTTTCGAGGATGGTGCGCATCCCGCTTCTCTTGCTTTGCCTCCGCTAACATCACAACAATTCAGCGCATGGACGGGTCTTCTTGCCCATTGCAATCACCACGAAGGGTGCGCTCGACGAGGCTTGCGAAGTCATTAACGCTTTCCAGCCCAACCTGTCGAAGAAAGTTTGTGCCGCCGCAACCATCCTGCGTTGTCAGCATCAACAGTATCAGCGACGGCAGCAGCAGGGAGGCATCAGGAGGATGTTCGGATGCGAAATCCGGGAAACACCGCTTCCCTACCAGACGCTCTTGCCCGCATTTCGAATTATGGCATCTCTCCTTCCCTCGCGGTCAACTCTGTAGCCTCAATTCTGTCGGGTTCAACCCCAAAGATGAACATTGAGACGGCAGGGAAGACGGGATAGCCTACGCGTTCAAATTCCGCTGGTCTACAGGTCTACCGGGGTACCTGCCGCCCAAGGCACCTTGAGCACTTCAAGCCGACGTCCCAGTCCCTCCCATTGTTTCGCATCCTTAGCTCGCGCTTCTGCCTCGCCCATTCGCAGCCCTCGCTGCATGTCCTCCGCCAAAGCGAGCTCCTCAAGAACCCCCGCAACCCAGTTGATGTCCGTTAGAGGCGTCAGGTCTTCTGCTGGCTCAAGTGACGGCGATGGAGACGAGCCGAAGGGCGAGCGAGGGGACGAGGCGGCGTGCGCGGCGAAGCCTGTTCGCGAAGGGATCGAGATGCCAGGTGCTCGAGGTGTTGGTGAGGGTGCTGGTCGTGCCGATGCAGACAAGCCGTTGCGCAAAGATGAGGAAGAGACGAGGCGGGCTTTGACGACGTCGTAAGGCGCCTCGCGACCTTTGACTTCGCGGATAATCTCGTCTGTGCCGAAGCGGTGAAAGACGCGAACGTCAAAGTGGCGGAAGAGGACGCTGTCTATCCGTAGGGAGAAGCGGGAGAGGATGAAGTAGGAGAAATGGTTGACGCGCTGTGAACGTGAGCGTGAGCGGACGCTCGCCAAGGAGGAGGCGAAAATTGCGTACTACTCGGACAGTCACGTCTGCGATGCCGTTGTCGCCCAGTTCGTCTTCAAACAACGGGATCTCGTCGAAGAACAGGATGGGAATATCGGTGCGGGCGAGGAGAGGAAGAGGGATGCCAGGGTGGCCGGGAGGCGCGGGCTGCCATTCTGCAGCGTCCGGTGCAGCTGAAGTCGAGGCAGGCGACATTGTACCTCGATGAAGGGTTGTGTATGTCCAATCGAACGGTTTCTGGACTTTCAGTCGAGCTGCCGAGCCGGAAGCCGCTTGCCTGCGGGAGAGAGAGCAGGTGAGGCCTGCAGTCAGCGACATTCCAGGTAGCGGAACGCCTCTCAGCTTACCCTCGCGACCACTCGTCGGCGTGCGCAACCCTCACAGCGCCAGAGCCCGGCTGAGCGTCCCACCCCTCGCCCTTCTTGACCGCCGTGAGCATGTCGAGCATGTTCCATTCCAACGCGAATCGGCTCGCCTCGTGTCGGACGGACAGCACATTGTTGCCAAAGCAGATCTCCGGTAAGGCGAGATCGAGGGCGTCGCTGGCACTGCAAGAAGAGAGGGTCGACAAGCGCTCAGCGGGTGTAGCTCATCTCACTCGGCAGGACTGGGTATTCACGCGTCTGCCTCGGGTATGGAGAGAATTGGCCGCTTTGTCGATGTGACAGTCCATCCATTAAGCGCGATTGAGCGACTTCCTCGCGAGCGGTCTTCGTCGAGGCGGTGAGGGGTAGACATCGATGTGAGAGCTCTTTCGAGCGCGGTGGCGGGTGAGATGCGCAAGTTGAAACCTCCTTGAACAGGTTTCTGTCCTCAGCAAGGCAGGTTGAGCGAGTAGAGCGGTGTCGCCTCGTCCAACCCTCCTGGCTTCATCTATCTCTATCTCGACCCGCTCAAACTGCTCAGACTGCGCTGCTTCGAGGATGACTGTGCCACCGACATCTGTACAGGTCGAGACCGGCCACCAGGACATGATCGTACCTCCGCTTCTCCTCGTCGCCGGCTTCATCTCCCACGTCGGCTCACGGTCGTTCGTCTCCCACACACAGCACGACGCCCAGCTCGACTACTATGGCAGGAAGCTTGCGACGGCGAGCTCTGACAGGACCATCCGCATCTTCGACGTCGAACAGGACGAGTCGTACCGGCTTGTCGACTCGCTCCAGGGGTGAGTCTCGTGGACTGCTTGCGGGGGTGACCGATTGCACCAGCGAGCTCTACGCCTGGGCATCTGACATTTCCACTCACGCGCTCCTTTGCAGACATGACGGCCCCGTCCACGCCCTCGCTTGGGCTCACCCCTCCTTCGGCTCGATTCTCGCTTCATGTTCTTTCGACGGCAAGGTGTTCATTTGGAAGGAGAATGACGGATCGCAGAAGGGCTGGAGTAAGGTCAAGGAGCATCTGCTGCACACGGCGAGCGGTACACGTCTCCATCTCCTCTTGCACCGTTCAAAGCTGACCCGTGGTTGTTTTGTCGTGCAGTCAATGCGATCGCATGGGCACCCCACGAGCTTGGCCCCATTCTCGCTTGCGCAAGCTCCGACGGCAAGGTCTCTGTCTTGACCTTCAACAGTGCGTTCACTCCACCTTCTCCCCTCCTTTCTCCAGCTCACCGCTTCCTTCCGCAGACGACGGCACCTGGGAGGCATCTCTCTTTCCCGCACATTCTCTCGGCGTCACTTCCGTCTCCTGGGCACCCGGCGTCGGCATCGGCGCGTTGACAAACCCTCAGGCTGGTACGGGTGTAGAAGGGCAGGAGGCGTTGCAGGTGGTTAAGCGGTTCGCTACGGGGGGGTGTGACGGAATGGTCAAGATCTGGGCGTGGAAGTGAGTCTCTCGCGTCGCCTTTCGCTCGAATCCGCTTTGCTAGGCGAACTTTCGCTGATCGAGGACGTTGCGACGAAACCACAGTGAGCAGACGAAGGAGTGGGCGCCCGATCCCGTCGAGCATGTCCTGTCCGGCCACACTGATTGGGTTCGTGACGTCGCCTGGGCTCCCTCCGTCGGTGTCGGCAAAGCCTACCTCGCCTCGGCCGGTCAAGACAAGACCGTCTTCATTTGGACGCAGTCTGACGCACGGAGCGCATGGTCTAAGATCGCGTTGGAGCCGGCACCTCAACAGCAGCAGGGGCAGGGTCAGCAGCAGCAGCAGCAGCAGGCGGACGGGAAGTTCCCCGATGCGGTTTGGCGGGTCAGCTGGAGCGTTGCGGGCAATGTGCTGGCGGTGTCGTCGGGCGCGTCCTCGTTTCTTGCTTGTCGATGATCTTCCGCTGACGCTCGCTCACGCACCGCAGGCGACGGCAAGGTCTCGCTGTGGAAGGAGAACCTCAAGGGCAAGTTCGAGGAGGTCTCGCAGTTTGCGTCGTAGATATACCCTTCTCTCCTTGCTCTTCGACCTCTGTGGAACCATTGTAAGCTGTTTACAACTCGATCGTTGCGCCCCGACGCGAACAGGCGGGTCCGCGGCATTTCCGGAGGACGAGCCCTCCTCTTTGCTGCCTCCTCGCCTCACCAGTTCTCGCGGCCGTCTCCTCCTCGAAATTCTTCACCTACCTAGGCGGTTCAGCGACCGGTGAAATGCTCAAGACCGCCGCTTACACGCTCACAATGGCTGCGAACGCGTCGAGCGTACTCGTTTCTTGCGCTTACAAGGGGAAAGTTAGCGAGTTGGGTTGGCTGGGCTGGAGAACGGGAAGCGCGATGAGTGATGCGTGAGTGGAGTGGAGTCTGTTCTCGACGCGAACGAGGCGAAGGACGAGTGGCTGACGAGGGAGGACGCTCACAGCGACATTCTCGTCCTCTGGCCGAACACGGACGGGAGCTGGACCATCTCGCACCGCACAGGCGCAGCAACAGTCATTCTCACTCTCGTCTGAACAGCGGACAAAGACTCTTCTACTGACTCGAGCGGGAGCGTCACGGTCGTGGCGTCGCTTAGCTCGAAAAGCCAGACAGACTCGCTGGCTGTCGTGACGTTTGTTAGACCGCTGCAGTTGCCGGCGACGTACAAGGGTAAAGGGAAGTACTATCAGCTGAGGAAAGCGATCAATCAGGTGCGCCGCGAGATTTTTGTCGCTCGCGCTCGGTAGCTGACTTTGTCAATTGCTGGTGCTCGATCAGCAACTCATCTACGCTTATCGCACAAAGAACCCGGGAAGCTCGGCGCAGGATGCGACGCCGGCGCAGCGCTCGTTCGACGGGATGGGCGCGACGTGAGTTCCGCCTCGTTCTCCTGTTCTCAAGATCCGCTGATGTCCGCCCTTCTCTCGCAGCTACGTCGACCTTTCAACGACCTTTACTGCGACCTCGGCAGCGATTGACGCATCGTTCTCGCCGGTGAAAGGAGGCAGCAGTAGCGGTGGAAGCAGCGCGGCAGGCGGGACTTTGGCTGCGCCGCCAACCGCAGGAGCAGCGTCAGGCTCTTCGAGCGGTGTTGCAGCAACGCCAACTGTGACTGGGCGCGCCACGAGCGGTGCAGGCTCGACGAGCGGTGCCGCTGCGACTGTTCCTTCGACCGATCCGACGTTCTCGTTCGGGGGGGGGGGGGGGGGGGGGGGGGGGGGGGGGGGCGTACGCCACAATATTCAATATTCACGACATGTGCGGTGGCGCGACCGGGTACGTCGGGCCTT
>JAMALD010000004.1:0-140359 GCA_023628235.1 Rhodotorula sp. S30-09
CTGGGCTGCTTCGGCGGAGAAGTCTCAACTCCCAATCTCGATGCTCTCGCGCAAGAAGGCATGCGTCTCTCTGGCTTCCACACAGCGTCGGCGTGCTCCCCCACTCGCTCGGTGCGTCCAATCCTGATCGTCAGTCGCCCGTCCTGGGAACAACCTGACCTCCTTCTCCTCCTTCTCCTCGTCAGATGCTATTCTCGGGCACGGACAACCACCTTGCAGGACTCGGCCAGATGGCAGAGACGATCTCGCGGAACGAGGTCTTCCAGGGCAAGGCCGGCTACGAAGGCATGCTGAATCAGCGCGTCGCTGCCTTGAGCGAGATCCTCCAGGATAACGGGTACGGAACTTACATGAGCGGCAAGTGGGTGAGTGCAGGCACGTCTTCCACTTGCGTGTAGTGTGAGCTGATACCTCTATGCGAAGCACCTCGGAATGACGCCCGACAGCCTCCCTCACGCTCGTGGCTTCGACCGCGTCTTTGGTCTCCTCCCCGGCGGCGGCAACCACTACGGATACGAGCCATACCTCGACGACGGCACGCCCGCCGTCAAGGTGCTTCCCCCAATCTACGTCGAGGACGGCAACTTTGTCGACCACCGGACTTTCGCCAAGCCATTTTACACAACAACGACCTTCACGAACCGCATGCTCGGCTACCTCGAGGAGCACGAGTCGACCAAACCTTTCTTCGCGTACTTGCCCTACACCGCGCCGCACTGGCCGCTGCAAGCGCCGCCCGAAGTCGTCGCCAAGTACCGCGGCAGGTACGACGACGGACCTGAGGCGCTTCGTCAACGTCGTCTCGCCGCCCTCAAGCGTGAGGGGCTCGTTGACGACGATGTTACGTCGCTGCCGATCGTGTCGACATTCGAGGACAAGCCTTGGGCCGAGATGACGGCGGAGGAGAGAGCATTCTCTGCGCGCAAGATGGAGGTGTACGCGGCGATGATCGAGGGTACGTTGCGTCGCTTCCTTCGTCGCAACGCTTGCTGACCCGCTTGCTCGCCAGTCATGGACGCCGAGATCGGCCGCGTCGTCTCGTGGCTCAAGGAGACCGGCACCTACGAGTCAACCTTCATCTTCTTCTGCAGCGACAACGGCGCCGAAGGAGCGATGCTCGAGGCGCTTCCTGTCCTCGGCGAAGAATTCCAGAAGACGATCGAGCGGTTCTTCGACAACAGCCTCGACAATATCGGCCGCTACAACTCGTTCACATCGATCGGTCCCGCTTGGGCGCAAGCTGCGACGGCGCCGAATCGCATGTACAAGGTGCGTTCCCTCGTTCATGTCGTTACTTGCTTGCTGACCCTCGCTCGCGCAGGCCTGGATCACCGAAGGCGGCATCCGCTGTCCAGCACTGCTCCGCTACCCAAACTTCCGCAATGGCGAGATCTCACACGAGTTCTGCACCATCATGGACATCCTTCCGACCATTGTGAGTCCGGCTTTCTGGCTTCGATCCGCTCGACCGCTGACTCTCCTCGCGCAGCTCGAGATAGCCGACATCCCTCACCCCGCTCCCGAGTACCGCGGGCGCAAGGTTCTCCAGCCGCGCGGACGCTCGTGGGTCAAGTACTTGACTAACAAGGCCGAGTACGTCCACGACGACAACGCTGTGCACGGTTGGGAGCGTAAGTTTCGTTTCTGTCTCGCTCGTCCGCCTTCGCAAGTGCTGACTTGGCTTGCTCATGCAGTCTTTGGCCAATCTGCCATCCGTCAAGGACCGTGAGTACATCCGCCTCTCTCCCGTCCACCGTGCGCTCACCGTCGCACGCCCGCGCAGCTGGAAAGCCGTCTGGATCCCGGGCAAAGACGCCGAATGGAGTCTCTACAATCTCGCCTCGGACGCCGGCGAGACACGCGATCTCGCCAACGACGAGCCGGAGCGACTGACGGAGATGGTGCGTCTTTGGCGAGACTACGAGGCGGAGACGGGAGTTGTACGGCTGGATCCGAACCAGGCGTTTGCGCTGCGCGGGTATGGGTTCCACCGGGGGACGGAGTAGTGAGCACTCGACGGTGGTAACGTGACTCGGTATCGCTCGTGTCGCCAGGTCTGCTTCGAATCTCAGCTCGTTCCGTACCTCGTCCGTCTCGTCCCTCCCGCTCGCCCGACTCCCGCATCGCCTTCGCAGGGCTCATGGGCCTGTGCACTCGCTACGTCCACATGCTCACGTTGCGACGTGGACGCTGCTGTCAGCCAGACCATCACTTGGGCCCCGCATCGCGCTGATTCAGCGAGCGAGTCGCTCTTCCTCCTCCTCCTCCTCTCACTCAACCCTCCCTTGCCGCTCTGAGCTTTGGCAGTCATGCCCATCAAGCTGTTCGACCTCGTGCCTCAGCCGGGCGGCGTCTTCTTCTCGCCCTCTTGCCTTCGCACTCGCCTAGCGCTCATCCACAAACAGCTGCCGTTCGCGGTCGAGGAGGTTACGTACCACGACTTGCGCTTCATCTGGAAGGACAGGCTCGGCGTGCAGAAGGCGACTGGCCCGTTCTCCGCTTCAAGCGCGCTTGTAGTCCTCTCTTGACATCCTTCCCCTACCTTAGCCCCCATCATCCAGCTCGAAGACGGCTCATACTTGATGGACAGCGACAAGATTGCGGCGTACTTGGACAAAGAGTACACCGACAGGCCGAATCTCTTCCTCCCCGAAGTGACGGCGCCTGTCGACCTCGACTCGGCCGGATACTCGAAGGCAAAGCAAGCTGCTGTCGGTGCGTTCCGCTGGCCGTTGTCGTGTTACCTTAGAACTCGTCAATGACAAAGTGTGCGGAGGCGTAGACTACCATGCCCACATGACGCCGCACCGTTCGGTTTGGGGCATTTTTGCTCCTCTTATGGCGAACTTGTTCGATGCAGAGGTGCTCAGCCTCCCTCCTTCTACGTTCATGCACTGGGCTGACTTCTCCTCACCCAGACGAGAGCTTACTGGACTAGTGATGCGAGGCTCGGTGAAGGTGTTTGGGCGAAGGTCTCGTTAAAGACCGAGGATGAGAGGGGCAAGTCCAGCATTTCCCTCCTTCTCCACGTCTTTCGGGCACCATCTGACGATTCTGAGCGTCTAGCTGAGATGGCGAAGCAGCTACGCGAGCGGATCAAGGAAGCCACAGCCAACAGGCTTGCAAACGAGAACCTCTTCTTCACTTCGCCCTCAAAGCCAGGCTATACCGTTCGTTCTCTAAGCTTCCCCTTCTGCAGTGTCGTTGTTAAGCTCACCACGACTCGGCACACGCAGGACTTTTACGTGCTCTCCGATTATCGCCTCCTCCGTTCTGTCTCCGCCAAACTGGCTTTTGAGGTATACGAGGCGGATGAACGGTTCTCGGCATGGCTGGAGCGGATGAAGCAGGCGTACCCAATGCCGGAGGCATGGGAGAGGGATCCGAAGGAGTAGAGGCGCAATTTCGTACAAAAGCCGTCACACTCGCTCGCGAGTTTTGTCGAGAAGGGACGTGGACGGCCAGACGCGCTGACGCCTCCGGGCGCCACAGAGTGGAGGAGAGCATGTTGGACTACTGTACTGAACGTCACTTGCACTCGATTCAACAGAGGTACCGCATTTTTGTAAAGGTCGCTCGTCTCCTTCATCCGTCGTTCTCTCCCCTGCCTTCGCACCGCTTAACGGTTTAGGCCCGGCCGTAAGTCGGGAGCTGGTTCGGCTTGTTCTCAAAGATCTCGTCGATCTCCTTCACGATGTCGTCCGTGATCTTCGGCAGAACGTCGAGAGCCTTGAAGTTCTCCTCGAGCTGCTCAACCTTGGTAGCGCCCAAGATGACGGTCCTGCAGGCAATCAGTGTCAGCCAGAATGTCTGAAGAGCCAAGCAGGCAGGAGAAAGGCGGAGGACCAGGCCCCAAGCAGCAAAAAAAAAAAAAAAAAACTAAACTAAACTCACGAGACGTTCGGGTTCCTCGCGCACCAGGCGAGGGCAACGGCGGCGGTAGTCGAGTCAAGGCGCTTGGCGATGTCACCGAGCTTGCGGATCTTGGCCTGCCTGGCCTGACCCTCGGGGGACTCGTACTCCTTGATCTGCTTCTCGTAGAAGTTCGGGTTGGTCTTCCAGCGCGAGTCCTCGGGGATCTGTTCCATCGGAAGATCAGAAACGCGGCCGTCGAGCAGGAGGCCAAACTGAACTCACGCCATTGGCGTACTTGCCGGAGAGCTCGCCGCCCGCAAGCGGTGACCAGATCGTCGTGCCGTGACCGTAGTGCTTGAAGAGCGGGGCGTACTCAACCTCGAACTTCTCGCGGTGAAGGAGCGAGTACTGCGGCTGCTCAACCACCGGGCGGTGGAGACCGAGGCGGTCGGCAATGCCGATAGCCTCCTGAATTTGTTGGGCGGTCCATTCCGAAGTACCCCAGTAAAAGGCCCATCCCTGGTCGATAACCCAGGAGAATGCGCGAACGGTCTCCTCGATCGGCGTGGCGACGTCCGGACGGTGGCAAAACACGACGTCGACGTAGTCGAGTTGGAGCCTCTTGAGCGAAGCCCTCATACCCTCGATGATGTGCTTGCGAGACAGACCGCGCTGGTTCGGATCGCTCTTGCCAGTTCCGAAGAAGATCTTGGTCGTGACAACGATCTGGCTGCGGTCGACGTCCAGCTCCTTGAAGGCCTGACCCATGGCGATCTCAGACTCGCCGCTGCGGGACAAGGGGATCAGAGACGGCCAATCAAGATCAAAGGAACAACAGCTCACTTGGCGTAGACTGTAAGTACGAAATTCGAGGAAGAGGTAGGCGCGAGGAAGCAGAAGAGCACCGAAGGCAGGTCAGCGGAATGAAAGAAACGCAAGCAAAGACGTTGCCGACCTTCTGCGTTGTCGAAGAAGTTGACACCGTGGTCCAATGCGCACTTGATGAGGTCGGTATTGGTCTGCCCCTGGACAGATCCTGCGAGGAGAGGCGCAAAGAGGGTGATGGGGCGGATGAGGTTCAGGCGGCGAAACTCGCGTGAGAGACAGCTCTTCAAGTTCGTATTGACGCTACTTACCACCGACGGTGAGCCAGCCGCCGTACGAGAGGCTGTTGGGCGATTGTCAGCGCCAGACCGAGATGTGGAGGAGGAAGTCGGGACAGACACAGAAACCAGCAGGCCAGTCGGGCCGAGGTGCTTGTACTGCATGTTCCTACGAAAACCATGTTCCAACGTCAGCCATGTCCTCGCTGTCGACGCGCGAAGTCCGCAGCCGTCGGTTTCGTGCGAGGTGGAGGGGATGACGGAGAGCGGGCGTGCAGGGCGACGGGAGCGTCGATGGGTCGTCGACGCACTTCTGCTCAAACTTGTAAGGCATGTTGACGGATCTGAAGCTCTGGATGCCGGGTCGAGCCGTGTGAGGTGAAGGAGAGGAAGAAGACCAGCGCGGTGCGCGGATGGGGACAAGTGGAGGCGACGGCCGCGAGGCTTGATCTGATCGTCCGCTCTGTGCCTCGCAGAGACGTCGTGCAATCTCTCCACGACGCACGCAATCCGTGACGGAACGAGCGCACTGCCATCCAGCACGGGGACGTTGCCGGACGGCGAGCGATTCTTTGCCTCCTTCGCAAGTCGATACGGGGCAGCGCTCGCCAAGAGGCCTTGGGGTCGGCTCAAGGCAGGCGCGACCTCAAAGGATGAGCCAGGCGTCGAAGCGGCTGAAGAGACGGGCATCAGGCGGGCACGAAGGTCAGATGTAGAGTGGACAAGGCAAAAGTTGCGAGTCGAGTTGTCGCTACACCAGCCGACGCGAGTACTGCTCTTGCGGCACCTCCGCCCCTATCCGCCCGAGCCTGTCGACCGACGGCGCGCCCCATACGATCTTGCTCTCCGCGCCGCGCCCTCCAAAAGCTCCCTGGACCATCTGTAACACCGACTTCTGTCCGGGTACAGGAGCCGCGACCGCCGTCGTCTGTGGCGCCTCAGCGACAACCGCGGGCTGTGGTGCGAGCCGGTCTGCGACGAGCGCCTGGTTGTACCGCTTCTCCTCCTCGATCGACCGCAAGTTCCGACGGCTGTCCTCCGATACGGGTTCGGCGAGGTCGGCGAAGTCGTCCTGGGCGACAGCGCGGATCGAATACATGTATACTGAGAAGGCGAAGGCGGTAATGACGCCGCCGGTGATCATGTTGCGGGTTCGGAAGGGTCGGCGAGCGCGCTTGAGGCCCTCCGAGACGCCGTAGCCCTTCGGATGGTAGGTCGCGCGGGCTTGCCGGCTTGTCAAGCCAGAGTCGGACATCGTAAGCGTCTGGTGTGCCTGTCGAGCAGGTGTGAAGCGATGGAGAGAGGCTTGAGGGAAGGCGGGAGACGAGGAGCGTGAGAAAGCGCGCGACGGGTCTACGGGCGTTGCGGGTGGGTCAGACTGCTTGCTGGACGCCAGTACGACCTCTGCACACTCACTCTGGCTGCTTCTGGCGTGTGGCGGCGAGTTGCCTGGAGCAGAGAAGTCGCTCGCTCATCTCGGAACACGACCGCCACCTTGAATCCCGCTATGCTGCGCTCTGCAGTGTCCAAGAGGCTCTCTCAGGCTGCTTCACCGTGCTTTCGTTGCGCGAGCTCGTCGGCGTCGCTCAATGCCGCCGCTGCCGCCGACTCGCAGACGAACCGTAAGTCCGCCTTGCTCTCACCCAGGCAGGATGAAGGCTGACTGGAAGTCGACGTGCAGGCGCGGAGCGTCAGATGAAGCGGTTCTGGAAGACCGTCGGTTTGGAGGGTCGTCCTGAGGGTGCGTCTCTTCACTGTTCTACCCCTGCTCATCTGGCTGACCTGGCTTGACTCACTTTGCACAGGCAACTTCGCTGTCCTGCTCGACAAACGGACACTGAAAACGCCGGCCGGCGTGCCGCTGCTTGTGCCGAAGGAGCGGCTGCCAGTTGCGCTGTGCATTGCGGACGAGTGGGAGAACCAGAAGTCGGTTCTCAAGCCTCATACGCTGCCGATGGTGCGTCGCACTCAGGTGAAGTAGTCGAAGAGCTTGCTAACCGTTGTTTCTGCAGACCTCGCTTGCGGCGCGTGCGATCGACGGCTTGAACAACGAGTCGACCCGCAAGGACGTCGTGTCCTACCTTCTACGCTACCTCGACACCGACACCGTCTGGTGCGTTCTTGCAACTGTGCAAGTTCCGGAACCCGCTAACTTCGCAGGACCCGCGACAGCTTCCATGAAGAGTTCCCTCAACGGCTTGTCAAGCTGCAGGAGGCGCACTGGAAGCCCTTGATCGACTGGGTGGAGAAGACCTACGACGTCAAAGTAAACCTGTACGAGGGCATCCTCAACACGAAACAGCCCGATGCGACCATCCTCAAGCTTGGCTCGGTTGTGTCTGATTACGATGCGTACAAGCTCGCCGGTTCGTTCGTTCCGCTCACCTCGCAGACTGACTTCGGCTGACAGGGCCCCTCTGTAGCATTCGAGCGCACAGTGCTGGCGTCTAAATCGTACTTGATCGCCCTGGGACTCGTCGAGCGCTTCCTTTCGGTTGACGAGGCAGCCAAGGCGGCGCACGTCGAGGTGCAGAGCCAGATCGACCGATGGGGGGAGGTTGAGGACAGTGAGTACGAATGATTGCTTTGCGCGAGCTCGAGACTTACAGCGTTTCCCTGCAGCCCACGACGTCGACCACCACGACGTCCGCGTTCGCCTCGGCTCCGCCGCCCTCCTCGTCGCCGCGCAGCCTCACCTCGTATAACTGCAAAGACGTCGTTGTCTGCTGTACTCTTATGCATTGCACCCGGGCGACCAAGTTGACCCGTTCCGTCGACTCGACCCTTTCGAGGCCTTCGGTTTCGCTTCCTCGTGCTTTGTCTCCCCTCACCCTCGCGTGTTCCCACTTGCCGCCCATCTGACCATTGCGCACGCTCAGCCGGCTCCCTGTGCGATGCGAGAACAGCGAGTCAACTCTGCGAGTCGCTCCTCTTCCTCGTTCGTCTCGCTCCCTCTCTGCTCTCTCGCTCATGATCACCCGGGATCCGGTCTGAACGCTCTCTGAACTCGCACTGCAACCCTCCCTGCGCCGCACGACCCGCATACACCGTCTCCGTCTCACCCCACCCTCCTCATCGTTCACCGCGATTCGACCGCCGCACACCCCCGCCTCACACTGATTTGGGGCCATCCATCGACTCAGCGGTTCACTCTCTAGCTGTACACGCCCCCCCCACACTCAACGAACGCACCGTTTCTTCCCCGCACCACCTCTCCGGGATCGCATACATCGCCGCCACCCGAACCAGTCGACTACTCCTCGAGACGCAGCGCTGAATGTTTGGCGAGAAGCAATCCGAGTCTCCGCGGTTACCCAGCGTGCGTGGCGTCCCGTCCGGTGCTGACCCATTTTCTCGTCGCTGACTTCCTCCTCGTCGTAATAGCCTTGGCTCGCCCGCACCTCGAACGGCAACAGCCCTTCGCCTCTTTCCCTCTCTGCCGCCGAATCGGCCTCGTCGACGCCCCCCCGCGCATGGCGACGGCGTTCTCTCGAGGAAGTCGACCTGCTCGAGGGCCTCGCGGAGGACTTCGACAGTATCGGCATAGGGCGAGGGAAGCTGGGCAGTTCCGTCTTGCGTTGCGAGACAGCTGAACCGCAGCTCGAGGACATCGCGGTGACGGATACGGGGACGGAAGGATTGAAGCCGGAAGTGGATCACAAGGGCCACGTGCGTCAGACAGCTTTTGCGGCAGTATCCCCTCACTCTCGCTAATCTGCGGCCTCCGCACAGATTGAGTACAAGCTGAAGCTCCTACCGACGTCGCTACATCGCATGGCCAAGCTCCGCACGCAGCTCAAGTGGCGGTTGATCGAGGGCGGCGGAGTTGCGGTCTACGAGCTCGGCTTGCTGGACGACGGAACGCTCGTTGGTCTGAATCAAGTCGACATGGAAGAGTCGTTGCGGACGTTAAAGCAGATGCTGGCGGGACTTGGAGGCGGGCGAGTCCAGATTACTCGCGTCGTGCGATTCGGCGGATCTGCTCGACCTACCTCGCCTGCTTCGTCCGACTCGTCTACCCCGCCATCCCTCTCTTCCTCTCAGTCTTCAGCCCCGTCGTCCGTCACAGCGCCCATGCCACCCTCTCACGCAGCATCTCCCGTTCCCGCCCCCTTTTCTTCTTTCGATGTCGCGGCCGACTACGACGATCTCGCCTTCGTCACCTTCGCCGCTCCGCCAGTCATCGATCCCGACACAGGCGACATCTCGCTCTTCCCGCCCGAGCCGGAGCGCGGGCCCGTCCCTTACCCGAGCAACCGAACGGCGGAGGAGCAGGCGCAGCTGCGGCGGGACAAGCGCGATGCGAGACGGGCGAGACGCGAGGCGGTGCAAGCGGCTGCGGCGCTGGCAAAGGGGAGCGGCGAGGAGCTGCCTTCCTCGCTCAAGTCAACTCCGCCCATAGCTATTGGCTCGACAACCTCATCCCGTCCGCATCGAACCATCCACACCGAATATCCAACGCCGATCCAGCCCCGTGTCAAGCCGCCCAAACCGCCCAAGCCTTCTCGACGAACAGCCGAGGCTCGAGCCGAGCGCGAGGCAGCGAAGGAGAAGGAGCAAGAGCGGCTTGCGGAGGTTGTGCCCGAGACGCCGTTCAAGCCTGTCTTGTTGAAGGAGGGCGATGAGGAGGTGCGCTACGTCGTTGAGGCGGTCGTGCGGAAGGCGATACGAGGCGATGGCCGGCGAGGGCGGCGACGAAGCAGCCACGACGACGAGGTTGCGATGGGTTTCCTCAGTCTCGACGGTGACGGCGAGTCGAGCGACGTCCTCGCAAGCCCGGACTTGGACGACAGCGCGGACGACAGCGAGACGATCGGTAGGGCCGACGAGGGCTGGAGCTACCTGGACTTTGACCTTGCCCAGCTCAGCTCCAGCATCAAGTCTTCGGCCGTCGCCTCTCCTCGCACCTAGAGCGTATCCGTAGTCTTGCATAGTCTGCCAGTACACCTCCTTTGGACAGCAAGCGAGTCCGTCTCATCTCCTCTCGCGACTCCGCTAGATGCCCAGCACCGGTCCTTCAACGAACTTGTAAAGCGAGCTCCTGATGGTTTCGGCGGTCTCGGCCCACGGGTTAAAGCGTCTGATTTCCTGCTCGTGTTCGCTGAGCGATGCGCCGCTGGTTGTCTTGATGATGCCTTGCATTCGATTTGCGGAAATACAGCACAACAAGAATCCCCAGAGTTCAGCCGGCATAGATGAGGATACAAGCCTCCGCCCTTAAGCACTCTGCTCAGTCGATCCTGACTGCAGCCCACTCGACGGACCGCTCCGAGCCAAATGCGCGCCACTTGCCCTTGATCTTCTTGACCTGCTCGTCGTAGAGGAGGTCCATCTCCTCGCCCTCCTGCAAAGCCATCGAAAGTCTTCTCGTCAGCAGGGGTCTGCCAAAGACAGAGAATGGATCCAAGACGCACGTTGACCGCGAGATTGCCATACCGTCCGCGGCCGACACCAATCCATTTGAGCGCAACGTCGTCTCCGCCGCGAACAGCCTCTTCCTCCGCAACTGAACGCAAGCCGAGACCGCGAGTCGCGTTGGCGAAGCGGACACGGTAGATGCGATCCTTCTCCATCGGGTCGGCAGGAGCGGTGGTGTCTGCCTGCTCGTAGCGAGACTTGAGGCGCAGACTGGAACGTCGTCCGCCAGACTGGACTGACGACTTGGCGGGCGAGTCGACCGACAGGCCAGCGACTACGCCGGCGAGCGAGGCGGGGACGGGCTGGCCAGGGAGGAGGACGGGATCACGCGAGGCGTACAAGCTGGCGTCGACCGACATGTCCGAGCCGCGCCGCTTGTTCTTCGCCTTGCCGCTCCCATAATGCACGTACGTCGTGTCCGCAATCTGCGACTCAATGGACGGCATAGTCGGTGACTTGGGACCACCGAAGAGGAACGACTTGCGACTCTTCTTCTGCTTCTTGCTACTGTTCGACAGGACGTCCTCCTCGACCGACGAGAGCGACGTGAAAGACTTTGCCAAACTGACGGCTTGCGTGCCACCTGAGAGGACTGAGCCGGAGTCGGGTCGCGTCTTCTTAGGCGAGGCAGGTTTGGGCGCCTTCGACTTGGACGAGCCGAAGCCGAAGAGACCCTTGCTCGAGCGAGACGTCGTCATGCCGGGTTGGGGCGAGCGAGTCGACGAGGTGAGGGAGGGAGGTGCAGCGGAGAAGGTTGACGAGGTCGACAGTGACGGTGAAAGCATGCGGGAGGAAGGAAGCGGCCCAGCGGCGGCACCAGCCAGGCCTGGCGGAGCCGCATAGCCGTGCTTGGTGGACTCAACGAGTCCGGGGAATTGCTGACGTGCTGAAGGTCCGCGGCGAGACGCCCAGACAGGCGCCATCATGCGGTCGAGCTCCTCGTACTCCTCGTCGCAGTCGCCCTCCATCCGCTCGTCTGCCGGAGTGAGGGGTCGGCCGTACTGACCACCGTTGCCGCGATCCGAGCGAACTGAGCTGGTGATGGACGGAGGTCGGCTGCGGTGCATGCCGGTAGTCGGGAAGACGGCGGTACGGATTGAGGGCGCAGGCGAACCGACGACGGAGCGGACCTCTTCCTCCTCGCCCTCGACCGCTTCTTCGTGTTGCCGAGACGCCGCGACGTAAGCTGCCCGCTGCGCTTGCTGTTCGGCGAGGTCTTCCTCCGCAACCTGCTGGACTCCGACCTCCTCCATCGCCTTCTTGAACTCGTCGAGGAAGCCTGTACATTGAAGCATAAGCGTTTGCACGTCGAAGAAAAGGCAGGGACACTCACCCTCGGGCATGTCAAACTCGGCGTCTCCCCATTCGGTCGAGACGACAGACGACTCGGCGCGCTCTGCGCTCTTCGACCCGTCCTTCGTGCCGACGTCGCTGCGAGTGTCGGACCCGATGAGAGGCGAGGCGGAAACCAACTCCTCCTCGATGACGACGATCTGCGGCACCTTCGGCACGAAATCTGGCTGCGCGGCTGGTTCATGTTGTTGTTGCTGCCGCTCCGGCTGGGCGTTTCCGCGCCAAGCCCATCCTGACAAGCTGCGCCACGCAGACTGACCGACCGACAAACCGCCCATCACGAGTGCCCCAGCGACAGCGACACCAACGTCAACGACGACGCCTACGCCGCCCTCGCCCTCGCCCTCGCCCTCGCCCTCGTTCTGCGATTGAGGCGCTGAGGTAGCCGCAGGTTGCTCGGACGCGGCTGACTGCGGCAACTCGACAGGCGGCACATCGTCGTCTCCGTACGCCGACTCGAAGTCGGATTCGGCGGTGTGAGCCGAGAGAGCGGGCGAGTCGGTGACGGACGAGTCGGTGTGGTGGTCGTCCTTCTCGATCGCGTGTGCTGCGGGGCGCTGTTCGAGCGTCGGTGCGGGAGCCGGTTCGGCCTGGGTAACGTTGGTTGGCAGAGAGGGAGGGGAAATGTCGGCGGAAAGAGCGTAGTCGCGGGAGATGAACGGCTCCGCTGCAGGCTCGACGTGCTCAGGAGAGTTGGCCACAAGTGCGGGGTCCTCGACCTCCCTCGTCTGCGGTAGCTCATGAGCCCGCTCTTCCTCGACGACGGGTGCAAGCGGCTCAGACGGTTTCACCTCATTCGCCGAGGGCAGAATCGCCGACAACGGCTCAAAGACAAAAGGCATCGAAGCCTTTGCGATTTCCGGCGACATAGGCGGTGAGACGGGCGAGATAGCCGACGACCGCTTGTTCCCCGAGAGCGAAGAGGGAAGACGGAGACCAAGAGCTTGGTAGGCGAGACCGGGGGAGAAAGGGGGAGCTGAGGCGGTCGTTGGAGAAGCGGGAGGGGAGAGGGAGGAGCGGCGTTGCGGGGAGGAAGTGGAGACAGCGGGAACGAGTGGAGGAGGCGGTGGAGGAGGAGTAACTGCTCGAACGGGAGCGGGAGGTTCGGAGGACTCGACAGGCGGGAATGGCTCTGCGGCGGGAGGCTCTTCGGTCGGGAGCTCCTCCTGCGGGAGCTCCTCCTGCGGGAACTCCTCCTGCACGAGCGCAGGCTGAGGCGAGGAGGGCGGAGAAGGGTAGACGGAAGCCGCCTTGTCGTGCGCATGCTCCGTCTCGTCGATGTAATCATTTGGCAGACGATCCTCGTCCTCGTCGTAGATACTCGCCGGCGAGTGCTGGGCTGCAAAAGCGGATTCGACGTGATCATCGTCGAGCGGAATTGGCGCTGGTGAGTGCGAGCGTTCGAAGGTGTCGTGAACGGGATCCGGCGAGATGCGACCATTGCTGACGGTTGACGGGCTGCGACTCCGAATGTCCTCCTCCTCGACCACGTCGTGGTCCGAGTGGTCCGAGTGGGCGTCATAAGCGGAGTTGGTGTTGACGGCGCGTGCCATGAGCGTCGCAGCGAGGGGCTCGTGCGAAGGCAGGCCGGCGGCGTCGCCGAATGTAGGCGCCGCCACGGCCGTCGCAACGGGAGCAGTCCAGTCGCGAGTCGGAGCTGTCTCGTGGATTGGCGTGGACGCGACGTTCGACGTCTCGGAGCCGGCGGACAAACCAAGCCCATCGAGGATGACTTCCTCTGGCGAGTCGCCCATCTTGACGCCCTCGGGACTGCTCAAGATTTCCGCGGCCTCGTCCTCATCCGCCAAGTCGACCGCACCAGCAGGCGCTTCCTGCGGCTGGCGGGTCTTCGAGTCGGCGAGGACGGAGTGGGCAGCGTCGAACGAGTCGAGCTGGCCAACTTCCGAGTTGTGCGTGCTGGTCGTGTCCACTTCGTGGTCGCTGGGCACCTCGTGCACCATGCCAAATAAACCAACCATTGTGCTCCGCCGATTTGGGCCCGAGTCCAGCGGCGGCGCAGGCGCCTCGTCCTCCTCCGCTTCGCCGCCGGCAAGACGGAAACCGCTGACGCCTTTCTCCGCTTGACGGGAAGTCTGCAGCCAGTCCGGCTCTTGCATGTCGGGCGAGAACTCCTCCTCGTCCGCTTCGTCCTCCTCGCTGTCCGCTTCGTCCTCCTCGCTTGCTGCGTCTTCCTCGTGACCTGCCTTGGGAGGGAAGACTCCTGCAGCCGCGATGTGCGGCGCCAGAGCTGCGGCTTCCCCAGCACCGGGGGACCGTTCAAGGCTATTCGGTGTCCCGCTTCGCCATCCATTTCTGCTCCCCGACTCGCCTTGTACCCGCTCAAGTCCCGCATCCGGCGCGGCGTGCGAATCGAGAGCGAAGGTGCCCGACCTGACAGTAGGCTTGCCATACTCGGGCGAGAGGAACGGGCGTTCCGGCATGTTGGACGCTTTGGGTGCGAATGGCGACGAGGAGGACGGGTTGCGGTCGGAGCTGGATGTCGAAGGAGGGGAGGGAGTCTGTCTGTGATGCGGGACAAATGGGACGGGCGGCACAGGGCGCCTTGCTGCTGGCCGCGCAGGGGAGTCGGTTCGAGGGACTGAACGCGCGGGAGGCGACGGTTCAGGGCCTACGATTCCTCCCAGTCCCAGTCCGCCAAGTCGAGGAGCACCTTGCCGCATCGACTTGGACGCGAACGGGCGGGCACTGCCATGGCTCTGCTGAGAGGTTGTTGGGAGGATGGGTGCGGCGAGCGGGACTGGCGTTGGAGAGATAGGGCGAGAGGGTTCGGGCGAGGTGGGTCGGGGGGCATAGGCGGAAGCGGGGCGTGCGAGCGTGCGAGCTTGGTGTGCAGGACGGAGGAAGGTCTGTGAAAAGCCGTTCACTAGTTAGCGGTCTCGGCACTTCGCACGAAAGAGTAGACGGCACGCACGAACTCGAGGTCCGGCGAAGTGTCAGGATCGCCGCTCGCAGTCCTCCTCGGCCCTGAAGGCCTTGCCACGCCATTCACGCTCATCGTGGGGGACCGTAGACCGTTCGGTGATCGCCAAGCGGCGAAAGGACGTCGTCGCGAAGAGAGGCAGGCCGGACAAAGATGGCGAGTGGGGGGAGAGATGAGGAGCGTCGGCAGGTAATCGCTCGCTCTGGCGGGTTGCTGGTTCGGACGGTGCTGCAGAGTACGCATACGTGTCAGCGGTCGTCGCCAGCCCAGCCTGAGCCCTGTGCGACGAGCGAGGATGTCGCCGGCCATTACGGGAACCCCGCCCGCTGTGGAGTCGCAGAAGGAAGCGGCGAGGACTGCAGCGCACCTCGATAGATAACCCAGAGCAATAGCGTCACCAAGAAGAGCACAGACCAGCGAGAAGCAGCTGCGAGCGAGTGGACGGCGAGGAGAGAGCGGGTCGGGCGACCTTGACCTCGTCGTTCGTCCCTCGACTGGAAAAGCACAGCAAGCCGTTCTCTGATTCACTCGAGTGGGACGGGACAGCTTGTTTGGGCGCGCGAATAATGAAATGCAGTGCTCGAATATACCCGCCCGCGTCTCTTTGCCCACCTCGTCTCGTCCCCCTGCCTCACGCGTCCCACAGCCACCCTCTGCGCCAGCTCGTCCGACTCTCGAGCGCGAGGCGCAACTGGTGGACCAGGTTGTGCGCATAAGTGACACCGCCGGGGACGAGGAGAGGGTGCACCTTCTCCTGGAAGATCTGGTAGCCCTCGAGGACGTGACCGAAATCTGCGGGAGCGAAGGAGTCTGCATCGCTCCGCAACCGAGATACGTGCACGCAGTATGGCGAACCGCGAGTAAGGCGAAGAGGAGGAGAGCGCGCACCGAAAATGGGCAATCCTTCCGAGCGAGCGACTTCCTCCTGCAGGTGCCGAAGCTGGTGGACACGTCTGATATGGGGAAATGGTCAGTGGAGTTGGGGTGGGAGGGAAGGCGCGGCAGGAGAGACGAAACGAGAGACCCACACTGCGAAGGCGAAAGGTCAGGGCAGCCCCTGATCTCGAGGGAGCCAATCAAGCGAACCAACGCACAGTTCGTGATATACTGCGTCCCCGCAACCGCATCGTCCGTCCTATGTATCTTGCGGAAGACGAGCCTCGCACGCGGGAAGCGCTGCCGGACGTGGTGAATGGCGCGCAGCATGCGTTCTTGCCACCATGCGAGTTGTTCGGGCGTCAGGGGGACGGTGAGCGACCAGCGCGTCTTGTCGTCTTGCATGCCGAAGAGGGCCTGGCGCAACAAAGTGGGCGGAGTCAGTAAAGCGGACGCAAAGCCGCCATCCTGACAAAAACCGAGGCATCGCCGACGCACCAGATCCCACATCCCGCTGTGAAGCTGCACGACGTCCACCTTGTCCGTTCCACCGAGCTGCTCGATAGCCGGCACGATCAACTCGTCTATCCTGTTCTCGATCCTCCCAGGCGCATGCCAATCCGTATGGTCGGGCGTGTTGAACTCGTCAAGCGCGTCCATGCCGTAATGAAAGCCGTTGATGACGCGCATGGCGGTGCCCGACCCGTCGACGAACGGGATCTCGCAGCGGTGCATCAGGCCTCGCTGGTCCCAACCTTCGTGCTTCAGGCCGTGTCCCTGGGTCAAGTCGGCGGGATATGGACCTGGTGGAGAATTGTTGATGTCGCTGTAGTGCGAGATGGTGACATTGCGGCGGAAGAGCTGGCAGAAATGGACAAGCCCGTTCCGGTCGACCGAGTCGCCGATAAGGAGGACAGTCAGAGGGTGTCGTCGCCGCTTGCGCAGGAAGGGTATGGGATCTGCTGTCGAGGCGGAAGAGGCGAGGAGGTTAGGAGGAAGGGGTTCGGCGGCGGCTTGGGAGTATTTTTTCGAGAAAGTCGACGACTGGTACATCGGGAACGAGCGTTCGACGCCGTGCGTGAGCTGCCACAGTGCCGGCAGGTATTTCGGTAGAGGTGGGCACTGCGACTCGGCGAATGGGCGCCAGTGGGTGTGAAGGGGAGAAGTAAGGTTGACGAGGAGGCGGCCTGGCTGGTGTAGAGCGTCGCACGGAGGAGATCGATCGCGCTTATTGAGTCTGCACAAATAGCGAGTCAGTAGCCTCACCAGCCCGACGGACGCGAAGGAGCCATGCTCCAGGCAATTTGACATCTCCTTCGCAGGGTCGAGGAGGGAGAACGCACATTCGGGAAGCGAAGAGCCAGAGAACAAAGAGTCCCGCCGCCATTACCCCCGACAGTTTCAAACGAGCGTCTCTCTGCCCCTTCCACTGCGTTTCGAGCCGCTCGCTCCGCAGACCCATACCATCCGACTTCGACCTGTATGGCGCCGCCGTCGCCCCGCCCGTATGGCTCGGGATCATGGCATTGGGCGGTCGTAGGCCTGAGACGGAGAAGAGCGCGCGGTGCTTCGAGTTGGGGGTTCTGGGAGCAGTCGCGGTGGTCGAGACGAGTGGAATGATGTCGGCGGCAGGAGGGGAGTCGATGGAAGGGCGACGCCGGTAAGACGTGTTGGCGAAAGTTTCGGCTTGGCGGTGCCGGGGACCGTGTGTCTAGCAGGCAGGCAAAGCGTGGGGTTGAGTTGAGTTGTTTGAGGAGGCCGGCGAGGTTGCGGCAGGCTGGACGGGTGGCCTCGCAGGGGCTGCGCGCGTTTTGGGCAACTGGCGAGGACGCCGTAACCGGGACCGAGTGACTGAAAAAGGCAAGCTCAGAAGCAGAGGAAGCGTGTTGGGTGAGGAAGCGGAGCGGAGCGGACTCTTCGCAAAGCGGTGAGGGCAAGACGAGCGAGGAATACGATGATACAATCCGAGATGCCGTAGAGGAGTACAGACACAGCGCAAACGATCCAGTACGCAGACCGACGACATCTATGCCTTGCCCGCCGAGTGCCGTCGCTTCTTCTTCTTGTCCTTCTTCGAGGGCGTCGCCGTCTCCGCCTCTAATCCCTCCGCCGCCTCGACCGACTCATCCTGGACCTCGTTCTCCGGCGCCGCCGCGAGGGGAGCAGGCGCCGCCGCGAGGGGAGCAGGCGCCGCCGCCTTGTCTTCCTTGGCCTTCTTCGCCGGCGTTCCCTCGTTCACCTTGTCCGCCGCGCCCGCCTTGCGCTTCTTCTCCTTCTTGCCAGCCTTTCCAGCCGCGGTGTTCTCCGCCACTGACGCACCAAGGACGCCAACGAGCTGCTTGACCAGCGTCTGGACGCCGACGGCGCCCTTGAACCGCTCGTTCTTCTTCGCGGCGTCGATCAGCTTGGCCCACTCGTCGGCCTTCCATAATTGTGCTGCGGTCGACTGCGATGAAATCTGGACAGTGAGACGGGCGACGGCGAGGGCCTGCTTGGCGAGAAGCTTGAGGCGAACGATGTCAAAGTCGGGAGAGGCGGCCGAGGCGGAGAGGGAGGACGAGAGGGCGGAATAGAGGGCGTCGCGGTAGGGTGGAAGGGCTGCGAGGACGCCAGACTTGGCGTCCGGCGTTTTCTGCTTTCGGGGACGAGAGGTCAGCAGACCGCGCAAGCGAACGAATCGTGTGACGGCAGACGCACCAAGTTGGCGTAGGCAGTGACAAGCGCCTGCGCAACCTCGAACGCCTGCATCCTCCTGAACGCATTGACCTTCTCCCCCTCTCCTGCCGCAAGCTCGACAACCCGTCCAACCATTCCCCAGAGCGCCGCCGGCGCCCGCTTGGCCGCCTCGAGCGTGAGGGCAGGCTGGACACGCGTCTTGGCGTTCTTGGTTGTGAGGTACTTCTCGAAGCTGGCGAGGCAGATGCGCGAGACGTCTGCCTGGGCGGTCGAGGGCGAGAGGGCCGCGACGGTCTTGACGAGCGCGACGCCAACCTGCGCGCAGAGCGGCGCCAGGGAGACGTCGTCGACGTTGGCGGCGGCTTTGTGCAGCCTCTTGAGCGCATCGAGGGCGGTCTGTGCGGAAGCCGACGCATCGACACCGTCGGCGGGCGAGGCGGCCTTGCGAGGCTGGACGAGGAAGCGGAGGAGCTTGCCGGCCTTGGTCTGCAGCTCGGACTCGACTGCCGAAGACGCCGTGCAGATGAGGTTGAAGAGCGGTACGAAGAGCGGAGTGAGGAGAGGCGAGGCGGGCTTGGCGTGCGCGAGAACGTCGAGGAGGTCGAGGCATCGCAGGCGGTAGTGCAGGTCGTCTTGCCGGTCGCCTGTAAGTTTCGACAATCTCCCACCATCAGCAAACAACGGCGCAGGGGGGCCACAGTCAGCGAGCGAAAAAGAGGGACCCCGAACGCACGCTTCTTGCTCCTCCTGCCGCCTCCGTTCGCACGGAAAATGTCCGCCAACCGCTCATCCAGCTCCAGCATCGCATCATCGTCTAACTCCTGCTCCTCCTCGCTCTCGCCTTCTCCATCCTGCATCTCCTCGTCCTCGTCGTCGGACGCAGCGTTGGGAACAGCCATCCCGCCCGCCTCGAGTGCCGCGAGGAGTTCCTGCTTGAACGCATCGTCGACTTGATGCCCGTCATCCTCACCATCATCGTCCTCATCCTCGCTGCTCTCCTCCTCTTCCTCCTCTTCACCAACGTCCTTCCCTTCTCCCTCGCCCATCTCCTCATCTTCCTCCTCCTCCTCCTCCGGCGCGACAACTCCCAGAACCAACTCAACCCCCTGCTCGCCCACCTCATCCGCAAATCCACGGAGGACGATCGGTCCGACGAAGGATTTGACGAATGCGCTCGGGCGACGGAGGAGGGTGAGGAGGGCGTCGAGGAGGATTGTGGAGGGTTCGGGTTCGTCACCTTCTTCGTCAGGGTCGGAAACGGAGGTGGTGTTGGTGGAGGTGGAGGAGGCAGAAGCGAGAGAAGGGAACAAAGCCTCCACGGCGTCGACCGCTCCCTCAATCACATCACCCGCCTCATCCGCCCCCTCGTCCCAGACGACCAACCTGACACCTTCAAGTAACGCACGAGCCGTCGCGCGTCGGAGGAGCTCCTTCTCTTCTCCGTCCTCCGGCGACTGACTCAGCGCCGTTCGCAAAGCTTTGAGCCGGTCGAGACCTTGCTCCTCCTCCTCCTCCTCTGCCTCGTCGTCGTCCCCAGCCACGGCTCGGGCAAAGTGCCCCCCATCCCCCTCAAGTTGATCCAACAACCCCAATGCACGCGCGAGCCACGCCGGACCGCCGAGCGGTGCAGGGGCTGCTACGAGGGCCGAGAGGATGGAGAAGAAGCGTGAGCGGGCGGAGAGGCGGTGCGTGGAGGTGAGCGGGCGGGTCGGGATGTAGGAGCGCTGTGCACCGGTACAGCCCGTGTCAGTCACGAGGAAAGGGGGGGGGGAGAGAAAGAGAGGACGCACAGCACCCTTCCCACCCTCCTTGCGCACCTCGAACCACCCTACGACCGCAAGGAACTCCAACAAGCCCTTGACGAGCTCGTCGTCCTTCTCCACGCTCGCGTTCCGGACGACGAACAACATCTGATCGAAGGCCCAATTCCGCTGCGCGGCGACGACCTTGTCCTCGTCACCGTTCGCCTGCTCATCCTCGACCTCGGAGCCGAGCAGCGAGGGGGAAAGGACGACGCTCCGAAGATACGCAACCCAACCCCTCACGCCTCCCGCAGAGAGAGGAAGCTTGACCACGATCTTCTCGAGCACCTTTGTCTCGAACGCGTTGTACTGCGAGTTGGGCTCGCTCACGAGCGCTTTGAGGACGGGGAGTGCAGTCTCGGGGTGTTGGGAGAGGTAGGCGGGAAGGGTGGAGCCGACGAGTTTCTCGGCCACTTTCGCGAGCGTCTTCCCTCCGCCCGCCGCAGATGCAGGCGCCGAGTCCCGTTTGAGGTGGTTATGCAACACCCTCAACGCGTTCGGTCCGAAGAGCGTCTGGATCTCGCTCGACGGGTTCGCGAGGCGCGGGAGGAAGAGCTGAATGAGGTTGAAACCGAGGGCTTTGAGAGGGTGTGAGGAAGACCCGAAGAGCGGCGTGTCGATGCAGGCGGTCCAGAAGGCGTTGAAGGGTGCGCGGTCCGCAACGGGGGCAGGAGAGGAAGGAGGAGGGAAGTACGCGTCGCAGAGGAGTTGCCAGACGAAGTGCGGTGCTTGGCCCGGTGCGGGAGCGGAGGCGCCTTTGGAGGTCTT
This sequence comes from Rhodotorula sp. S30-09, assembly GCA_023628235.1. NCBI lineage: Eukaryota > Fungi > Basidiomycota > Microbotryomycetes > Sporidiobolales > Sporidiobolaceae > Rhodotorula > Rhodotorula sp. S30-09. The sequence continues at coordinate 20,793 of JAMALD010000004.1, forward strand.
GACTGCGTTCGAGCCTTGCGAGGGACCGGCTGGCGAGGAGGACGAGGAGGACGAGGAGGAGAGCGAGCCTTTGAGGGCGTTGGCGAGGGTCGAGAGGGACGAGCGGGCGAGGAGCGAGCCTGAGGAGAAGGTCGGGGCGAGGAGGGCCGCGTAGTCGGCGTCCTGCGGGCTACCACATCAGTGAGAACCGAGACGAAGGAGCGAGAGGTTGCGACGCACGACGCCGTGCGACTGGAGGACGAGGACGATGGCGACCTTTTCGGGACTCCACCCACGCGCCTTTTCCCTCGCGTCCCCAAGCAGCCGCTGGACCGCCCACTGCACCGTCTCGCTCTTCCACGCGACGGCGTCGCCGACATCGAGGAGCGCGCGAAGGGCGTCGCAGACGACCCAGTAGGCGGGCTCGCGAATCCAGGTCTTCTTGTTGGCGAGCGAGACGAGCGCAAGGACGACCTCCTTCCAGTTCTCGCCTGCGTTGCTCGCGCTCCCCTCGGGGCGGACGAGTACGCCCGAGCGGACGAGAGCGTGCAGTCCCATCAAGCGCGCAAAGAGGAGGTCGCGTTCCTCGCGGGCGTCCATGCCGGCTTTGCTGGTCGTCGCCTGGATGAGGGTGGGGAGGACAGTCGCGGCATCGCTGTCTTCGGGGAGGGACTGGACGAGTTGGGCGAGTGCGACGGCGAACCCCTGGCGCGCTGCCTCGTTCGACGACGCGAGACCGGTGACGAGTCGCTTGAGCGTGTAGGGTGTGTCCGGGTCGTGCGCAGGGTCTGACAGGGAGAGCGGGAGGGCGGCGACGAGCTGGAGGGCGGCGTCTGTGCGGGTCTGCGGGTTGTGGGACGCGAGGAGCGGGAAGAGCGGAAGGGTTGATGCGGCTGTGGCAGCGTGTGGCCGCGGCGTCGAGCGCTTCATCGCACACACTCGCACACACAGTCGCACACACAGTCGCACACACAGTCGCGCGACAGAGACCGCGGGCGAGACGAGGCAGACGAGGGACGAGGAGGGACTCGAGCTCAGCCAACGCTCGCCCTCTTCCGCTCTTACCAACGCGCAGGGGTTGACATCCGCACGGGCACGGCACGCGGTGACTGCGCGACTCGCACTGCCACACGCTGGCCATGCTCGCACGCCCACTCCCGCGCGCACGCCCGCGCTGCCCGCGCCGCATCCCGCTCCTCGTCGTGCCCCACCAACCCGCACCCGTACCCTCCGCGCACACGCTCCCGCTCGCGAGGGCCTACGCACGCACGCCGCACTTCACCACACCCGACGAGCCACTCTACTCCACCCCGCCCCAGTCCCCGTCCAACCCGCACCTCCCCCCGACCGCGCTCTCCCAAGACGACTACGCCTCGCCGGTCCTCTCCATCGGACTCACCTTCCGCCGCGTGTTCCGCTATGCAGTCTTTGCGTCCGTCGGGATCGTCTTGGCCGCCGCGGGAGGCTACGTGGGGACGCATGCGTGGATCGAGCATGTCCAGTTGAGTGCACCCGACGTCGACGACGACCCCGACGAGTGGCTCGATGAGCGCGACGGGTGGAGCGGGCTGCATACGGCGAAGCGCGGAGGGACCGATCCTCGACTCGGACTGAAGGCGAGGATGGCCGTCCGCGCGGCGTACTTTGCCCAAACCTCCGGGACTGGGTCCGCCGCCGTCGCTGTCGAGAACGCCGTCTCGGACCCGAACTCGGCCTTCGCCGTCACGCGCCCCGGCGGACGCTTCATCTCGAGCGAAGACGAGCTGGCGGCGCTCGGCGCGCAAGTGAACGACTCGAGCTGGCTCGAGGCAGAACAATACCTCCTCACTGCTCTCGCGCTCGCGCAGGACAAGGGTATCTCGCTGGTCGAGTCGCTCGAGTGGGAGAAACATGTCGAGGAGGGAGGAGTGGACCGCGCCGCCGTCGAATTGGAGGAACGGTTGGCGGGGATCCGCGAGTTGATTGGTGGGAGGCCGAGGCTCGAGGCTGCGCGCGACGGGTGGGAGAGGATCTACTACGCGCTCTCGGCGAGTCCGACGAGCGATCCAGCGAGGAGGAAGGAGCGAGAGTGGGAACAGCGCGAAAAGGTCAAGGCGTCGCGCAAGATGGCCGAGGTGTCGGCGCGCATTGCGGACTTGTGGCGCGAGGGGAGCGACGAGCGCAGGACGGAAAACAGGCGCGCGGACGGATGGTACGTTGGAGGATTGATCCCGGCGTTGGCGGCGAGCGAGGGACAGAGCTTGAAGGGCGAGGCGCTCGACGAGCTCGTGCCCGAGGGCGAGCGCAAGTCGGCGTCGTCCAAGTCGTCCTGGTTCGCGTTCTGGTCGCGCCGTCAGCCGACGTCGTCCTCCGCTTCGACCTCGACCTCGGCGCTGTCCCCCGAACTTGCCCATCTCGTCGCCCTCATCCCGTCTGCCCCATCGGCTCCTCTCTCGCCCGCGACACACCGCTCGATCCTCTCATCCCTCATCTCGCTCGAAACCTTCCTCGCTCGACGACGAGACGACCCTTCCTCTGCCTCCTCTCGCTTGCCACCGACTCTGCCCGCCGCACAAGCGATCCAACTCGCAGCTCTCGCCTATGCACGCACGCTACTCGAGACATGTGACCCGCTCCCTTCAGTCGTCCACCTCGCCTCGTCCTCGTCCTCCGTCCCCTCCTCCACCTCGCTCTCCCGCGCGCTCTCGACGTTGTTCTACACAACTCGCGTCGCAGCACTCTCAACACACCACGCCGAATGCACACTCGCTCTCTCCCCGCGCCCCTCGAGCTCCGCGGTGTCCTCGTCCCTCACTTCGATCCGCGCCGCGAACTCGGACGCACAAATGGTGATCGACGCTTCTGCCGCTCTTCAGGCGCGGCTCGAGACTGCTCGAAGTGCGTTCGGGGGAGAAAGTGAGGAGGAGAAAGCGTTTGCGGGGTGTCTGAGGAAGGTTAGGAGGGACGCCGAGAGGGTTGTGAGTATCGCGCAGGCGCTCGAGACGGTCGTGAATGGGATGCAGGGTGGGAGGCGGTAGGTGGGCTTGCGAGGGTGCTTGTTGATCGTGTGCATGATGAGCAATGGAGTGCATCATCAATACAGGTGATTCGTCGAGTTACGGGACTACGTGAGCGAGGGGAGTATGGATGTCGACAACCGAGGGGAGAATACGTGCATGGAAAGAACGAATACAGGCAAGAGAGCACTGCGCAGGGGGGTACAAGAACTGAAAGGAAGGGAGATGCCAAAGTCCCGATGGTCGGCCGCTCGCTCACGCCGCAAACGCCCCCCATGCCTTTCCCGGGCTGCCGTTGACGCTCACCGCCTCACCCTCGAACACTCCCTCGCTGAACCTACTCACACCCTTCTCCGCCTCGCCCTCCGCGCACTCCCCGAAATCGAACCGCTCCGTACCGAACAATGTGCGCGGAGCAGGCGGCGTCGGGGGCGCAGCGACGGACGCAGGTCGGCCTTTGCGCGCGGAGACAGAGAGGGTGGATGAGCGTGCGCGTGCGCGGGACATGGTTGCGCTGCTGAAGAGCGAATGCGAAGGAGCGGGCGACCGGTTAGGTTGGTCGGAAGTGGTGAAGAGAGAGGTAGTCTTGGTCGTGCTGGGCGTGCCGAAGTACCTGAGAGAGAGCGACTTGTTTCCGGGAGACACGATCGGAAAGGCGAGCGACGGAGTCGGCAGCGACTTGCGTCCTGTGGCGGTGGCGGGTCCAGGCGACGCGAGAGGCACATCGTTTTCTTTCGCGCCGATCGGAAGCGAGCGACGAGTGGCGGGCGAGGGAATGAGGTCGGCGAAAAAGTCGGGGTCGTTGATCGACGAGCGGCGCTGCTTGACGGGAGAAGGAGAATCGCCCGTCTTGGTCTTGACGAGGTACTCACGGACTTCCTCCTCGTCTTCCTCCTCGTCTTCCTCTGTCTCCGCAGCCAACGCCTGCATGTCCTTGGTCTGCTGGCCGAACGAGTCGGGGACTTCGTCGTCTTCGTCGCCCTCCGGCTCGACGATACGCAAGCGCTTCCTTGAGTGTCCGTCGTCCTTCTTCGCGGACGTCGGTGCGGTGAAGAAGCCGGACAAGAAGTCGGGGGAAGTGCTCGTTTCCTCCGACTCGGCAGCAGCGACGACCGCCTCGACTTCGATTGACAGGTCGCTGATGTCGCTGTCGCGTGCGCGTTTGCCGAGCGAGGGCGGAGGGGCGGGACCGACGGTGCTCTGCGGCTCGGGTCCTGGCGTCGACGCTGGCTGTCGGGGATTGCGGCGAGCAGCAGAGGCGGCTGTGGCGATCATGTGCGAGGGGAGGGCTGAGGCGGGACTGTCTGCCGCGTCGGCAGCTGGAGTCGCGATGCGGAAGGGAGTCGCCATGCGAGACGTGAAGCTCGGGCGCTGGCGAGGTGTGAAGTTGGCATTGGCGAAGGAGACGACGGGCGAGGAGAACGAGATGAGCGTCTCGGTGGGAGGGGCATCGCTCAAGGTTGGGCTGGCGAAAGCAATCTGGCGTGGTCGTGACTCATTGGCAGGCATCTTCTCAGCGGAAGGTGCCGGCGTTGGCTGAGTCTGCGCGAAGCTGTCGAAGCAGGACATCACGTCGCGGCGCAGCGCGTTGATGGAGCCTTCGAGAGTCCGCTTCTGGTCGTCCAAGGTGGAAGCCATCTCATTCGCGGTCGCTTTCAAGCCGTCCACGCGGGTCGCGATTGCCTCGACGTCGCCTGCCACAGCCGCCTGCTGCTCCTTGAGCTCGCCGAACCGCTGCTCCAGCTTCTTTTGCGTATCTTCCCCGTGCGCAGCGATGCGCGAGTCGATGAGCTCGACGACCTGGCTGCGGCTGATCTTGGGCGAGGCCGGGGCCGCCTGGGCGAGCGTGAGTTGCGACTGCAGCTCTTGGACGGTGGCGACGAGGGTAGCAATAGTTGCTTTCGTTCCGGGCGAGGTAGCGTAGACTGCGGTATCAGTAGCCAGGGTCAGCGAAGGAGAGGGGGATGGAAAAGCAGGGTACGCACCAATTTGCGGCGTCTTCTTGGCAGGCGTTGCGGCGACGCTTCCCTCCTCCTGTACCGCTCCACGCTCCTTGTTGGCAACTCTGCCCTTCGAGGTGCTCGCCTGAGCCTCAGCGGTCACCACCTCATCCGTCCTGCAAATGGTCGAAGGTCTGGTCAGCAGTTGGCTCCAGGGTCGCACAGGTGTGCCACGTACAAACCGAGCTTCTGTGCGAGAGCAGCAACGAGCGCATTCGTTTTGCCGTTCGCCTTGATGTAGTGTTCCTTGCTCAGAGGAGGGGCGGTCGGATCAGCTATGCTTGGGCAAGGGACGGGTGCCGCCCCGACACACCTTGCACAAGGCCTGAATCTCTGTGCGCTTCAGATTGCGCAGCTCAGCCAGCGTCATCTGCGCCATCGCTGCCGGGAGTGGATGTTGATTGATGAAGATGGGCGCGGCGTTTTCGGCGCGGGGACAGCGTCGAAGGGCAGGTGGGCCAGTGCCGTATGCTGTTCAGCTTAGCAGGATGTTAAGAAGCCTGTCAAGCGATGTCCAGCGTGAGCGAGCGTAGGTGGAGGAGGCAGAGGGAGGTGGACGAGGTGGGGCCGGGGAAGGGGAGACAAGGAGAATCCCGACGCGCCGCCCTGTTAGTTACTGTTTGTGCGGCCAATGGTTCAGCGGAAGACTGCTCCAATCCGTCTGAAAGCGTATTCTTGGGTGAGGCTGCGACGTCGACCTCGCCGCGCTCCTCAGCTCCTCTTGTTCCTCCTCGTCGCTCTGCCTGAGATTTTCTTGCGCTTCCTGCAGGCTCGGTTGCCTTCCTGTGAAGAGCCCGCGACGTAAAGCCGAAAGCGGCAAAAGCGGAAAGAGCCGAGCAGCCAAACCTCTCCTGCTCGCGTTCGTCTGGAGGAAACCATGAATCCTGGAAGTTACAGTCGTCTATGTGCCCTTGTGTATCAAGTCTAGGACGCTCTACGCGTCATTTAAAATCCCCAGGAGATGGGAAGGACTCCCTGGCTCTCCGAACCGACTGTGAAAGGAGTAGTCAGCTTGGGAAAGGCTTCTGGAAGGTCAGTAGACGTACGGGCGTCGAAAGCACCGGTGCTCAAGTCCAACGACCCGTAACCACAGCCAGGGCACTGCGAAAGGCAACGGAACAACGTCAGATAGGCTCAAACGGCTCAAGAGCAGAGGCGTTTGGCTACTCACGGTGTCGGCGACGGTAGCGGTGATAGAAGCGCCAGTGGCCGTGTTGCGGATAGAGACGGTCTTGCCACACCAGCCGCTGTTCATCTGAGCGGCGTTAACGGCGACGACGTAGTCCTGCAGAGCGGCAAGAGCGCGTCGCATTAGCTGAGATTCCGAGGGTCGATCGCGCGCGGCCTCAATAGAACGTACCGAGTCGCTGTGAACCGTGCCGCACGACCCGGGGTTGCCTCCTTGGTAGAAGAACGTCGCCTGGCCGGAATACTGGCCGGAGCTGGCGGACGAGTACGTCTTGGCCTTGGTCGTCGCCGGAGCCTCCCAGGTGGTGGTGGTGGTCTTGGGAGGAGTCCAGGTGGTGGTGGTGGTGGTAGCTGCGAGGCGAAACGGGTCAGCAAGTTGCGAAGGCCAGCCGACGAAAGCGAGAAACTCACGCTTCCACTCGGAGGTGGTGGTCGTGGTGGTGGGCTTAGGTGCCCAGGTAGTGGTCGAGGTCTTCTTCTCCTCCCAGCTCGAGGTCGAGGAGGGCTTGGGGGCGTACGAGGTCGAGGAAGACTTGGGTGCCTCCCAGGTCGAGGTGGTCGAGGGCTTTTCGGGAGCGGCGGATGTGGTCTTGACCTCAGCCTTGGCAGCAGGCGATGAGGACGAAGGAGCGACGTAGGACGAGGTCGACGAAGGAGCGAAGTTGGACGAGGTCGACGAAGGAGCGACGTATGAGGAGGTCGACGAAGTTGACGAGGGAGCAGGAGCGGGCGAGCCAGACTCGAAGCCCTTCTGGGCGGCGGACGACTCGGTCGCGTTGGCGAAGCGCCACTTGACAGTCTTGAGGCCGTCGTTGCCGTTGAGAGCGTCCCAGGAGCCGATCGAGAGGGTCATCGTCTCGTTGAGAGTCGAGGCATCGGCGACGAGAGCGGTGATGGTCTTGTTGTCCTTGCCCTGGACGACGACGAACTGGCCGCAGTAAGGCGAGACCGAAGCGAGGTCCGAGTAGAACTCGCGGGGAAGACCGACGACGAGGTCAGAGTCCTTCGAGTCCCAGCCGCAAGCGCCAGCACGGCCGTTCTCTGCGGGAGGGGAAGGCGGAAGTCAGCACGACGAAAGAGGGGGTCAAGGTGTGAGGAACGTCGATTCACGGTAGTAGTAGTAGGCAGTGTCGGTCTGCGTGGTGTTGGGAAGCGAGAGGGCAGCCTCGACGGTGCGGAGGGCGACGGGGAGGGGAGCCGCGAAGGCGGAGGCGACGAGCGAGGCGGCGAGGGCGGCGGCGGCGAACATGGCGTCGAGTAGAGACAGACGGAGGGCAGAGGAAGCGCACTAGAGAGAAGAGAGAAGCGACGAAGCGTTCACTCGCGAGTGCGGCCTTTTCAATGCGAGACGAGGGTGTATCCCCCTCCTCCGGGCACCACGCTGTGCGGAGTTGCTTCTCTTGCCGACCCTGGATCACCACAGACCGACACTGGGGAAGAACCCTCGACCAGAGAACGCCGGCTGCCATGCGCGCAGAGAGAAAATCCTTCAATTAGCGATCGGACAAACACGTCGGGTCGCGAGGACCCCAAATTCTTTGCCGGCGAGCAGCCCGGTCCTTGAGGCCTGCCAACTGCAGCAGGGAAGCGCGGGAGAAGCAGCATCGGTATCCCGCAAGGAAGCGAAGTCGAGGGTGTTCCCGTCGCGGGCTGCCCGGCCGACCCGAGCGAAGAGAAGAATTGTCTGAGCTCGCCGTCCGTCTCCTTTCACCGCTGCCGAGCGTACGGCTTTCGAGGGTGCAAGCAAGAGCGAGGCAGCCGCCCCTTCGAGACAACCTGTAGTTGAGCGGAGTCAGCGCTGACGAAGGTCCGCTCGGACCGCCTCTTCGTTGCCAGTTGTCCGCGCCCTCGTTTGCGCGCTCGACGTCGAGACATCCCTCGACAAGTCTCGCTGGACTTCTCTTGCTCGGAGCAATGGACCATGTCTTGCGTCCGACGACGCCGGCGATCTATGAACAACAGCAAAGCCCGACCCGCTATAACGGGATGGCACCCTCCTTTTCCCTTGCTTCGGCTGACGGCAGTCACGGCATCTCGACCTCGGCGAGGTGCGCTGGAGCCGGCCCTTCGCCGAGAACGTCCCTCTCCTGCCGCCCTTTCGAGATGGCAACTTTAGCGAGCCCGCAGGCGTTCGCCGCCTGCAAGGGAGAAGCCGGTCAGCTGTGAGGACCGGACACACACTTGAGCTTGCGCACGCACAGAAGATGAGGACCCCGGGACTAATGGAAAAAGCGCCAGCGATGAAGCCGACGGGGGTTGACGCCCACGGGAAGGTTCAGCCGGTCGTACTGCGAGCACGATCCTGGTCTGTGAGTTGCGCAAACGGACGTAGGCCTCATACGCACCATGGCACGCTGAAGTAGAGGAAGGTCGCCCCGAGGATGTTGCAAAGGAGCGACTGCGCAACCTGCGCAGAAGACGAGTACCGGTCGTGAGTGTCGCCGAGGACGATGTAGGTGCCGAGATAAATCGTGTAGCTGCGAACGAACAGGTCAGCATCCTCTTCAATCAGCAGGGCGAAGAAAAGGGCTTGTAACGAGGGAGGAAAGGAAGTGAACGCACATACCGACGCTGACGACGCAGTTAAATATACACGGCACGATCCAGTGGATCCACGGGCGTGCAGTCCACGCGAAGGCAGACGAGCCGGCGGAGAAGGGGATCCCCACGATAGCAGCAGAGTAGACGCGAACTTCTGGCTTGGCCTTGCCGTTTCCCTTCACGAGCGCCTTGCGATAGAGCGGTTCTTGGGCGGTGAGGTGGAGGTATACGAGACAAAGGCGCCGATGAAGCCGCAGATGAACACTGTGCCGGCTTGGCTTTGCGAGAAGCCGTAGTTACTTCCGAAGACGTGGGCGATGGTCCCATCCAGCAGGAAGACGATGCCCCATGCGAAGCCGACCCAGAGAGCAAGAGAGGCAAAGATGGCTGTTGCGAACAGAGAAGTGAGTCTCGTCAGCGAACTCGTTCGTCCTCCGGGGAGAGCGCCAGCGTTCGTGCACTTCCAGGCCACCACTGGCGATACAGACCCTAGAGAAGGGGCGCGGCGCACCCCAGTGAAGAGGTAGAGCAGCAGTCGCGTGAGCGCGAGCTTGAGGGCGTCGAGCATGCTCTCCGTTCCTTCGACTTCTTCGACGAAGTGCCGGCAACCCAATTCCTCCTGCAACTATTTGCATCGCTCTCCGAGGATGGCGTCGTCGCGTCTGCGGAGTGCATTAGGTCAGAGCTGTAGTGCCGGGAAAGAGATTAAAGAAGCTGGGACGAACGGTTCGGAGAAGAGGAAGAGGCACAAGACGAAACAGACGCTGTTCGAGATGAGCTGGACCCACTTCACACAGCGCCATCCGACATTTGGATCGATCCAATTGGAGCATAGGGGGACTGTCGCGTAGGCGGCAAAGACGGCGAGGACGAACAAGCCCATCGCCGGTCCGCGAGTTCGCTTCGGCCACGAGTCGGCGACGACGCCTGCCGCTGTCAGTCCTTCGATACACGCGGCTGTTCCTTGGACCCATCGGCAGAAAATAAGCGAGTAGACGTTCGGGGCGAGAGCTCGGCCGAGGAAGAGGACTGCGATCACGAAGGTGCAGATTACTATCGACGGCCGACGACCGGTCGCGTCGCTAGCCGGTGCGGGGACGAGAGGGCCGATACCGGGCATAGCGAGCTAGGTGAGCGAGGAGGCTTGAAAGACAGAAGGCGATACAGAGGGGTGCTCCTTGCGGAAGCCTGTGCCCGAGGCGCCGTTCGCTGAGGCGTTGTAGGCGGAGAGATCGGTGACGAGCATGGCGAGTGCGAGAGCTGCAGGACATACGGAAAAAGTCGGGAAGCGGGACACAGGGAAATCTACGAACGTCAATGGAAGGCGTCGTATGGATGAGAAGAGATGGTGCGCACCGCGATAGAGCTTCCAGCGACTCCACCCATCTGCTGGATCCTCTGGGTCGCCTTTGGGGAACCGCACGATAACAAGCTTGCCCTGCGTCGGAGCGAACTCATGCTTCGTCGCGGCGCCATCCTCCTTGAGATTCCTGTGCTGCATGGCCGGCGAGGGGGATCGCTGGGGTTCAGTAGGGCGTAGGAGAGAGGGCAAGAGACAGCGTGGAGGTGAAAAAGAAACTGCGATCCCCGGCTGTTAGAGTCGCAAATCTGGGCCGCCGGGATGAGGAGAAAGGGGTCGGGACGAGGCAGCGGCCGGAGTCGAGTCGCAGGCGGATATGCCGCCGGGATCGTTAGCTGCGAGTAGTTCGAACAGCAGGAAACGTCGAACACCCTATCCGAGAGCAGGAGACGCGAGCTTCGCAAGGAGCAGGAGCGCAGAAGCTTGAGTGGAGGAGCCGTCCGACGCGACCCTCCATTCCAATATCGACAGGCCAGCCGGCAGCTCGGTTGTCGATGTGGTCAAAGTCCGTCGAAAAGGCCCGAGCCTGCGCGAGCGAGGTAAGGTAAGCAGGAGAGGAAAGCGAAGGAGGGGAGGAAAAGGAGGCGCACCAGCAGAAGCCGGGTCGTCTCTCGACCAAGCCCTCGAGCGACAGCTCGTCTCGCTTGATAAGCAACGTATTTCACAACCCTCATCGTGGCCCCGGGGCCCCAGCCGAATACCCCCCCCCCCCAAGGCCACACGGCACAGAGGCGAATGAAGCTATCCTCGAGCGGTGACACTCAGTCTGAACAGCACACGCATGTCATTACTCATACCGACAGCGCTCCTCGCGCTCCTGCCCAAGCCGCCCACCACTCCTTCGGCCGCTCAACGCTTAACGCGATCCTCCCCAGCCATCCAGCCACGTCCAGAACGACCGAATTCTTCAGCCACGTCTCGTCGCGTAGCCGTCGCAGATCCCGCGCCCACAGAACTCCCGTCCACCCGTACCCACCCGTCGTGACGCCGTGTGGCGGGCGTCGCCATCCTTTTGGTCGTGTCGAAAGCTTGACGACTTCGGCGTCGGTGACAAGCGGGCGGGCGGAGCGAACGGACGAAAGAGGGATACTGGCGTTGAGAAAAAGCAGATGCGTGACGATGAGATGAGTGCGAGTGAGGATGACGAAGCGGTCGTGGTAGAGGGAGTAGTCTTCGTCCATTTCGTCGCCTCGTTCCGAAGGATTCGAGAGGTTCTCCCACAAGCACGAAGAGTCCGTTCGAGTCCGTACTCGAGTGAGAGGCGAGCCGAGCGAATATCGGGACGCAAACCTCGCCAGCTCGTGCTTCTCGTCGGAAGAAAAAGGTGTCGTTGATGCAGATGATGGACTGCGGACATGCTTCGTCGACGGATGAAAGCTGATTTGCTGGCTGCTCTGCGTCGTGGCGGTAGCCTTGCTCTCGGACGAGTCTGAGCGTCGTGGTGTGGGCTGGACGAGAAAAGTCAGGATCAGTCGCTCGAGCGGCGCGGTCGGACAGGACGAGGGGAAGTACGCACTGGGCGAAGCATGGGGAGACGAGTAAACAGAAAAAGAGAAAGGGAGCAAGCGGTTTGCAGAAGGAAGCGCAACACGCGAAGCTCACCTCGGGAAGCCCACCGAAGGCAAGAGTCGACCTTAGCATTCCAGAGCCACAACGATCCCGCGCAGCTGCTTGGTTACCCGGAAACCTTCCATCACGCGACTCGCCCGCTTCACATATACATGCTCGACAGCTCCTCCCGCCGCCGCTCCCTGCGCTGCTTCTCCAGCCATGCGAATCCATGGCCGCCCTGCTTCGTCGGATCCCACCAGCTCCATCCAAACGCCTCCTTGACAGCCTGCAGCGGCGCCTTGCACGCACCTGCACCCGCTGCTGCGCGTCCAGTCCCTGCCAACTCGCGGAACAAGGCAGAGGGGTCGCCGAGTCCAGTAGGTCCTCCCGCTTCGTACAGTGATGCGCCAGCACTCGCTGTTATAGGCGAGACGGGCGAAAAAGGACCGTTGAGCGGTTGAGGGGGAGCCGTCGTCGGAAGAAGGAGGAGAGTTGAGGACTTCGTGCAGGAGGAAAGAGCTGAGACGGTCAAGAGGGCGGAGGGGAGGCCGTGCAGGAGATTGGGCGGGTTGAAGGGATGCAAAGAGCCTTCTGATTTGAGACTTGAGATTGGCGCAGGGGGAGAAGGCGAGGCGAGGAAGAGGAGCGGTGCGGAAGGGGCGGAGGGCGAGTCGGCCGGCGGGATGTACGACGGTAAGTGGTAGGATGCGACAAGCGTCAAACTGGCGGGTTGCAACACGTTGTGAATCTTGCTTGCGAGCGGATGCAGCGAGGCGAGAGGGAGTGCTGTCGATAGAAAGACGAGAATGGTGCCGCTCGCGATCACAACGATCAAGCCGGCCTGCGCGCGCGAGCGTGAGATTCTAGAATTCTTGAAAGGACATGGAAGGCGACGCACCTGCTCCCCGTCGACTGTCACCCTGATCGCATCCCCACCGATCTGGACACCCTGAGCGATCCTCTCGCCCGCCTCGCCAACCAGGAAAACCGCCTGTCCGCCCTTTTGCAACCGCTCGATAGGGCCGCTCAACTCGACCGGAGGCTCTGGCGCGAGCGCCTTCTTCCCGCTCGACGAGAGACGCGTGTGCGCCGCGAGTTCGTCGTCATCCAGCTCGGATTCGCCGCTGCTTGACTCAAGAGCGTACGAGGGGACGGGCGCAGAGTACTGTGAGCGTTCGAAGTCCATCGAAGCGCGGAAAGCGGGTTGCGGTGGGAAAGCAAGCTGAGGAGGAGGCGACGGAAGCGTCTTCGTCGCTTGCAGAGGTTGCTTTCGTACGAGAGGCGGGCTGGCTGCTTTCTAGCGTTCTCAATGAAGCAGCAGAAAGGTGCAGCGCACGCAGTCTCTCGACAAAGGAGGTCAAGCGAATCTCTCAGATTCCCCGAGAGGAGAAGTCGCCGGCTGTGCGCCTCGAAGGCGGTAATCCCGCGAGCAGCTTTGGTTAGAAGGACCACACGGCCGGCCCAAGCTGCAAAGCAGGAAGACAGCGCAACCGCAACGATGCGTACTTCGCTGGACTGTCCCGGAATGGTATCGACTAGGATTGATTCGACGATTTGCATGGCGACGGCGAGTCGTGCTGATGGGTAGACTGCGTGTTGTACAGGAGACGGCGAGTATGCAGGGAGGAGGAGAGTCGTGCTGAGGGGAGGGGAAGGGAAGGATGTCGAGGGGGATGACGGCGATGTCGCGAGTCCTCTACTTCTTTTTCATCGTCGCGCGACGCCCCTGGCCTGTAGTAGCGTAATGCGTGAGCTAGTGAGACCTACGAAGCGCAGGACGGAGCGAGACGCACCCTTCTTTGGCTTGAACTTGCCGCGCCTGTTCTTCGCCTTGATGTCTTCCCGCCTACGAAAACAGTTCAAGTTAGCGCAACGTCTAACGGCACATAGCTGAACGGTACGAGACGCACCTCTGCTCGTCGACGAGATCCCTGAAAGCTGGCGGTTCGCCCTCGACCGTGTACAGACGGTTGAGCTTGGCGACGCCGATAAGGCGCGGGCCGTAGTAGCTGGCCTTGACCTCTCCCGTGAGGCGCTGCCGGAGGACCTTGGCGCCGTTCCGCACGCGGTGGGGGTTGAACTCGCTCCCGAAGATGTCACACCGCGTCTTGATGAGCTCCCGCCGTCGCTCCTGGCTAGGAAGTGTCCGGGTGTCCCAAACTGCGAGCGCGACGTCCGCTGGCACCCGTGAACTCGCATCCGGTGCCTCGACGGGCGTTGACGAGGTCGCGGAAGGTGCTGGTCGGAGTGCGGTGGATGCGAACGAGCGCGTGCCTTTGACGGCGAACGCGGCTGCGCGGATGATTGCGCGTGGTGTCGGCAGCATGGTTGAGCGCGTCTAGCCTGCACGCGATCCCTCTTGTAAGAATGAGCCAGTCGCGATGGAGCCAACTCGCTCGCCCGCCCTCTGCTTGGTCCCGCTCATCAAGTTGCTCTCCCCCCGCTCCAAGCAGCCCGCTGGTGCTCGCTATTGTTCTCTAGCTCGACTGTGACGTGCTCATACCTTCGCACGACCCGCGCAGACGCCGCCAGCCATGTGTACGCTATCCTCGCTTCCTCATCTTGAATGGCCGCCAAATTCCTTCTGCAGTGGGGTCCCGAGCACGGGGCCAGAGCGGACGGACTTGTGCGGAAGTTGGATAGTAGCGCGGAATCGGTCCTGACCTCGCCTACCCGTTCCCCTTGCAGGTGGCATTCTCGCCGTCCTCCTCGCGAGCCAGAACAATGTCGCGTCCGAGATTGCAGAGGGTCTCCAGCTTCTCCAGCATCGCGGGTGCGTCCTGTTCTCCTCGCTCGGGCTGCTGAGGACTTTTGACAGTAGTCGACAGCATACCTCGAGGCGCCGGCACCTCTCTGGACGCTGCTGACTCTTCCCCACTCCGACAGACAAGATGCATGCGGCGTGGTTACTTGCGGTCCCAAGGGGCGCTTCCACCAATGCAAGGGCAACGGCATGGTTCGCGACCTCCTCGACGCGAAGAACCTGAGCCAGCTCATCGGCGGCATGGGCGTCGGACACGGTTCGTCCTCCTTCGGAGTGCCGTTTCACTCGGGACTTCTTTAACAGGCTCGCTCGTACAGCCCGCTACCCGACTGCCGGTTCGTCTGCGCAGTCTGAGGCGCAGCCATTCTACGTCAACTCACCCTACGGCCTTGTCTTTGCCCACGTCCGTGCCGTTTCCTTTCGCTCGTCGCCTCCTTTCTCCTGCTGATCAGATCTACGCTCGCAGAACGGCAACTTAATCAACACCGACCACCTCCGCTACTACCTCGACCATTATGCGCACCGGCATATCAACACCTCGTCCGACTCTGAGCTACTCCTCAACCTCCTCGCCGACGCACTGCAAAAGACCGGCAAGTTCCGCATCGACGAGGACGACATCTTCCGCGCGATCCGCGAAGTCATGCAGATGACCTCGGGCGGGTACGCCTGCACGGCCATGATCGCGGGCTACGGAATCTTCGGTTTCCGCGACCCGAACGGGATCAGGCCGATGGGTTGGGCGAAGCGCAAGAGCGAGACGGTGCCGGGCGGATTCGACTATATGATGGCGTCGGAGAGCGTTGTTTGCGATGCGCTCGGTTATTCGGACTGGACAGACGTCAAGCCTGGTCAGTTCCGCAGCCCCTTCTTCATGCTCTCCGACCTTGTCAGTTGCTCGATGCTGACTCTTCTCGTCTTCTCGCAGGCGAGGCCATCATTGTCACGCAGGACGGAGTCAAGACGATGCAGTGCACACCGGCGCGCACGTTTGCGCCGGATGTGTTTGAGTACGTCTACTTCGCCCGTCCCGACTCGGTCGTCGATGGCATCTCGGTCTACCGCGCACGGATGGCGATGGGCGATGCACTGGCGGCGACGGCGAAGGCTCAGCTCGACAAGGCCGGCGTCAAGGTCGACGTCGTCATTCCCGTTCCCGATACCTCCCGCGTTGCCGCCCTCCAGCTCGCGCAGAATCTCAACATCCCGTACCGCGAAGGCTTCGTCAAGAACCGCTACGTCGGACGGACGTTCATCATGCCCGGTCAGGAACTGAGGCGCAAGAACGTCCGCCGCAAGCTCAACGCGATGGCGCTTGAATTTGCCGGCAAGAACGTCATGATCGTCGACGACTCGATCGTGCGCGGGACGACCTCGAAGGAGATTATCGTCATGGCGCGCGAGGCGGGTGCGAAGAAGGTCATCATGGCTTCTTGCGCTCCACCCATCCGCTACCCCTGCGTGTACGGCATTGATATGCCGAGCCGCCATGAGCTTGTCGCACACGATCGCACTGAGGACGAGATCGCCGAGTACATCGGCGCCGACCACATCGTCTTCCAAAGCCTCAGCGACCTCGTCTCCAGCTGCCAGCGCCTCAACCCCTCCATCGAGCGATTTGAGTGTTCCGTGTTTAATGGCGAGTACGTCACCGGCGGTGTCGACGAGGCGTACCTCTCGCACATCGAGGGCCTTCGCAACGACAACGCGAAGAGGAAGGCTGGTCAGCAAGGCGCTGGCCCCGCGCTGGTCAACAACGACGGCGCCAACGCCTCCGTTGTTCTTGCGAGTCAACCTCTGGGCGACGTGACCGGCGGCGGCGAGGTTGCTGGCGGCGGCGATGTCAGCCAGGTTGTCGGCCTTTCGAACGAGAACGCTGGCGATGCGAAAGAATCACCCAGCATTGTCGTCGGCCTCGACAACCAGCGATAGCCCCTTCGGTACGCACGTACGCTCCCGCACCAACTCTACACTCTCACTTCACTTCATGTTTCGTTTCCTGTGTCGCTTCCTGGTTTTTCAGCGCAGTCTCTCGTTCGTCTCTTCCTTGATATCCCGCAATACACATTGACTCTGCTCGCCTGCCACAATCCTACACACTGCAGTAGAACACCCTGCAACTCGCATCGCCCGACCGTCGACCTTCACGTGAGGAGTGCTGCTTCTCTGCCTCTTCGTCTCACTCGCAAGTTGCTGTTGCCTGCGCTACGTCGCTGCAAGCCCGCAGGCTGAAGGTGCTCCAGGCTTGACCCCGGCGCTTGAATATATCGGCGGACTACCCGGAGGCTCGCTCCTCCTCGACTCTCCTGCTGCTTTCGCCTCGTTTTTTCGCGTTTGATTCATGCTGCGACATGGCTGGGCTGCTCAGGTTACCTGTCGGTCGACTTTGCGATGCTGCGAGCTCGAAGCTGACGACTCACTCTGCACAGGGCACTGCTGCCGCCTCCAAAGACGGGTACGCCCCGCTCGACCAGCCCATCAAGCAGCGCACGGTTTCTGCAGGAGGATCAAGGATGTTCCCATCGAGCTAGGCGACCTCGCAAACGACGTGTATCTCGACCAAGTGCCTTGCTTCTTCGCATCGGAGAGTCGCTTCTCTAACTGCGCGCCTCCGCCAGGTCGCCCGCATTCGTGACGCCATTAGTGCACTAAACGACATCATCTCGACGTTGGAGACGAAGCAAGCATACTTCGCTCCAAGCGCCGACCGAATCGCTCGCCGTCGAGATCTCCACACTCTCCTCAACACTCTCGCAGGACATTTCCTACCACCGGCCTCGCATTGCTGAGCTCGGCCAGCAACTCGGGAAAGACGAAGCACTCGGGAAGGACAAGGCTCGGCGAGGTCATCAGGAGATTCGCTAGAGAAGTGACAAAGGGCGGAACAGTCGCAACGGGAGAAGGCGAGGGACGAGACCAGGTGGCAGATGCGTATTGGCGAGTCGCATCCCTGTTAATTTCTCACGCATTCTCTCATCTTTCTCTCTTGCAGTCAATCCCGACGTGACGGACGAGGATGTCAAGCAGGTTGTCGACACTTCGGCTGGCGCGCAGACGCAGGTCTTCCAGCAGGCCATCATGGGTGCTCGTCGGCGGCGACAAAGTCAGCCTTGACCGAAGCCGACAGCCTGAGGAATGAGCTTGTCCAGATGGAGGAGACGCTCGTCCAGCTGGCCGCCCTCATGCAGCAGGTTGGCGGCCTTCGCTTCTTCAGTCTACTGCCATAAATCTAGACTCTCGCTCCTCCAGGTCGCTGATCTCGTCGTTCAACAAGATGTTCAGGTTAAGCACATCGAGTCGACAGCAACCGGCGTCGAAGCGGACGTCGAGCACGGCGCCAAACAGATCGGCTTGGCCAAGGTCTCTGCGGCCACTGCGAGGCACAAGGGGGAAGATGTGCGCGGCTTTCGGGTTCTTGCCGCTGTTGGTCTTGATCATCGTCGGCGTGATCGAGGTGAAGCAGGGCAACGGCGGCGGCGGCGGAGGCGGAGGGAAGGAAGAGGTCAAGACGGAGACAGTCAGCGCCGCCGCATCAGCAACGTCGCATGCTGCGACGTATCGGTAGCTGCGGAGCGAGTTGCGGCAGCCTGTCCACATGTCATTCTATACTGACTGTATAACCTTGACGTCGCCGGTCGACCGGGCTGAAGCGCGAACTGACCCCTCGAGTGTTGTGAAGTGAAGGGTATCAATGGCATCGCCGGTAGAAATACATAAGCAGCCGAGGATGGTGAGTCAGTCCTCGTCTGATCCCGCCTCGTCCGCATCTCCTGCTCCCGCCTTGTCCATGCCGGCCAGAAGCTCGTCTGTTGCTGATTCCGCGCCGCCCTTTTGTGCTTGTAAACGTTTTCCTGCGACGAAGAAAGCTGTCACATCTGGTTGTGCAGGCGAAAGGAGGGTTACGACGAACGAATCAATTGCGAGATGGCGAGCTCCGTCTTTGGCTTCAGCTTGCCGAGCTGGGGAAGAGACAGTCGTCAGTACTGGTGCAGGACGGTACACGATGACGCCGAGGGCGAA
Organism: Rhodotorula sp. S30-09; assembly: GCA_023628235.1. Taxonomy (NCBI): domain Eukaryota; kingdom Fungi; phylum Basidiomycota; class Microbotryomycetes; order Sporidiobolales; family Sporidiobolaceae; genus Rhodotorula; species Rhodotorula sp. S30-09. The sequence continues at coordinate 39,192 of JAMALD010000004.1, forward strand.
GCGGGAACGCTGTGAAGTGGAAGGTTGAGCAGAAGAGGGAGACAAACGCACCTTTCGCTCCAGATCCCGCTTCAAGTCCCAATTCGGCTTCTTCGGTTGGATATTTGTCAGATCCTGTAGGTGGAACAGCAACGATAGGTCGGGGCATGGAAGGGCGTAGGTAAGAGTAAGGAGGAGGAGAGTTAGCAGCCGAGCTAGCATCGAGTTTAGCGCGTGTCTAGCTGCGAAGGTCTGAGTACGCACCAGCTCCTGCGCCCGCTGTGCCTCGTCTTGCGCAATTGCTGCGTCCGTCAACCCCTCGACCTGCTTCTCAACCGTGTCCTCCTCGTCTAGCCGCGCATGTTTGCGCGCCGTTCCTGTTTCTGGGTCGTAGTTTCGAAACTTGAAAGTCTCCTCTCTGCGGTCGCAAAGCCCGTTAGAGCCGTCGTTGAGTGCGGAAGCGGAAGGACTCACCCGTCGGCGGCATCTGTGGGTGCGCCAGCGTCGTGCTGCAGTTTGCGTTTCTTGAGTGCCGCGAGCTTTGCCTTGCGAGCGTCTGAAGCCTCCTGCAGCGACATCCCAGCGAGCACGACGATACGGACGGACATCAACCCACGGCTCTCGCTCCGCCATCTCATCAGCTTGGTTTCTCGCTGCTCGCCTGGCTGAGCCGACAAGCCAAGATGGTCAACTTGTACCATCACTCGCTCATCCCCAGCTCGTCCATCACCTGCGCGTGCGTGGGCAACTTCAGCGGCACCAAGCAACAGGAGATCTGCGTCGCACGCGGCGGCCAGCGCATCGAGCTGCTCAAGACGGATGCGCAGACGGGCAAGCTCGAGAGTATCATTGAGGCGGACGTGTTTGGGCAGATCAGGAGCTTGACTGCGTTCAAGTTGACTGGTGGTTCCAAGGGTGAGTTCGCAGGCCGTTTCGCTGCGTCGGTGGTTCAGAGGCATTAGCAGGGTATCTAACGAGGTGCTCAAACTGCACTTGAGAGCACCGGAGCTGACCGGCGCTGCCCCGCCTCTTTCGCGCCGACGTGCTCCTCTCCGTCTCCGCCGCAGACTACATCATCATCGGCTCCGACTCTGGCCGGATTGTTGTCCTTGAGTACGACCCGAACAACAATGTCTTCAACAAGCTGCACCAGGAGACGTACGGCCGATCAGGCTCGCGGCGAATCGTCCCCGGCCAGTACCTCGCGACCGATCCGAAAGGGCGTGCGGTCATGATTGGCGCGATGGAGAAGAGCAAGCTTGTCTACATTCTGAATAGGGTAATTAGCAGGACCAAGAACCGCTTGCCGCACGAGCTGACCAGGTGTCCCCACAGGACGCCGCCGCCAACCTTACCATCTCGTCGCCCCTCGAAGCGCACAAGCCCCGAGCAATCATCCACTCGATTGTTGGTGTCGATGTTGGCTTCGAGAACCCGATGTTTGCGGCGCTCGAGGTGGACTACACCGAGGCGGATCAGGATCCGACAGGCGCAGCGTTCGATGCGGCGGAGAAGGTGCGTCGAGAGTCCCTTGCACGGCTTTCTGTCGATACTGATATACTGCTTTTACAGATGCTCACGTACTATGAGCTCGACCTCGGCTTGAACCACGTTGTGCGGAAATGGAGCGAGGCTACGGACCCACGAGCGAACCTCCTTGTGCAGGGTGCGTACGCACGTTCTTGCTGCCAAGCCCCGGTACTAACGCATATCTCCCGCACAGTGCCCGGTGGTCAGAACGCGACGATGGACCGGTTCGACGGTCCGTCCGGCGTGCTCGTCTGCTGCGAGGACTACATCATCTACAAACACCAGGGCGCGAAGGAGCACCGTGTCCCGATCCCGAAACGGGCGCATCCCTTGGCGGATCCGGAGCGAGGCGTCATCATCACGGCGGCCGTCATGCACAAGATGAAGGTGAGCGAGGCGAGCAGGAGTCGAGGACGCGAACGCTGACTCTACTTCCTCTCCAGGGCGCCTTCTTCTTCTTGCTGCAAAGTGAGGAGGGTGATCTCTTTAAGGTCACTATCGAGCACGAGGAGGAGGAGGTTACGGCGCTTAAGATCAAGTACTTCGACACCGTCCCCTCCGCCTCTTCCCTCTGCATCCTCAAATCCGGTTTCCTCTTCGTCGCGACGGAGTTCGGCAATCCTCGCCTGTATCAGTTCGAGAAGCTCGGCGATGACGACGACGAGATCGAGTTCTCCTCGATCGACTACGACAATCTCGGCGCCGGCACCGACCCGCTTCCTCCCGCCCTCTTCCGCCCTCGCGAGCTGCAGAATCTCGCCATTGCTGACGAGGTCGAGTCACTCGCGCCGATCCTTGATGCCAAGGTCGCCAACTATCTCGGCGAGGACACGCCGCAGATCTATGCGGCCTGTGGACGAGGAGCGCGGAGTTCACTCAGAATTTTGCGGCAGGGTCTCGAGGTGATGGAGGCTGTCAGCTCGGAGCTTCCCGGCGCGCCCGTCGCGGTGTGGACGACCAAGTTGCGGGCAGAAGGTGCGTCGAGCCGTTGGTCTAAGACTGTTCCCGCTTCGCGCTGACAGCTAGCCTGCTCGCAGACCAGTACGACGCCTACATCATCCTCTCCTTCGTCAACGGCACTCTCGTCCTCGCTATCGGCGACACGATTGAGGAGGTCTCCGACACCGGCTTTATCTCGTCCGCCCCGACTCTCGGCGTCCAACAGCTCGGCGACGACGCTCTCCTGCAGATCTACCCACGGGGTATCCGCCACATTCTCGCTGATAAGCGCGTGAATGAGTGGAAGGTTGGGGCGAGGGAGACGATCGTCTGCGCGACCACCAACAGCCGCCAGGTCGTTATCGGTCTGTCGACGGGCGAGCTCGTCTACTTCGAGCTCGACATGGATGGCCAGCTGAACGAGTTTCAAGAGCGGAAGCCGATGGGAGCCAAGATTCTTGCGCTCAGCATCGCGGAGGTGCCTGAGGGAAGGCAACGGACACCGTACCTCGTGCGTTGCGCAGCTGGCTCTCCTCGCTCGTCATCTACTGACCGGTCGTTCTCTTCAGGCCGTTGGATGCGCCGATTCGACCGTTCGCATCATCTCCCTCGACCCGGAGAACACCCTCGACTCGCTCTCGCTGCAGGTGCGTACAGACGGATAAAAGCATGCCGCATCTCGCTAACCTCGCGTCCTTGCAGGCTCTCACAGCACCGCCGTCCTCGATTGTCATGGCCGAGATCACCGACGCGAGCATCGACAAGTACCACGCGACGATGTTCGTCAACATCGGCCTGAACAACGGTGTATTGCTTCGAACCGTCCTCGACCCCCTCACAGGCAGTCTCGGCGATACGCGAACGCGGTGAGTTGCCTGTTCCTATCGCGAGATGCAATACCCGCTGACATCGACGCTCGACCAGCTTCCTCGGTTCTCGTCCCGTCAAGCTCGCTCGTGTACCCGTACAAGGTTCTCCCGCCATCCTCGCTCTCTCCTCCCGGCCTTGGCTCAACTATGCCTACCGCGGCATCCTTCAATTCACGCCCCTCATCTTCGACGCGCTCGACTACGCCTGGAGCTTCTCTGCGGAACTATGCCCTGAGGGCCTCATTGGCATCGTCGGCAACAGTCTGCGCATCTTCACCTTCCCTCGCCTCGGTCAGAAGGTTCAGCAAACCGTCGTCGACCTATCCTACACTCCCCGCCAGCTCCTTACCTCGCCCCACTCCCGCCTGCTATACACTGTCGAAGCCGACCACCGGACATTCTCGCCGTCAGCGATCCAGAAAACAATCAGCGATATGCGCATGGCGGAGATGGAGGTCGACGAGGAGGTATTGAACCTTGACCCGAAGGAGTTTGGCCTGCCGCGGGGACCGGCAGGGCAGTGGGCTTCTTGCGTGCGAGTGATCGACCCAGTGACGGTGCGTGGCGGCACTGCTTACTTGCGAGGTCAAGTACTGACGTTTGCCCCCTATAGGCCGAGACTGTCTTCAAGGTCGACCTCGAGCACAACGAGGCGGCGTTCTCTGCGGCCGTCGTCACCTTCCACTCGCATCCGAACGAGGTTTTCCTCGTCGTTGGCACCGGTCAGGACACATCGCTCGCGCCTCGGGCGTGCAAGCAGGCGTACCTGCATACGTACAAGCTGCTCGAGGAGGGCCGGCAACTCGAGCTGCTGCATAAGACGGAAGTCGACGACATCCCGAAGGCGCTCATCGCTTTCCAGGGCAGGCTCGTTGCGGGTGTGGGGAAGGCGCTGCGATTGTATGACCTCGGCAAGAAGAAGTTGTTGCGAAAGGCGGAGAACAAGGTGCGCCGCTCGTCGTCTCTCTTGCCTCTCCGCTCACCTCCATCCCTCGCAGAGCTTTGCGACGATGATCATGACGCTCAACACCCAAGGCACGCGCATCATTGTTGGCGACGCGCAAGAGTCGGTCTATTATGCTGTCTACAAGGCGCCCGAGAACCGCCTCCTCATCTTCGCCGACGACATCTCGCCTCGGTGGACAACTGCGTCGATCATGGTCGATTACGAGACGGTCGCAGCGGGGGACAAGTTTGGCAACTTTTTCGTCAACCGCCTGCCGAAGGGCGTCAGCAGCGACGTCGATGACGACCCGACCGGCGCCGGCATCATGCACGAGAAGCCGTACCTGATGGGTGCACCGCACCGTACGCACCTCCTCGCGCACTACCACATCGGCGACATTATCACGTCGCTGCACAAGGTCGCGCTCGTCGCAGGTGGACGCGACCTGTTGGTGTACACCGGCCTCATGGGCACGGTCGGCGTGCTCGTGCCCTTCGTCTCGAACGAGGACGTCGACTTCTTCACGACCCTTGAGATGCACTTGCGGTCCGAGGCTCCGTCGCTCTGCGGTGAGTCTGGCTGCTCACGGATTCCACGTGATCGAGCTGACCTTCTCTTCCGCAGGTCGCGAACATCTCGCCTACCGAAGCGCCTATACGCCCGTCAAGGCGACGGTTGACGGCGACTTGTGCGAGGTGTACCGGAGCTTGCCGATGGCGAAGCAGGGACAGATTGCGGGCGAGCTCGAGCGGACGGTGAGCGAGGTCATCAAGAAGCTGGACAACGTGCGGGCAACGGCGTGGTAGGAAAAGCCGTCGATGAGCGGCGCAATGGTCCTGTCTGTATTCTAGCCTATCTCGACGTACGTTGCGGGGAAAAAGCCTCTATCGCGGAGAGACCAGCTCAAGGCGGCACCCAGGCGTTCCGCGCCCATGCCTCGCCGAGGTAGGCGCCTGCCAGCCGACAGTCCTGCGGGTACGGACTGTTCGCCTGTCGCACCACCTTGCCGAGCGGATTTCGCTCGTCCTCGAGCCACGCCGTGTCCTTCTTCCATGCGAGCATCTCCTCGTACTCCTCTCGCCCCTCCTCGCTCGACAAGTACTCGAGCCGGTCCGCAAGTCGCTTGATGCCTGCTTTGGCTTCGAAGGAAAGCTCCTTCGGCTCTTCGCTGTCAATGGTCGACTGCGAGGTGTAGTTGGCAGGCAGATAGTCGGCGAGGTCGATGGCGGCAGTGCGCGAAGGGAAGAAGCGGGCCGCAGCTTCGGGAGGACCGTATACGAGCGGGACGCTGCCACGCTCGAGGGCTTGGAAGTACTTTTCAGTGGCGTAGTCTGCGAAAGCAGCGGTTAGCGGAAGGCGACGGTTTCTGCAAGACGGAGGAGCGAACCGAGATCGTTCGAGTTCTGCGGGTCGTGCGATAGGCCACAACGTCGAGGAAGGTTTGAGCGAAGGTGCTGAGAGGGAAGCCAACAAAGAAGCTCGAACTCGCCTCGAAAGCAACGGTGAAGCGGTAGCGCGAGATCAAGGTGATCTTCTCGTTCCACCTCGTGTGCGTCCCAACGTCGTCGTAGATGCCCAGCTCTTGCAGAGTCGAGTCGATGTCGGCGTTGTTGTGACAGCTGCCAAATGAGTCGACCTTGTCCGGCAAAAGCGAGACGAGTTCGTTGAGGACAAGCGAGCGTGCGTTCTTCGGTTGACAGTTTGTGATGAAGGCGGCAGCGATCTTGTCGTGGCGCTTCTGGTCAACGGGGAGGGGCGAGTTGTTATAGTCGAAGTAGGAATAGGAATATGTCGCAGGGACGGTGCTGTTGAGGCGGTCTGCGGGCGGAGCGGAGTTGAGCAGGTCGCTCGGCGAAGATCGAAGGCGAGAATGTGTGCACTTACACGTCACCTCAAAGTCGTACGTCTCGTTGCGCTTGGCCTCGCGCAACTTGTTGAAATGCCGTTCGAGAAACGGTCGATTTGGCGCACTCTCGACTGCCCACGCCGCAAACTTCTGCCACGGCCGCTCCTTCCGCAGTCGCTCAAACTCTTCGTCCTCCAGACCGGCGTGGGAGTCGACATTCAAGACCAGGACGTCGGCGGCGGATTCGTCCTCCGTATAGATCACAGCAAGTGGGCACGATGGCGGCAGGATCGGGTCGCCCTGGTTGATTTTGTCGTCGTTTCGGTAATGCAGACGGACAGCTGGTCCCGTAAGGTTGCTTGTGAGGGTGTCGTCCTCGACGAGTACCGCCTCCTTCAAGCTGGCAGTCGTCCCGAACGACCCGGCCAACCGCGTCGCGAAGTAGCCGAGCAAGCAACCTGCAGTGACGCCCAGTACGCTCGTTCGCCAGTCCCACCGTCGTCGTTTTGGCGTGCGCTGCCAGGCCAATTCCTCCTCGACCGCCGCAACCTCCTCCTCGACGCCCTCAAGCTCGTTCGCTTCGAGATCAGACTCGCTGAACGTCGCGAGCCCTACAGCTTCAGGTTGGCGTGCGCTCATCCACAGCCGGCGTGGTCAAATGAACAGTCCTGCGCCGAATTCTCGCGGCGAGTTAGTCTGGCTCGAGCAGCTCACCCATCCCCGCGTCGAGCGCCTGCTGCTGGCTATACATGATTCAGACATTCCATTCGTGCTGCTGCAACCCGCCAGATGCCGCATCGCTCGCTACCCTCGCCATCTTCACCTTCGACTGATGAGAACCGTCGGACATGGCACACCATGCACACAGCGCGCTCGGCGGTGAGATTCGACCAAGATAGACCGCTGCAAAGGGGATGCTGGCCCCGGCATTAGTCGCGTGCTCGGCGCGGGGACGAGGCGGGCTTGCGAGTCTTCTGACGCTCGCGCTCGACAAACTCGCCCCGCAAGGCATCCTTCGACTCGGTCTGCTTCGTAGCGTGGGAGGCGAGCGGGCAAATGGCCGACAAGCCGATGCGGTCCCGCTAATTGGACCAGAGGAAATCAGATACGCCCGTGTACGAGTCCTGCTCGTCGGCTCGCTTCCCGTGCTGCCTCGCTTGGCTCGTCCTGTCGAACGTGCTGTTCGCTTCTTGCCTCTCTTTCGGATGCGTCGCACTCTCCGCCTGCTCAGCAGCTCTACCAAGATGGCCTCGCTGCTCCAGAACGCCGAAACCGCCGTCCTCTCCAAGACCCCCGGCGCCGGCCCGCGTCCCGCTCAGAAGGCTCAGGCTTTCAGCGGCATGAACGATGGACCCACTGTCCCTGCAAGTCGCCTGACAGGCCTCACTTAGAACGACGTTGCGCGCGACGATGCTTCCCTCTATACCAATGCGTTTGGCAATTCCTTGCTGTCGAGCTGTCCGCTGACATTGCGTCGCTGGTAACCAATTTTGGCCAAACTCTGCCAGACTCAGCGTGCGTGGAAGCCCGTCCTTTCCACAACGGCAATTGCTGACCGTTTAGTCCCATCTCAACCTCCCTCATTCATCGCCTCGTCCGCCTTCGCCTCTCTCATCGGCTCCGTGATGCCTCTTTCTACACTAATGGCTACTCGCTCAACACGGGAGGCACCCCCACCAGTCAGTCATAGTCGAGGCGCACGTCTCTCCCGGAACTCCTCGCTGACCTCCGCCCCGCTTCTCAGTCATCGACACCGCTCTCTTCGAGAAGCAGCAGACGTTCAATCGCTCCAAGAAGCGCGAGCGCGTTGTACACGTGTGCGGATTCGCCGCATTCGGCTCCTTCACCGTCACCCACGATGTCAGCAACTACACGAAGGCCAACTTCCTACAACCAGGCACCGTGACGTCTGTTTTCACGCGTTTTTAGCACGGTTACTTATGGTCGAGGACATCCCGACCAGGCGTGGAACCCGCGCGGATCTGCCACAAAGTCTTATACGGCGAGGGGCAACTACGATCTGGTCGGTTTGGACTGGCCGAGGTACGGCGCTTATCCGCTTCGCAGTAGCTTCACAGGAAGACCACTGGACGCTGACTTCGCCTGTCGCTTTCTCCCCCGCTCAGTTTCTTTGTCCGCGAACTCTTCATGGGCCCGATGTCATCCGCTCTCAGCAGCGCAAGCCTCGCAACTTCCTCATTGACCACAACGCCTGGTTCGACTTCCTTGCCAATGTCCCCGAGTCGAATTACTCTGGCGCTCTGCTTCTCTCCGACGAGGATACGCCCGTTGGCTGGAAGCACATGAACGGCTTCGGATGCCATACGTTCCGCTGGACAAACAAGGAGGGCGGTAGTGTCTTTGTCAAGTACCACTGGATCTGCCAACAGGAGAAGAAGAACGTGCGTCGCCTTCGTGTTCCAATACTCGCGCGCAGCTAATCCCCTTTTCTCAGTTCACCTACGACGAAGCCGTCGGGATGTGTCGCGGGCACCCCGAATACGCCAAGCGCGATCTTTGGGAGTACATCGAGAACGGCAACGCGGCCCGCTGGACGATGAAGGTCCAGCTCATGACGCCTCACGAGGCGACAACTGTAATTGCGGCCTACCGAAACTGACGCGATACGACCGTCTCGGCAGCGCGAACATCCACCAGATCCCCGTCAACTGCCCATTCATGGCAAAGCAGCACTCGCCGAACAACTGTGCGTCCAGCCGAGCTGTCTCTGCGTCCCCCCTTTGCTAACCCGGACGAACCGTTTCTTGCGCTCCCTTTTCCGCCTTTTCATATTTTGCGCCCTTGCGCACTCCCACAGACGCCGGCAACATGCGCGTTGACGGTAAAACCCTGGGCAATCCCGTCTACGTGAGTTGCCTGTTCCTCCTCTCTGTTCTGCTCTCGCTCATCGGCCTTGCGCTTCTTCGAACTCGTGTCTGACTGTAACACCCCACGGTTCCTGAAACCATACCACTCGAAGGCGCCGACGACCGACACGACTCCTTCCTTCAATGTCACGGCTGCTGAGACGCCAATGCAGGTCGCCTCGAACGCCCTCTCTCGCAAGAGCCACTACCGTCACGAGGGCCAGTCGCTCGAGTACTGGGCGGCCAAGGGCTTCTACTTGGACCAGCTCGACGCGCAGGGCCAGGGCCATCTTGCACTCGAACACGAGTTGCCTGCTCAGATTTGCCGACGAGATCGTCAGGAAGAATTACGTGCGTTCACTCGGATCCGCTTCTCCGCGCTCGTGCTAATCTCTGCGCCGACACCTCATCCGGCTCTACGCCATCTCGCCCGACTAGGCCAACGGCGTCTACGAAGGTCTTCCCGAGAAGCTCAAGACGTTCGCGATGGGCGAGGTCGCCGAAGCGTGCAAGAAGGCTCGCCAGGTCGGCAAGAACCCGCAGTTCCAGCTCAAGAATGCTGGCGCCCAGTTGATGGGCATGGGCATTTCCGCTCCCAGCCAGCACGCGATGGACTCGACGCCCGCCCAACAGCAGCGAACAGTGTGTCATGTTACTTTCAGTAGAGTGAAGTAGCACCGCAGTGTACAGATCAGTTTACGTATCGCCTTCTCGCGAGCGTCGCTCTGTACAAGCCGGTCTTGCACGCTCTTCTACGCCCTACTGCAACCACAACGTCCCCTCAGTGCTCATCTCCGCCATCACGCCCGTTCGCAACCACTTCTGCCCCGCCGAAGTCGTCGAAGCCGCTTGACCTGGGTACGGCGGGAGTTGCGGGAGCAACTCGTCGGTGATGAGGAGGGACGAAGGGAGCGAGGTAGGTGCTGGAAGAGCAGGAGTGCGGACGAAAATCTGCTCAAGAGGAAGAGTCAGTGGAGAAAGAATGGGAAAGAAATAACCGACACGCACCTCGCCCTTGATGCGGCCGTCCGCCATGTCCGCCTCGTCCCCCCTAAGCTTGACCTCCATGCCAACCGTCGGCGCACCAACATGACTCTTCTCGTTACCCACCAGCCGCTGCACTCCAGGCGGCGGCAAGCGCTGCACATCAAACATGTGGCCGACGGTGAGCGGCGCGAGGAGGAGCGGGTGTTCGTAGGAGACGACGGTTGGACAGCCGAGCGCGCAGCGGAGAGTGTCGAGGCGGGATTGCTCGATGGCTGGAGGAGACGAGAGGAAGATTGCGCGCAGGCTCGTCAGGTTGATGTCCTTGCGAAGGCCCTTCCCTGCGCGCGATCAGCATTAGCAGGCGCTCTAAATGCGAAAGATTCGCACGCACAGAGGATCGAGTCCCAAAACGTCTGTTTCGAGACGGTTCCCTCGCGCAGGAGGCGAAGCTTGCCGTCCTTCGCATGCCGCACGATGAACGAAGCGTCGCCGTCGAGCTGTTGCAAGACGAGCTTGTACAGCGGGTCGACGAAAGTCTTGGCGGGAGCAAAGATGAGGGTCGCGGGTGGGGCGGATTTGAGCGTGAGGAGGGCGAGGATGTCTTCGGGAGTGGGTTCGGTGGGAAGAGTCGGAAGCGAGAGAGAGGCGGACCGGAAAATGGCGAAGAGGGCGAGACCGAGACCGAAAGGAGTGGAAGGGTGGTGGACCGAGACTACGTAGTCCTTGAGGGTCGGCTTCGTGGACTTTGGCGACACCGGGAAGAGGGAGAGCCACGAGACGAGCGAGGCAGTCAAGTTCTATGGATACGAAATCAGCGAGCGTCGGACGACAAGACATCAGCGGAGCCTACCTGGTTTGTAAAGTCGAGCGAGACGCCATCCGACATCATCGTGAGGACGACATCGTCCACATCCCCCTTCTCCGCGGCACCGTCCTTGCCCTCCCTCACAAGGCGCCGTCCATCCGCAAGCAGCTCCTTCATCTCGTCTACATCATCCAGCAGGACTTGGTGGCGTGGCGAAGAGGAGCTCGCTGCCAAGGCCGCGGATGTACCGACGACGGCGAGAACGTCGACGCCGCTCGGGACGCCAGCGCCAGCGGGAACGACGACAGGCTTGTGGGGGCTCGTAGCGAGAGCGAGAATGATGAGGAGAGCATCTGCGCGAGGACAGAGTCAGCCAGCGCGAGCGGAAATGACGCCAAGCAGGATGGACCTGTCGAATCCTCGAGAGAAACGAGTACCCTGCCTCCCTCGCCGCCGAATCTCTGCACGAGTCCCGCCCTGAGAGCAGTCACGACTTCGACGAGCCTCTCCCCTCCCTGGATCCAGAGACCACGCTGCCCTCCCTCCAAGACTGTCCCGCTCTGGTCGAGGATGTCGGGGAGCGTGCGAATGCCGCGGTCAGGGCGGTACGGCGCGCGCACGCCTCCGTTGCTGTAGTTGGTGTACACTGGCGACTCTCCCTGGTGGCGGGTTGGCGAGGCGACGCTCTGTCGACCCAGGAGGAACGGGTTCACTTGTGGGGGAGGAGGACGGATTTTGTAGTTGACAGCGAGGGCGACTGCGACAGCGCTGGCGAGTGCGAGAGTAGCGTTGTCGACCTGCATGGCTCACAGCAGCACGTCCAGACCGAGAGCGAGCGAGTGGGAGGTGGGAAAGAGAGAGATGAGCAACTCTCTGACCTCGACGACCGCGCTACCACCCTTTCGAGCTTTACGAGCTGGCTTGAGCTGCTATCATCTGACTGGCCTGATCTGCTACCGGACGAACCATGGCGGAAGTGATTGGCCTTGTGCGGAACTTCTATTCGTCGAGGAGGGCGTTGCTATCGCCGACAGAGCTTAGGAGCATCGGGCCCATCTGCTGTGCGTGTACCATCCTTGCCTTCGGTTTGTCCCAGCTGATCCGTCATACCGGCAGCTGCGCTCGAATCGCTCAACTACAAGCGAGCGCTCCTCCTCTCTGATCAAGTCCTCAAGCGGTCACCGGGCGATGCATCGGCTTTGGTGAGTCCGGGGACGGCTTGAGAGGATCAGAACGCTAACCTCAACCCGCGTACAGGCCCTCAAAGCGCTTGCGCTCTCCGTCAGCTCGAAACCTCTACATTCCTCGACCCAGCAAGACATCCTCAAAGTAGTCGAAGCGGTCAAGACGGCCAAAGGTGGAGCAGGCTTGGGAGATGCGGATGCCCTCATGATTCTGAGCCACGTCTTGCGAGAGGTTGACCGCGGTACGTAGACTTTCAGCGAATCCTGGCGAGATGGGGGCTCGCTTACCGTTCTTTTCGCAGGCGAGATGGCGCTCGAGCTGCTCACAACGGCGACACAACTGTATCCGGACAACGAGGAGCTCGCGCTCGAGGCTTTCACGCAGTACATTAGATCAAACGACTGCAAGAGCGCGCAACTCGTACGTTCGGCCCTAGTTTCGCTCATGGGCGTGCTCATTCTCCATATTTCGCACGCACAGGTCAGTACCAAGATGTCGAAGCGGTTCAAGGACGATCGGTACTTCTGGTGGTCGACCATGTCGACTATTCTCCAGGTCCGGGATCTTTCGCACCCGCAGGGCGAGCTCCTGCTCTCCCTGGTCGAGCGGCAACTCTCGACACGTTTCTCGACCATGTCGAACGCTCCAGCAGCCGACTCCGCAGGAGAGAAGCCGACCCCCCCTTCCTACGGCTCTGCAAACGAATTCCATGTCGTCACGCGCTTTCTCGAGCTGCGAGCACAGTACGCTGCGCTCAAAACCGACTCGCCTACTACCTCTACCTCTACCTCCTCATCCGCCCTCGTCCTCCCGTCCCTCCCATCCTCCGACACCCCGCCCTCGCCCGCAAAAGCCATCCTCGCGCACTTCTCATCCCCCGAAGCCGACAAATGGTGCGAGCAAAATCTCGGTCTCGATCTGTGGCGACGAGAAGCGGAGCTTACGTATGGATCTGTTGAGGGCGGCGAATGGAAGAAGCTGTGGGAGCGGCTGAAGGTGGCGCTGGAGAAAGGGTGCGTTCGTCCGCCCCGTCAGAGATGTGACGGGCACTCACAGGGTCCTCGCAGCGACATCAACTGGCACACGATGCTCTACCTCATCCGTGCAGCACTCGCCATCGCATCCGGCTCCTCCTCGACCTCAACCGACTCCTCCCCTTCCACCGAAGGCCTCAACCTCCTCACCCAAACACGACGGCTCTTCCGTTTTCTCGCTACCGACTCGCCAAGAGCGAACGTCGAGCGAGGTTACCTGCTTGGACAGCTGGAGCTTGCGCGCGAGTTACGGTCGAGGCGGTGGGAGGAGGGCGCGCCTTTCCTTATTCGCTCTCACAGAGAAAAAATCGCTGACGCGACATTCGGCGGCAGTCGACAACTACCTCGCGCTCGTCAAGGAGTACTTCGAGCGCTTCGGCTCGAAGGCTTGCTGCTTCGACGACCTGCATCCGTACCTCGAGGTTCTAAGCGATGCAGAGACGACAGACCTGCATGAATTGCTGACAGAAGCGTTAGAGGCAGAGCTGAAGGTACGCTCACCATTCGAAACCCCGATTGCGCAAACGAAGCTTACCAGCTAGTACCCGCAGACCGTTGCCGCCGCTACGAAGGTGATCAACGCCTGCAAGATCTTGCGCTTCCTCGCGGACGAATCTGCCGATGAGGCACAGGAGAAGGCGGAGGCGGAGGAGCACATCAAGCGTTACTTCGATGCCTTGCCGCTCGGTTCGTCCCCTCATATTAGCCTTCGTACCGCTCTTATTCGCTGACGATCGCAATAGGCAAGGATCTACCGCCCACGGAGCTGCAGCCGGCGGACGACTTTGCACTCCTTGCTGGTCAAGCCTACGTTTCCGCCTATCACCTTTCTCGTGAGTACTACCGCATATTCCTGCGCTTTCGCCAGCTCATAGGCTATCCGCAGACAACCGGTCGTATATAGAGCGCGCCCTCGTCCTCTTCGAACACGTCCTGCTGCGAAGCAAGTACAAGTACCAGGTCCGTATCCTCACAATCAACATCCTCCGCCTGCTTGGTGCCTCGTCCGCCGCTCTTGCCCACTACCGCCTCTTCGGCGTCAAGAACATCCAGTACGACACGCTTGGGCACCTCGTCCTGGCACGCGGCTCGACTTACGCGATCGAGTCGGGCAAGGATGTTGGCGTTTTCGAGGAGGCGCTTACTACGTCGACTTGGTATGCGAGCGGGCAGCGAGAAGCACGTGAGATGGTTGTCAAGGCGTTCAACAACAACGCCCTGTCGAAGGTATGTTAAACTCGCCTGACTCCGCCTCCGCACATTTGACCATATTCTCCGCCCAGATCGAAGACTTCTCTGAGTTCCGCCACCGACTCACAAACTCGCTCCAACATGGTCTCACGACACTCGAGACGCTCCGCATGCGCGTCTTGCGAGGCGTACTTGACGCTGCAACAACGGACGAAGCGGTGCGGGCGCTCAAGCGGTTGAGCGAGGCTTCCGCAGGTGAGTCTCCCCTACTCAGTGTATCTCCGGACTGTGCTCATAGCGCGTGGCCCAGACTCGTACGCGGACAACCGCGACTTCAAGACGCTGCCGAACTATCAGAGCAAGGAGTCGCGGCAAATCTGGCAGCAGACGGAGATGGGAGAGCGGCTAGACGTGCGATCCCGCGTCTCCTGACGAGACCACGGATCGCTTACGAGTTGTTGCACAGGCGGACTGGCTGCGTGCGATGGCCAGTACGTACTCGCGCTTCTTCGCGCCGGCGGCGCGGGTACCCGCCTGCGAGGCGCCGTCATGCGTACGTCTCGCTTTACCTTGGTGTGCTCGGCTTTGTGCTGACAGTGCGACCATGCCAGATGACACGGGCGGAAGCCAGCTTGGTCTCCTTCTCTCACGTCGCGCAAGTCGCCCTCGTCGCAGAACTCGCGCAAGCGCCCGAGGCTGAGCAGGCTGTGCTCGTCTTCTTCAAAGGTATGCCTACGCTCGGCTGGTGCCTGGAAAAAGCGCTGAAGCTCTGCACTGCAGAGCAAGGCGAGCTGTTCGCTGCGACCGTCGATGACCCGAAGTCGCTGCCGTGGGAAGTGCTGCAGATCGCGGAGATCACGCTAGAGGTGCGTGAACGTCCTTCATAGGCACTCGATCGTCGCTGACGCACGTAAGCAGGCTTTCGCACTACTGGAGCTCGGCATCGACCAACGATTAGGCGAGCTGGCGACGGCGAAAGCGGCAGACCAGGTGGGCCGGGATTCATGCGCAGACTAACGACGCAGATGCTGATCTTCTTGCAAGCAGGCGAAGCACTCGAAGCGTCTTCGGGCGTGCCGCAACTCGGCGCGCGACCTCGTCAAGCCTGTCGGCGCCAAGATGACAGCGTACGGCAAGAAGGTCGGCAAGGACCGACCAAAGGTCGTGGCAGCCGCCGCCGACCTCCAAGCTTTCCCTGCTGTGCGCATCGACGTCCTTCGCGAGGTTGGGAGAGCTAGCTGACCTCGTCCGGTTGCCCAGTTCGACGAGGCCCGCATCACAAACGTCGCGCACGCTCTCGTCGAGTCCCGACGCAGTGCAGCCGAAGCGCTCGGCTCCGCTATGCATCGAAGGACGGCCAAGTAGAGTTTAACAGTATTCGCAATACTAAAACAAGATGAACAACGGAAGGGGATATCTACAAACGTTGGCGGGCTACTTTCGACTCAGACGAAGCGCGAGGAGTGGTGCAAGGGAGGCGAGGACCCAGGCAGCCGCGACGACAAAGATGGCCTCGGGGCAACGGTCGATGGCGATCATGTTGACTGCGCCGAAAATGGTCGGCCCGAGTGCGGAGAGCGAGACAGTCGCGACGGCGGAGAGACAGGCGAGCACCTTACCGGCGTCGCCTGGTGCTGCAAGCGTGAGGGCGATGGACTGGAGGGCGGGCGGCGAAGTCGCGGCAAAGGCTGTGAGTGCGGTGCTTGAGAGGAAGGCTGTCGGTCGTTTCGTCGGGATTGTCGCGACGAGGTAGCCGAAGACAGTTGTGACACCACCGAATAACGCGAGCGACGCGTTCCAGTCTGCGGCGAAGAGAAGGTATGAGCAAGCGATCATTGTGCAGGTCAACCCGAACGACTAACTCAAGTCCGCCCTCCGCTCCTTTAACTGTTCCGCACTCGGAGACTGATCGTGAAGCAACGGATGCGTTTCGGTCCGTTGTCCGTAGTCGTCTAGCGTTCCCCCGGTGGCCTTCGCCTTGCGAAGGAATTGGATGAGGAGGGGAACGACGGCCACGAGCACCACGAGCTTGCAGAGCGACGTGTAGGTGATCCATCGACCGATTTGTTCGGGTGCCCACCCGAATTTGGCCCGAGCGTACAAAACCTTGACCGGACCCTGCGTGCGAAGAGACGAGTTTAACTTATCGGGCGAATACTCGAAGCGATGTCGAGGCTCACGAGACCCTGTTCGATGCAAGCTATGTCAGCACTGCATGTGAAACGCTTATGCGCGGTACGCACAGGGATGACCATCAGGAAGAAGTACGAGCTCGCAACGAGGAGGAGCTTGTAATCACGCCTGCCGTTCACCTTCTCGGGCAAGAGAATCTTGAAAGGCTCAACGAGCTCCTTTGGTGCAGCCAAGAGCCGCTTGATAAGCGGAGTAGCAGCAGGCTTGGTAGATGCGAGGTCGTCGGCATCCGTGTTGACGGCTGTAAGTTTTCGATTCTCCGGCGTAAGCGATTCGGGCATGAAGAAGATTACGACAAGATATGCGAGGCGTGCAAGGATGCTGAGAGTGTACGGCGTAGCCGGGCCAAGCCTCCACGAGCGCATGAGGAGCGGTCCTGCGGCATCCATCTCTCGTCAGGCTCAATGCGAGCAGCGAGCAGCGCGCGATAGTCGACGCACCGATCAGCGGCCCGACCGCTTGTCCTGCAAACTCGGACGCCTCGTAGAACGAGAGGAGCTGAGTCTTCGAGGCCGCCTGGGAAGTGTCGCCAAGGTAAGCTGCCGCGATTGTCGCTGCGGCACTGCAGGCTGCGATAGTCAGGTCGAGATTCCTTCGACCTGTTCGAAACGGAAACGCACAGCTGGCCGCCTGACAAGCCTGCAATCGCCGCCATGAAGAGGAGAAAGCTGAATCCGAAGGTTCGGGGGAAAGCTAAGACGCTGCGCTCAGCGAGAACGTCAGTACGGCTTGAACAGATGAGAAGTGGCTTCGTGGAGGACGGACAGTAACATCATGACCGCCTGAATGGTCTCGCTTGCCGAGATGAACGCGAGGACAATCTTGCGACCCTTGCGGTCACTGAGCGAGCCCCACCAAGCCGCAGTCAAGGCGCTCAAGATACCCGCGACGAGCAGAACCGTCGACACTGCGAGAAGAGACGTCATCCCGAGTCGTATGAAGCACGGGAAGGTAAAGCGGACTCACCGACGCTCGTGGTGCGCTTCTGCACGATCGGCGAAGACCTGCACAGAGCCATCCACTTGTCCTGCTCTTTGCTGACTCTGGAGTCGAGAAAAAAAAATGTAGGCTGAGGAAAGGTGCCATCGGAAGCTGCCACTGCTCGACACGCGATCTGCGAAGAATCGAAGGTTCAGGACTTGCAACTCCGCCGGGGCGGCTCTTTGACGCACCTGGCCGTACAGGTCAACCTCGATTGACGCCGTCATGCCAGCGAGGAGAGCAAAGACGAAGTAAGCTGTCGGGAGGAGACGACAGTCAGTCTCGCTGCAACCCTCGTTGGCGGGATATCGAACATACGCGGGATGATCCTGCGGAAGAAGACAGTCAGTCGTCGTCCCAACTTCGTCGAACAACGAGACGCACCACCAAGCTGACCCCTTCGTCGTATCGGCCGAAGCGCCGACTTCGCTCGTTGGCATCGCCTCTGCGGCCGTATCCGCCAACGTAATAGCCCCCATCACAGTTCGGGTCCAGTAGCGTCGCTCAGACACCGCAATCGAGTGTACAAGCCTCGCGAGCAGATCGGCAAGTCGCAAGATCCTGTTCGCAACGCGGCCTTCGCAGGATCGAGGTCGGGCGAGCTGACGTCGTCGATGGAGGCGATCGAAGGACAGGCGAGCGAGCTGACGAGACTGGATGGAACGAGCAGGGGAAAGAGGGACCGCGAGAGCGTTGACGAGGAGGACAAAGGCTGCCGCCTCCTCGGAACCCGCGAGGCGAACAAAGGGGAAAGGGGGAAAGATAGGGCGAGAGTGAAACAGCGATCCGTAGCAAACGAGAGAGAAGTCTACAGGGGCGGAAGAGGCGCTCAGATGACGCCTTCGGGTATCTGCGAGAGCGAGAGGTGTCAGCTTGCAGCGGGACGCGGAGGCGACTTTAATGCACCTCATCTGTTCCTTCGAACGTGAGCGGGTCGAAGGCGGTGCCGGCACCGATCTAGCGCACACAGGCGTCAGCGATAGAGGAAGACGGAAGACGCGGAAGCGGATGCGGACGCACGAAGAATTTCGAGTTGAACTCGACCCAATGCAGACGGAGGGCGTGCAGGAAGGCGGACAAGCCCTCCATGACACAGAGACTGCGCCAAGCGGCTCGTCAGCAGGGGGTACACGAGAAGGAGAAAGAGAGGGAGAGGCCGGACGCACATCGCGATAGTCAGGACGAACCACATGGCGAAGAGGAAGACGAGCATGACGACGGCGAGGACGCCCTCGAAGCCGAACGCGTTCTCGATCGTCATGTTCCACAGGACCTCGGAGAGCTGGGCGTGCGCGAGCGAGAGCGCCCAGAGGCGGAGATACGAGGCGGTGTTGGAGATGCAGCCGAGGCAGAACTCGATAGTGTCTGTTCGGCATCGCGTTCGTCCAGCACAGCGTCAGCGACTGCAGCGACTGCTGATGGCAAGGGAGCGAGAGCGAGAACGCACGGATGACCTGGTGAATGATGACCTCTCCTAGATCGTGTCCCTCCTCCTCCGCCTCCTCCGTCATCGCCACCGCATGGCCCTGATGCGCTCCCTCCCCATCCGCATCCGTCTCGTCGTCCGTCGCATGTGCGCCGTTCTCGCCGTTCTGGATCCCGTGGTACCCTTGCTCCTTGATCTTGTGCATCTCGCGGTACTCGAGGTAGGGGCGCGTGCAGAGCATCCAGGGGATGCAGACGAGCGCGAGGAGGAGGAGCACGACTTGGACGAAGGCTTGACCGGGGTAGAGCTGGTCGTCCGGGTTGACCTGTGTGAGAAACGAGACGATCGGCAACGCAAAGCTCGAAAGTGTCAGTCACCCTTTCCGCTCGGCGGATCGAGAGACGTCACGACGCACGTTTCCAGGGCTGAGGAACATCTGAATGAGCATGTTCAGTAGATTGGGCGGGTTGCGGCCTGCAGCCTCCCAGTCGACCGACCACTTGTAGACGATGCAGACGACGAGATAGCCGAAGATCGACTCCATGAAAAGAATTTGGGGGAGGAACTCGGCCCAGATCAGTTCGGGGCGGTTGAAGTGGAGGTGGTTGAGGACTTGGAGGCAGATGGCGAACGACATCTGCGAGAGGTCGTCGCGCCGTACGTGATCAGTCTCCGTGCGTTCCGCGGCAAGCCTTGCGGAGATTCCTGAGACATCCGACTCACGTGCAGGACGCCGAGCACGATCGACATCTTCATCTTCAGCGAGTTGGTGAAGATGAGGGCGTTCTCGGCCCCATGCCACCCAGGATCAAGCCCAATCCAGTACCTGCTCGACGTCTGGATCGCCTCGACTGCCTTCCCGGCGGATCCCTCGACGGGCCAGCGCCACTGCGACGGACCGACGCGGAGCGAGAGAGAGAAGATGTCGTTGTACATGATTCCGGTGTAGATGGCGAAGGCGCCCATGAGGAAGATGATGTATCGGCCGAAGTAGAACGTGTCGAGGATCTGCGCAGCAAGACGAAAACTCTCGAGGTCAGCCGCCGCACGGGAAGGTTCGGCGAGTCGACCGGAGGAGAGAGAAGAGAGAGATAAGACGCCGAACACACCTCGCTGCCCATGCCCTTCTTGCCAAACTTCTTCTCGAGCATGATGAGCACCAACGCGCTGAGCATCATCAACGCTCCATGACCGATGTCTCCAAACATGACGGCGAACAAGAACGGGAAGGTGATGACGGTGAACAAGCCCGGGTTGACTTCCTGGTACGAGCCGATCCCGTACGCGTCGATGATGTTCTGGAACCCTTCGGTGAACTTGTTCGTGCGGTGAAAGGTCGGGGGCGTCTTGGTCGTGCGCAGCTCGTGAAGGAGGGCAGAGACGGAAGTGCCGGCGTTCTCCTGTGTGCCGCGTGGCACCCCAACGTCAGCGCTCTTCACGCCAGCAGGACGATCCGAACCGCGAACAAGACGTTGCACGCACCGAAGCCCTCCTGAGCGCCGCCTGAACCTGCGGGATATCCCTCGTCGGGACCCACCCCTCGGCCACAAGCATCTTCCTCCCTTGATCCCACCGCCACATGTTCAACGTGGCAAAGACGATCTTCTCCTTCCTGACGAGCGCCCACCAAGCCGAGATCGAGTCGGCGAGTTTGAGCAGTTCGGCGCGGCGGGTTTGCTTCGTGTTGTACAGGACGGAATGGAGGTCTTCGATGCGCGAGGTCACTTCGCGCAGCTTGTCGGAACGCTTGTCAGAGGACGAGTCGATAGCGAAGAGCGTCGCGCCCATCGCTGCGCACGCTCGAACCATCAACCATTGGCACTCGGTCCGTTCAGAAGTGTGCGGCGAAACTCACACTCGGCAATCTTGCGAATCTTGTCCAGCAAGTCCTGACCGTGGGCAAAGATGACAAACGCGTTCTTGCGAAGACGCTTCTCCTCGCCTCCGGCCGAGTCGGACGTCCCTTGGACAGTCGAGGGCACGGGGAGGACGTCGTCGGCGATTTCGGCCGACTGGGGCCAGCCGGGTCAGCCGGGTCAGCACGAGAGTGTGAGAGGGGACGGAGGGGAGGCAGAACGCACGTTCATGTAGAGGTTGCCGCGGAGGACGCGCCAGAGGACTCGCTCGAACGTGGCCATGCGCGAGCGGTCAATCGTGCCGGCTACGAACCTGCGGCGTCGAACACGTCAGTCCCCGTGCTCGACCGAACGGAGCGCTCGAACACACTCGAGCTCGAAACCTCCGGCAGCGGCGTCGCCCGCACCTCCAGCGGGTCCAGCATGCTCGACATCGCCCAACAACGGCGCGTCGATCTCTCCCTGCTCAAAGCTCGCCCTGTAGTCCCCAGGCGCACCCCGCGCTCGCTGAGCGTCAAGGAAGAACCTCTCGGTCTCCCTCAGGACCTGCCTCGCCTCTTCCAACTCGAGCGCCCGCTTCTCGAGGTTCTCGAACGAGGTGTTCATCGCCTGCACGCGCGACTCGGACTCGGAGAGACGCGTGTCGAGGTCGTCGAGTGCTTGCGGGCCTGAGCGGCCGGAGAGGAGCGCGAGGGTCTCGGAGGCTGGGCGGATGTGGATCCCTTGCGCGGCGATCTGCTGCGTCAGGAAGCGGAGACGGCGTTCGGCCTGCGTCGAGGCGGCGGTCAGCGTGCGCGCGGGAAGACGCTGGGGGCGTGTACGCGCCTCGTCGCAGCGGCGGATCTGCGAGACGTAGGTGCGCTGGAACGGGTTGACGTCGGGGTTGAGCTGCGTGCGCCGCGTCAGCGCTCGCGCATTCGGGTGCGCCCGGGTGCGAGTCGGCGCGTGCACTCACGTCCTTGAACTGGATGCGCTCGAGGTCGCCGAGTGCGTCGACCGTGGCGTGAGCGACGTCGATCGGGCAGAAGAGCTGCACACGGTCGTCCGGCGTCAGCGCGGTCGCTGAGGTCGCTGGGCGGGAGAGCGGGGTGGTTGCGCACCTGCACGAGGGTCATGTGCTCGCTCCCTGTGTGCCGCTGTGAGCGTGAGCGTGTGCGAGTGCGCGGGAGCGGGAGCGGGAGGGCGTGGACGGACGGAGGAGCGAGGGGTACGGCGTGGCCGCGGAGTCTGCCATCGCGGGCAGTCCTGTCGAGCGTGTCGGTCGCAGTGAGCGCACGGCAGAGAGCAGAGTGTCGTGTGCGACGAGGACGACGACGACGACGACGAGACGACGGCTTGGTCGCAGACACTCTCCCGCTCGCCCGCCACGATGCAGCCGTACGAGATTGCGGTCGACGAGGGCGACTTCGAGGACTTTGGCATCCACGCCCAGCAGGAGCCGCTCTACTCGGACGCAGGGAACGGTGCGCCTCCCTCTCCCTCCGCCGCCCCATCCGAGCGCACCCTCCGCTCACCGCTCGTCGCCCCGCAGAGCAAATCGCCCAGCAGCAGCGCATCGCCGAGGCAGCAGCCGCGCAGGCCTCCGCACTCGAAGCGCTCGGCGCCGTCCCCGAACCCGTCAAGCGCTACCTGATCTCGCTCTGGACGCTCCTCAACGCTCCCCAGCCCAACCTCGGCGAGATCCAGTCCGCGTACGAGGCCGGGTGGAACAGGCTCACCGACAGGTTCTACGCCAAGTCCGAGTGGCCCGACGCAGAGATCATTGCTCCCCTCGTCAACCATGGTCAGTGTCGACGCCGTCCTTTCGTCGCCCTCCTTCTCGCAGTCTCGCGCGAGGCGTGTCCTGACGGTTTCGCTTGCGCGCACGCAGACGAAGTCTTCCTCGCCCTGTACCGCGAAAAGTCCTTCCGGCACATCTTCGCCAACCTGAACCCGAACCTCGACGACCGCATCCAGTCGTACGACCAGTACTGCCAGCTCTTCAACCTCATCCTCAACGCGCCCGGTCCCTTGCCTGTTGCGCTGCCCATTGACTGGCTTTACAACATGTGAGTGCGCGACCCCCGGCCCTGAGCCCCCCCCCCCCCCCCGGTACGAGGGGTGACTCACGCTGATGACGAGCGTCGCGCAGCATCGACGAGTTCGTGTACCAGTACACGGCTTTCGCGCTCTGGCGCAGCAAGAACCAGGGCAAGACGGACGAGGAGAAGGCGATCCTCGCCGAGTCGGGCCAGGTGCGTCCCCTTCCGCTTTTCTTGCGCTCGCAAGGAACGAATGCTGACCAGTGTATGGCGTGCAGGTCTGGTCGTGCTACTCGGTCCTGAACGTCCTGTACTCGCTCATCCAGAAGAGCAAGATCCAGGATCAGCTCGCCGCGGCCCAGAAGGGCGAGGATGTCGAGTGCGTCTGCGAGTCTTGATCATCCGCCGAGACGCCACGCTGACGAAGTGCCGGCACGCAGGGCGGCTGCGGGCGAGTACGGCTCGATCCCGCTGTACCACAACCTCGGGTACTTTGCGATTCTCGGCCTCGTACGCGTGCACGTCCTCCTCGGCGACTACACGCTCGCGCTCTCGATGCTCGACCACATCGACTTGAACAAGAAGGCGCTGTTCACGCGCGTCACCTCGGCGCACGTCGCCGTGTACTACTACGTCGGGTTCGCGTACCTCATGCTCGGGCGGTACCCGGACGCGATTCGCGCGTTCTCGCACATCCTCTTCTTCGTCCTCCGGTTGAAGCACTTCCAGCGCGGGTCGCAGTTTGACCAGATCAACAAGACGGCCGACCGGATGTACGCGCTCCTCGCCATCTGCCAGGCTCTGTGCCCGACAAAGGTCGACGAGGGCATCTCGACCGCGATGAAGGACAAGTTTGGCGAGCAGTACGGCAAGATGGTTCGTGGCGGCGCCGACGCCCTCCCCGCGTTCCAGGAGCTGTTCACCCACGGCGCGCCGCGGTTCATCTCGCCCAACCCGCCGCCGTACGAAGCCGAGTCGGACGAGGTCCTGTCGCAGTACGCCTCGCTCATCGACCCCTCGGCACACCAGCTCTCGATCTTCCTCGCCGCCGTCGAGCCCCAACTCACCACCTCGACCCTGCGCTCGTTCCTCCGCCTGTACACGACCCTCGGCACCGACAAGCTCGCCAAGTTCCTCGAGCTCGAGGACGAGGAGAGCGTCCTCGAGATGCTCATGACGGCCAAAGGCGCGGCGAGGAAGACGACCTGGGTCAAGGGCTCGTTGCTCGAGGGCGAAGAGACGGGCATCAGCGACATCAACTTTGGGATCGACGAGGGACACCTCACGGTCGCCCAGTCGACCACCTCGCGCCGCTACGGCGACTTCTTCTCGCGCCATGCGCTCAAGTTTTCGGACGTGTACGAGCAGCTTCGACACAAGCCCCTGCCTGTGCCCAAGCCTCGCGCGGCGCAGCAGTCTGCAGCGAAGGACGAGGGGAAGAAGGTTGGGTTCGCCGATGTCGAGGGGCAGAGGAGGGAGATCAGGGTGTAGGCACGGAGACGAGGGTCGTAAAACTGCTCGCGCTCTGAGCAGGCTGTAGTTCCTCTCTCAGAAGGACGTCGGTAGGTTGGCTTGAACTCGTTTCGGCCTCGTTCGGTTTGTCGGCGTGTTTGACGAGCTTCGCGGCGAGGAGATTGCTCTCTCGCTCTCTCGCTCTCTCGCTCCAATCCTCCTCACTCGTCCTGCCGAATCGCTCTCCGGCCTGTCGCGCTTGCTACGCTCGGTTTCTAGGCTGTGAGATCTGTCAAGATCTGGCAGACGTACCCTACAGGTGCGCCCATCTCTTCGCGTCCTCGCGCAACCTCGTCGGCTCACGAACGCGCGCACCTCTCTCCCGCAGAACGTCGTCGTGGGCTTGGTGGAAGACGATGGATAGCTGGCCTGCCAAGTCTCGTGGTGAGACCCGATTCGGTCTGTCTGTCTGTGGCTTCGGACCTTCGCCAGGTCCGCTTGCGCTCTTCTTCGTCTCTCTGCCGCTTCATCAGCTCACAGACGAAGCTCGGGCGCGAACACAGATCAGCACTGCGGCGCGACCGTCGCAAAGCGTTCCGGCGGGCCAGCATAGCCTCACAGAACGCTGACGCGCCCATCCTGCGCCTCCCGGACGAGCTCTTCGACGAAGATAGCTTTTTTTTTTTCCCCACCTCCTCGCCGACTCCTTGTGGGCGCTTCGAACGTCGAGGCTGGCGCGGGACTGACAGTCCTGCTCGAGAAGGGAGGAATGGATGGATGTCGGATGCCCGACTTTCAGCGTTCCTCTCCCGGTTCTCTTTCCTTCGGCAAGCCAAACTCGGCTACACTCCCCCGACTCCACTAAGCTCTCCGGTGGTGCGTGGCAGGGGGATACCGCGCGCGCGACGATACTGCCGGGAGAAGAACATCCACCTCGACTACGCCTACACATCGGATTTGCCAGAAGCTGGGTCGACGGACCGCGCGCAGGACGATACGGTTTGCTTCGCCCAAGTAGCGAGTGGACTAACGACTACGATTTCGGACCAGTTGTCGACGACTTTGCTCGCCGTGATTCGCCCATCGAGTTCCCGTGGGAACTCTGCGGGGACTGCAGTCTCTCTGACTACGACTACGGCTCGTCGTCGGCGGCCACAAGCCCAGACGAGGACAGCGACTTGGATCCCGCGAGACTGGGGCTACCGCACCGTCGGTCCCGCCGACTTCGCCGCCGCGCACCCGCCTTCTTCGCCGTCGTACCTCCCGCTGTCCCCCCCCCCCGAGGAGCAGTTCGTCTTCGAAGAAGTGCAGACGGTGGGTTGGGAGGCGGAGGTGTTGTCGGAGTTCGAGGAGGAGGAGATGCAGATTGAGTGGAGCGGGTCGAGTGACGGCGAGGATGCGGACCGGAAATGGCGCGAGTTCGAGGGCGCTGACGACGACCTCGACGCGCTGATGTAGACAGAGCTGGCGAGAAAGGTAGGACTCCTCTCAAACCTGAAGACGACTGCGACGGGCACATTACGACGCTATGCAAAGCTGCGGTGGAATGCTAAAGGCTATGGGTAAAACGATAAGGGTATGCCGAGCGAGAGACGAAAATCGAAAGTAGTGGTACAAGGAACGACGGGTGGGCTACTCGGTCTTGTTGACCTTTTCCTTCAAAGCTCGGCCGTTGAGCTGGCTTGTCGGTGTCGAAGCGAGCTCGTTCGGACCGTTGACCTTGCTTTGGGGGACGTCGCCTCGCTGGATGCGCTTAGCGACTTTCTGGTCGTATTCTTCGCGCGACATGCGGGTGCCGAAGAGGATGCTGCGAAGCGAGACGAGGTGAGCGGGCTGAACGAGCGGTTTGAGCGAAGCGACGCGACGCACTCCCAGGAGATGAACCAGGGCTGCGAGTAGTTCTTCTTGAGGCCAGCCACCTGGTCTGCACGAGCAAGAAACCCGTGTTAGCGCGCCCTCAACAGCCTTGAGGCAGACAGCGAAACGCACGGTGAATGTCGTGGTAATCGGCGTTGTTGCCGAAGAGGTGCTGAAGCGGGTCCCAGGGGAAGGCGAAACCGCAGTGATCGTCGACGGTCTTGAGTGTCGAGACGACGAAGAAGAGGGTGGCTTGTCGAAGCGTCAAGCCCGACATCATGTGCGCGATGCCTGAGCCGCAAGTGTCGAGGACGAAGCCTTCGAGTGGGTGATTGTAGAGAGCGCCGAACGAGTAAGGGACGTAGAGGCGGTGGTGCCAGGAGTGGATGGTGCGGTATAGAAAGGTGATTTGGTGTGCCGTGCGGTGCATCATGTACTGCCAGCCGTCGAGGATGATGCTGCGTAAGCAGAATTAGCGTAATTTCAGCTGCAAAGAGGGAACGGTAACGCACGCAGCCCAGGTGAAGCGAAGCGCAGGAATCGCCCACCAGTAGACGAGCGACGTCAACTGCTCGCCGTACCGCGCCAGCATCTGCGCGCCCGTTTTCGGGCCCAGTATCGTCATGGCGCCCGTCGCGACCTTTACTCCCCAGCGATTCAGATCCGCCGCATGGTCAACCTCGACACCGGATTCGCTGAACCAGGCGTACGCCGTCGCCATCTGGATGACATGCTGAACGACAACGGCGATGAGGACTTCCCGTACGCTGACTCGGTTCTTCCGCTTGGTCTCCTCTGGCTCGTGGATCCTGTGCCGCTCGAAGCAGTCCCAGTTGAGGTTGTCGAGGAGAGTGAAGAAGAGGGAAAACGCCCAGTACGTGACGACTGGCGCAATGATCGAGAGGGTCTTGTCGGACAGGCCGGGCACGACCTCGTCTCGTGCCGCGAGGTAGACGGGCAGATAGCTCGAGGGGAGCGGCGATGGGAAGTGCGGCGCGAAGGCCGCGTACGGCGCCGACGAGTTGAACATGCGAGACAAGTCGCGCCTTGCGATGTTGGGAGTCGTCTGGTGGTGTCTGTCGCTCGCCCGCTCGCCGTGCTGGATCTGGCGCGAGAGGCTGTTGACCGGTGAAAGTGGCGAGGAGGAGATGGGCGGTTGGTGCGGGTGCGCTGGCACTTCGGGAGTTGCTGGTGTTTCGACAGTGGTTCAAGGAAGTTTCTGGCGCTCTTTAGGCAGCGAAAAGCTTGAGCGAGAGCGAGTCGGCGCGGATTGAGGGACCTGCTTCGGCGAACAGCTCGCGACTTCGCAGAAATCGGACACCTCGACAACTCGCTGGACAGCCTGGGAGTGCAGTAAGCGAGTGTGTGAATGCAGTGGGAGTATAGGGAAACGAGAAGGAGGGAGAACGACGATGCGAGACGAAAGAAAGACTGACAAACAACGAGGAGGAGACGAAGGGGGGAACGAAACGAACGGCAAGAGATGGAACAGCCTGAGACGAAGACACTGCATGCCGGGAAGAGAATAGGAATATGCACATGCGAGTAAGATGCGGAATACGGTGACCGGAACGAAGGAGGGCAAGGCGCGGAGGAGCGAAACGGACGACCATCCGGCAGTAATGTCCTGTCAGCAGACGACGTCGGCACGACGGGAGCGGTCGGTCATTGGCCGAAGGTGAGGATAGACGCCGTCGCAGCGCGCTCAAGGCCCATCCTGCGCGTGTAGAGCATCGCTCCGCCCGTGCCGAGCTTGAGCGACGGCCTCGCGCCCATCTTGCTCGAAGGCGGGCAAGGCGAGCCGCCGGCTGGCCCACCAGGACTCGAGCCGTTCGTGCCGAACGACGAGTCGCCCTCGTGATCTTCCTCCGTGATGGAGAGGGTCGCGGTCGAGGCTGCGACAGAGGCAGCTGAGGCGCACGCCGTGCTCGACGATGACGCCTTCTTCGAACCGTGAGGGAACTGAAACCCGCTGGGCTCGAGCGAGGAGCGCGACGAGGTAAAGGCCGAAGAGGAGAGTGGCCGGCGGGACCGGGCGAAGCCGCTGGTCGACGACATTGCGCCGGCAGCATCGGCGGCGCGAAGGAGGGTCGACGCGTGCTGCGCCTGACCGAAAGTGAAGGAGGATGCTCGGTTGAATTGGCGTCTTTGGTCGCGAAACTTGTTGAGATTGAGCGAGCGCTTGGCGTCGTGCTCCGGGTGGTCCATGACAACGTAGCCGCCAACGCAGCGTTGCTGTGGGCGCGAGCATGCGTCAGACCGCGCTCAGACTGGATCTCACGCCGCAACTCACAGGGAATGCCTTGTAGTACGACTCGTATCCGCCCTGCAGGATGTACAGCTCCGGATAGTGGATGTTCGGGTAGGCGGCGATGTTCTTCAGGCGGTCCTGGTTGCGCAGGTGCTTGGCGCTGCGGAGGAGAGTCACGGTCAGTCTTTAAGTCTGGAGGCTCGGAGAAGGCAGCCGGAAAATCACCTCGTTGGCGCACGCTTCGCGCTAAACTCGCAGTGAAAGATGAGCACCGTCTTGCCCTCCTTCGCAACGCACTCGCTCGTGCTGGGCCTGGGCGGGTTCGGCGAGTTGAGCAAGCGCGCCTCGACGTCCGCGAGTTCCGACAGGTTGATCGCGCCTTCGATGTGGCCTCCGTCGTATTCGTAGTCGAATCGGCAGTCGATGATGAGGAACTCTTTGATCTCGTCGCTGTACTTGCCGCTCTGCAGGTCGTGGAGCTGCGATACGAACCAAGTCAGTCGATGTCCTCGATTGGGGAAGAAGCGGGCGAACGCACCGTCTCGGGCAAGATGCGCATGAGGCCATCCTCCTTGACGCCAAAGCACGGCAACACCTTCCCCTTTGCCTCCTGTTTGCGGAACCCAGCGATGGGGCTGCCCATTTCCGGACTCAGCGCGACCGACTTGCCAAGATCGACGCTCGCGCCCGCCCGGCGCCCGACAGTCCCGAAGTGGTCGCTGCCATCCATCGTCGCGAGCGACGCGTGGGCACCAAGCATACGGGGCGAGTCGTCCGGGACGTTCGGGTCGCGCGCCGAGAGTGGGCCGTTGATGCTGCTTGAGCTGCTCGGGTTGGCGGTCTGGACGGCCTGCGGGACGCAGAGGAACGATGCCTCCGCGACCGAGTTGGACCGACGTGACGCGCGCAACAGCGGTACAGGCGCTGGCTTGCCGTCCTGCGCCTGCGTCGCATGCCGCTTGTTGTTGTTGTTGTTGATGATGAACGAGGCCGAGTTCTCGTTCGTTGTGGTCGGCGGCGGGCCGAGAGAGGCGAAGCTCGCGAGAGACGGTCGCGCATTCAAGCCGATGGCGGAGCGCTGTCTCCGTGCAACGCGCATGGGAAGCGACGCCGTGCTTGCGGCCTTCTCGAAAGCGCGACGGCCGCCAACCGCGCCGAGAGACGCGCCTCCCGTCGGAGTGGGCGAAGCGGGCGTCGGCGAGTTCTCTTGTTCGAGAAAGCGCTTGCGAGACTGCGGTATGGGCGAGAGGTTGTCGCCGGGAGAGAAGCCGAACATGTCGGCGAGGCGGTCGTCTGCACCTGAGCGGTCTGCATCCGAGCTGGGTGGCGATGAGCCAGGTTCGACGCCACCGAAGACGGGCTGTGCGGCGCGCGACTCGGAGACGGAGCGAGGCTGACTTGCTGAACGAAGCGCGATAGGCGACGAGAGCTTGCGTTCGGGCGACTCGCCGTCGACCTCCATCCGGAACGGTGACGACTCGAGCTCTTTCCGCAACGTCGGCAGGCCCGGATCAGACTTGCGCTTCGCTGGTGCTGGGGGCGGTGGGGGTGCGAGGCTGCTGGCAGGGGCAGTAGGGCGCTGCGGCTTGCCCCACCCACTTGGAAGGGCATTGCGTGACCGCGAGCCGGCTGACAGTCGCCGCGGCGCCGGCATCGAGCCTTTGGCACCGCTGAAGGCATCGACACGAGCCGACTCGACGCCGTTGTCGCCTGCGCGGAACTCAAAGGCGGTCTTGGAGAACGGCGGGCGGAGCTTCTCCGACTGTGACGGCGGGACGGTCGCAAAGTGCGGCAGAGCGGGACGGCTGCTCGACGCAGATGACGACGCATGCGAGTCGGTGGTGACGGGAACGATGGCGGGGACCTGGAAGTAGTCGGGCGAGGTTGGGCGAGGGATGGAGAGCGGGAGGGTGGGCGCGAACGAGGTCTGCGTCGGCGGTGCGGACCGTCCGGGCTTGAAGAGGCTCTTCAAGAAGGGGTGGTCTTCCGTCGAGGCGGCAGCGGAAGACGAAGGGACGGTGGTTCGCGAGTGCGGACAAGGAAAGACGGGTGGGCGAGGAGGGAGACGGTTCTGCCTCGACGCGCTCGACGACGGCCCCGCTACCGGCTGTCGAGGAGCAGGAGCGGGTGAAATGTCCATCGCGTCGACAGGGAACGGAGCCGGGCCATGGGAGCGCGGTCGAAGGTGTGCGGGGAGGGGCGAGGGGTGAGCCTGATCGTCCGAGGTGATGCACCTGCTCGCACGACCCAGGTCAGCTCGCGCGCTCGCCAGCCTGATCTAGTGGAATCACGCACATCGAGCTGGCAAAGGACGCATCGAACGAGGGCGAGAGTTCGCCATCGTGGTAGGCGAGCGTCGGGGACGAGGGCGCGACGAGGGGAGCACCTTGGAACGCTGCGCCGGCCCTGTGGACGAGCGAGTCGGACCGTGGCGAGGACGAGAGCATCGCTGGCGGCACTCGCGGCCTGCGCTGTGCCGTGTCGAGCGAGCCGTCGAGGCGTTGAACGAGCGAAAAGGAGGAGGAGCGGGTGACGGCGGCGGCGGCAGCGGCGGCGGCGACAGGTTGGACGGGTTGGGTGTTCGTGTACGGGCGCTGGCTGGATCCGCGTGTCCCTTTGTGCGCCGTGCACAACGACGCTCGAGCCGTGTCGAGCGGAGAAAGGGAGCGAGTTGAGCGATTCACTTCGAGGCGTCGGGCACACGGACAGGACAAGGGCGGGGGCCGGTCGAGGTCGCGCACGCTGCCAGGGACAGAACGTGTCGTCGTCTAGCCACGGCCAAGGGAGCTCAACCGGACGGCGCTCTCTGCCGAAAGCTGCTGCTTGCTGGCGAGGTGAGTGTTGAGCGAGTGTCGACCGCGCGTTCTCTCTCGCCGGGTGGCTTTCCTCTGGGCACCGGCGGGTCATCTGCGGCGGGTCCGAGAATGCCGTCACACGAGGGTCGGCGAGCCTGACGCGGGACTGGCGCGCAGCGGGCGAGGCAACGCTTTCACTCAACCTCGAGTGCGCATGCCTGGCATTGTCCTGCGAGACCCGGCGTGCGCGGACAAAGGCGCGCGAGGAGAACAAGGGCGGCGAGCGGCGAGCTGCGCCGGCGCCACCTCCTCACGGCGCGCCGTTCGCTCGCCTTGGAGGGGAGGAGCAACACCCGTCCCGCATCCGCAACTCGACGCCGCTGTCCTCGCTCCGTGCAAGCAGCGTCTTCACCATCGACCCCTCGTCGGAGCGTGCCCAGGTGCCCAGGCTTGCAAGACCGACCTCTCCCTCCGCGTGCCCGCGCGACACACTCTCCCTCGATCACAAATTCCAAAGACTCCATGTTGAACGACCCCTCTCCTTCCGTCGGCCGCGGCTGCCCGCCCGGGGGGTTCCTGCCGTGTTGAGCGCAGGGTTTTGCGAGCGCGGACAAATGCAAGGATCCCCTCGACCGCCGCATGGCGAAGGATCGCTTTCGATGAGGAATCGCGCGAGCAAGGACAGCGGCTAGACTCTCCGTCCGCGCGCCCGGGCTCGGGAGAATACTTCTGGCTAGGCTGGGGTTGCATTACGATGATAAGCTGCTGGTGGTATGAACGGAACGAGAAGAATCGAGGCGGCGGGTGAAAAACGCGGATCGGAGGCGACCGAGCGGCACTTGCGCAGCGCGGGCCAGGCAGCCGGCTAGAGTCGAGAGTCGCAGTGTCGGTGTTCTGACTCCTGGTTAGGCAAAGACGTATGCTCCGCCTGCGACGCTGGCGAGCGCGGCGAAAGCCCAAGCGGCCGGGTGAAACGGCGAGACCTTCGACGCGGGATTCGAGTTGCCCGTCCTGTTGCGTTGGCAAGGAGGAAGGCAACCAGGTCAATTCGCGTAGGCTTGGTGCGAAGATCCTGCGGGACCCGGGTGCAGAGGGAGAGGCTCCCGCATACAGAGATGCGCGAAGCAGTCGAGGCGAGAATGAGAAGGTCCGCCAGGTCCCGCACGACGACGACGAGTAGAGAGACTCACGCAGCACCAGCAGCACCGCTCGTCGCGGACGAAGCAGCACCCCCTACCGCGCCTGTCGCCGTCGAGAACGCACCGGCTGCGCCATTCGTAGCCGTGGAGAAGGCGCCTGCTGCGCCGCTGGTCGCGGTCTCAAACGCGCCGCCGCCGAAGGAGGTGACGGTCGAGACCGCGCCGCCTGCGCCGGACGTAACGTACCTGCGATGAGGACGAAGGTTGAACCTTGCTTTCGTGGTGAGAAGAGCTGGCTGGGAAGGACGCACTGGTAGCCCGTCACTGCGCCACTAGTGACCTCGGAGAAGACGCTGCCTCCGCGGCTGGTGACGACGCTGAGGGAGGGACACAGTGCGAAAGGGAAGAACGAAGCGGTCAATGGCGAAAGGAGCGAGATGGGTGGATGCGTGCGGTGCACGAGGAAGGGAGGGAGTGCAAGAGGGCCCTGTCAGCGAGATGTGAGTGCAAGAGCAGCGAAAGACGGGAGACGGACGTGTAAACGCTCGGGAAGACGCTCGTGATAGTCTGACCCAACCCGACCGCTCCGCTCGTGACGTCTCCAAAGACGGAGGTTGCTCCGCTCGCGACTTGTCCACCGGCACTGGTGATGTCGCCACCGAGGGAAGTGATAAACCTGCGACGAGGGGAGCGAAGGGCGAAGAGGAGGTTGAGGAGGGGTCAGCTCGTCCAGCAGGCCCGCCTCCGCCGTTCGGACCGACAGACAGCACGAAAGAAGGACTCACGAGAGGACCTGTCGCTTCCCCTCGACGTGCTGCTCCTGCGGGACGGGCTGAGGTGCGCCAAGGACGGGAGTGGCAGCGGCGGCAACGGCGAGGACAGCGGTGATGAGCGAGGTGCGCATGGTGTGACCTGAGAGAGTGGTTGAGCGGCAAAGCGAGTGCAAAGGGCGAACGAGCAAGTGTGAGAGGGAGGAGAGCACGGCCGAGGGAAGGTCGGCAAGCGTGACGAAGACCGAGTTGGCGAGGGGGGGGCGGTGCTAATCACCTCATTACCCCTGGAGGATGTAATAACAGTATAATCAGTCTGCACTGCCTCTCTCAACGCGAAGTCGACGAGCGGCGGACGACGAGGTGGTCTGTCGCCGTCACCACGCCCGGCTCGCTTCATTGTCCTGACTCGACTGTCAGGATTACTGCACACGCCCTTCCGGACGGCCCTCTAGCTCGTCACGCTCCCCGGGCCCCCCTCTTCCCCTCCTCGCTCCTTCCATCAACAATGGCGGAAAGCGACGAATCGCTCGAATCGCTGAGCGCAAGAGGTGCACCGTCCGCGTCCACAGCCTACGAGTCTCCTCCTGACACCTCGCCGCGCAGCCAACGACCTCCGTCGCCGGATTACCTTCCTCCGCGCCTCCTCCCTCCCTTCCTTCCCCTCGACCTCCCCCGCGTTCCACGACTCCATCTTCCACTGCACCTCCACCCTCTCACACTCCTCTTCAGCCACACAAGAAGCAACCGAACTTGCGCGGACGTACAGGTTGACGGGACGGAGCTGTTTTGCGGTTGAACTTGCGAGGGGGAATCGAGCGAAGGAGGAGTTGGCGGAGATTGGGAGGGAGAGGAAGAAGAGGAGGTTGGAGGGGAAGGGGAAGGGGAAGGGGAAGGGGAGGGCTGACGGAGAGGAAAAGGATGAAGAGGGAATGGAGGAGGGGTTCGTGAATAGGGGAACGGCTGTGAGGTTGGAGACGTTCTTCCAGGGTGAGCGTGCGTTTTCTCGTCTGCACTCTTTGCGCCGTACTCATTTGCTCCATGTAGGCCGCTACTACGAACCATACTATATCGTCTTCGCCCGCAGTCTCGCCGACCTCGACGAACCAGCGATCGAATCCGACTTGCCCATCTACATCGCTCATCACACGATACCGCATTGGATACCGCTTGATGAGCTGTCGAGACGATATTTTGGTGCGCCGCTCGAAGAGGAAGAGACGCAGGCTTGGAGGGGGGATGCTGCAGGCCAGCCGGACCTGGAGGTGCCCTGCCAACCGACGACACTCATCTGTCGCAAACTGACGAGTGAAATGGCGCAGCTCTTCCTCAGTCGCCTCACGCCGTACCTAAACGCCTTCGTCTCCCGCCGCGAACAACTCGTCTCCCTCCGATCCGCCTACACCACCGCCGTCCACCCTTCTCTGCACTTCCGCATCTTCGCCTCCGAGCCATGCGACCGCATGGTAATCGAATGGCAAGTCGCGAGCGATTCGTCGCGGGAAGAAGAGGACGAGGTGGAGGAGAGCAAGAAGCGGGTGGTTGTGCAGGTTGCGTTTCATGATCTGCGAGCTGGGGAGTTTGCAGAGAGGGCGGAGGGAGAGGAGGTGTCGCTGTTGGTGCGGTATGTCGAGCAGGCGGGGGACGGACGAGAAGGTGCGTTCTCGAGTCGGTCCTTGTCGCTCTCGCGCGCTCTCTTCATCTCTCGGTTCTCTCCAGCTCGCCAACTCGTGCTGCACACTCTCACGGCGGCGACTCTGCGGCTGAGGGGGAACGATCGGACGATCGCGGCGGTCGTGCGCGGGTTGGTAGAGGAAACGACGCGGGCTGGGTGGGTGCCAGAGGGTTGAAACGATGCTGGGTGTTACGCCCTCCTCTTCCGCGTGATCGTGCGAGTACGTACAGCGGGGGCACAGTCGAACGAGCGCGCGGACCCTTTCGAAATGTCGTCGTTGTCGGTTTCCTTGGCGAGGACGAGTCTGTCTCCATCGTGCGAGCTCTTCACGTCGTCCGTCCCACTCGCCTGATTGCTTCAACCGGCTTGACAGCTTCGAGAAGCTGCTACTACTCGTCTCTGACCCCGTCCGCGCCATCCAACGCATGCGCGCCCCCTGCTCCATCCTCATCACCGCCTCGCTCGCCGCACACGAATAACACCAGCTCGCCCGCGCGCGCGAATGAGTTCCAACAGCGGGCTCGCCCACGAGGACGCCCACGAGCTCCTCGAGCCGTTCGTACGCACAGAGGTCACTCACTTGTACGTTGAGCGACCCCTTCTGTCGCCGTCAGGTCGGCCAGCAAGCTGATCATCCATCGCTTCTCGTTGGCGCAGGTCGCTAGCTCTATGCGTCCTCGGGTTCTACCTCGTCACTATCGGCCAGTTCTCCTACATGCTCAAGTCCCGGCTGTTCATGTCGAGCGCGCTTATCTCGCTCTGCGTAGGAATAGGTACGGTTAGCGTGCAGCGTCCGGCGTCCACAGCTGCCGCGGTCTGTGCTGACCCGTTAGTCGTACGTAGCCGTCGGTCCGATCGGCCTAGATTGGGTCTCGCCTTGGCAGTGGGTCAACTTTGACGAGGAGGCGAGGTACAACTTGACGTTCCAGCTCACCCGGATCGTCATTGGCATTCGTGAGTCCCGCCTTGCACTCCTCGAGTCGCGAACAGACTAACGAATGCACCCGCAGAGGTCATGTTCGCCGGCATCGACCTACCAGGCGCCTACCTCCGCCGCGAAGCCTGGTCTCTCTTCATGCTCCTCCTCCCAATCATGACCATCGCCTGGTTCATCTCGGCTGGGTTCATCCTCCTCCTCTTCAAGGGCCTCACCTTTCTCGAGGCGCTCGCCATCTCGGCTTGCATCACCCCGACCGATCCTATCCTCGCCAACACGATCGTCAAGGGTCGCTATGCTGAGAAGCATGTCCCGAAGGCGGTCAAGGATATCATCTCCGCTGAGAGTGGCGCAAATGACGGCTTAGGGTGCGCCAGTTGCGCGTCTCCTTTCCGACCTTCGCTGACTTCGCTCTCGTCGCGCAGATACCCCTTCCTCTTTCTCGCCATCTTCCTGATGCAGCGCACCTCTCACGGTCGCTCAATCAACGAGTCCCTCCAACACTGGGTCGTCACGACCTGGATCTACCAGATCCTCATGAGCTGCGTCATCGGCGCCTTGATCGGCTACATCGCCCGAAAGACGCTCAAGTTCGCGCACACGCGCCAGCTTATCGACCACGAGTCGTTCTTGGCGTATGGGGTTGGGCTAGCGCTGTTCACGCTCGGAGGTGCGCAGAGCCGGGCAACTTCTCCTCGCAGTCGCTGACTTCGTCTCAATCGTGCAGTCGTCGGCGTACTCGGCAGCGACGACGTTCTCGCCTGCTTCGTCGCCGGCAACAGTCTCACGTGGCGAGACTTCTACCGCATCGAGGCGAGCGAAGAGGACACCTTCCAGGACGGTTTGTGGCGGCTCATCTCGTCTCGCCGACTTCAGCCTAACCTTTCGTCAATTCGCAGTGATTGACAGCTTGCTCGACACGGCCATCTTCATCTATGTCGGTGCAGTGATGCCATGTGCGTCTCGTCCATCTTCATCTCCCGGACCCACCACTCATTTCCTTTGCGCAGGGTCCGAGTTCACGTCCGAGTTCATCTCGCCGTGGCGTCTCGTCGTCTTCGCCATCTGCATTCTCGTCTTCCGCCGACTCCCAGCCATGTTGGCCCTCTACCGCTTCATCCCCGCCCTCGACGGATTCTCGGAAGGACTCTTTGCCGGCTGGTGCGTCTCCCCCCCCCCCCCCCACCTTCTTCTTCGCCCAGTCCGTGGCTAAAGAGCTCGTACGCAGGTTCGGCCCCATCGGCGTCTCCGCGATCTATTACGCTATCCTTGCGCGCGAGAATTTGCCGGAGGACCGCGTCGCCGTAAGGGAGAGTGTCTTCCCTATCGTTATCTTCATGGCTATGTCGTCAACAATCGTGCACGTGAGCCGTCCTCCCTGCACCTCGAACGTGACTGACTGAGCTGACTGCTCGCTTCACGCAGGGCATCACCATCCCTGCTACCAAAGCCGCCCCGCTCGCCATCAAGCGCACCAAGTCAACCATGAGCTACGCCAGTCGTCGCAACAACCTCCTCACCCGCTGGTTCCGCGGCAGCGACAACGGCTCGACCTCGAACGTGCCGGACATCCCGACTCCTGCGAACGTCGGCACGCCTGCTGTGGGTACTCCAGCTGCGGGTAGTCGCGCGGTCAGTCGGAGGACGAGCTTTGATGATTCGCAGCATACGATTCGGGAGGGCGTTGGTGCAAATGGGGAAATGCCGGCGCCGATCACGGTCGGCAAGACGGAGGGAGGGGAGTTTGCGGCGTCGAGGGAGGATGCGGAGGAGGATGCGGAGAGGCGCATGGCGGAGAATTCAGGTGCGGGTGCCGGCTTGGGCGGCGATGTCGGGCAGCAGGAAATGAGCGAGGCGCATCCAGCCTACGGGAACGGCCACAAGGTCGAGTTTGCCTTGCCTTGGGGAGCGTAGCGGCCGGTTCGGAAGGATCTCCAATGTCGTAGACTTGCTCTTCTGCTTGCATCCGTGAGGTAACTGTGCATGTGAAGCCTGTGTGTCTAGGCTGCCACTTGCGAAGGTCAAGCCCGCATGTCCTCTCCCTCCTCTTTGCCTCGCTTCACGCTTGGTGGTCCCCCTGCTTAGTGTGGCGAGCTCACGCATCCTCGAGTCTCGCCAGCCGCTTCTCCGAGGCTACCCGCTCGCTCATACAATGTCCACCCTCTCCTCCTCTCCCTCGACGACCGCCTCACTCGCCGCACAGGCTGTCGCCTTCTCGGCACCGATTCCGAGGTACCCTGGCCTCCTTGCCAATGCGTAAGAGAAGCTGGATGAGCTTAGACAATGGGCGCGTCGCTCCTCTCGCTTTTCCGCCTCGTCGCTGACGCTGGGCATCCCTGCCAGGCTCCCTCGCTCGCTTTCGACTCAGAGGAGACCAAGGAGCTCGCCATCGCCGCCATCACACACAGCAGTCTCTCGGCAACTGGCAACAATACGGAACTTTCCTGGGTCGGCGAGGCGGTCGGTCCCGTTCTCCTCCTTAGGGACGCAGGCTGATGGTTCGCTCCACGCAGTGCAGCAAGACCCTCGCGACCAATGCGCTCTTCCTCTCGCATGGCCTGCACACAGGCTTTCAATACAACACGGCAATCGCTATCAACTTCTCTTTCAAGGTCTTCGCGCCCATTGCGACGAG
Organism: Rhodotorula sp. S30-09; assembly: GCA_023628235.1. NCBI lineage: Eukaryota > Fungi > Basidiomycota > Microbotryomycetes > Sporidiobolales > Sporidiobolaceae > Rhodotorula > Rhodotorula sp. S30-09. Next base: position 77,358 of record JAMALD010000004.1, read on the forward strand.
ACTCGAGCTCGAGGAGGTCATTCGCACGGCGCCGAACAACCCGTTCATGTCGGACGACATGCTCGCCAAGGCGTTGTTGGCGTTGCTTGGGGCGCTCGACCTTGCTGTGCGTTTCTTCCTCTCTTAAATTCGAGCAATGCGCCGGCTGGACCATCGTCTGCAGAGCGGCGACGATGCTCTCTTGCAGGCCCTGGAGGAACTCGAGATCGTCAAGCTGCCGAAGTCGGTCGAGGAGGGGCTGGACGACTTGCAGCTCGACAAGTCCCCGCCGTGAATGTCCCGCCTCCTTTGCTAGGCTCCCTTTTCGCTTGTAGCTTTTTCCTGCATGTCGCGTAGCTTCCGGTACTCACCATCTACAACTTGTGCGAAGGACTAACCGCAACGAAACTCTCGGGCGAGGGGCGCAGTCGCGCGATGCTTGCCACTCACAATGCTGTGCGAAGAGACGAGCGGACCAGTACTGCAATGCGATACATGCGAGAGTTGCGGTGCGAAGAAGGTACACAACAGAACGTAGACAAGAAGGCCGAGGCGACGCCGCCTTATACACCCTCCTTCATCCCTTGAGATCCGAGTCGCACATCTCGCAGTTCGACAGCGCCGCGTTGTTGAGGAAAGTGCACGACGGGCAGGGGATGGTGTCATCCATGTCAATGTCCTCGTGATCGCCATTCGTCGCAGCTGGCGATGCCGCCTTCTTCAACCGCTTCCCGCGCCCATTCAACACGACTTCGCCGCCTTCCGCCGCCTCGCTCGACCCGTCGCCCCCGCTGCGCGAGTCATCGTCGCCGCCGTCCCCATCGTCGAAGCCGAACAGGCCTGTGCCGGTGAAGCCATCTTCGCAAGCGCGCTTGCCCTTGCGCTTCGACGGCTTATCCTCGAAGGCCCTTGGATCGTAAGCCCCGTCCATGCCGATGGCGTACACCTCGATAGTATCACCGTTGAGGATGCCCAGCTCCTCGACGGTTGTCGAAGCGTCGCCGAGCTCCTGCGCCTTGAAGAAGAGGCGCTGGGTGACAACCGGGTACTTGAGCTCGATTTCGATCTGCGACAGTTCGAAATGAGCACTCGCGAGCATCTCGAAGCTCGCGCTGCAGCACGCACTCTGCGCTTGAGGTCCTTGACCTGGTCGTCCTTCTCCATATTGATCACCTTGAGCGGCTTGCTCCAGTTCGGGTTGTTCGACTTGTTCTTGATGCGCGTCGACGCGCGATGACCGTACTGTCTGATGGAGCCTGTTGGCGCAGGACGTTCGGCTTCGAGCGATCCTTCCGGCTCTGCGGTGCGGTTCGTCAGTACCGCCATTGCAAATGCGGGCAAAGCATAGCGCACCGATCTTGCGATCGTTGTTCTCGTCAAAGTCGCTCGCCGACAAGGAGCGAACCTTGAGCTCGCCGACATCGAAGTTCCGCTTCCTGCGAACGAAAGGAGGTCATCTCGACTGCAGTCGCCGAGCCATGCACAGAGGACGCACTCTTCGGAGAGACACTCTTCGCAGACCGGAGGATTGGAGGATGGGTGCTGAAGGCCTGCCTCTTGCCAGATCGTGATGGCGGGGTCGGCGGCGTAGCTGGAAGAGGCAAACGCGTCAACCCAGTCTTGCGAGAGACAGCCGCGAAAGACGGACTACTTCGCAAGGAAACGCCATTCCTGTTCCGTAGCGATGGCGATCTTGTGCGGGTCCTCGACTTCCGCGTTGAGGTCAAGGCAGAGGTCGCCGTGCTTGCAGACGAATTGCGAGTTGTCAAGGTTCCCTGGCTGGCCTGCCGCCGTGGCCGTTTTGGACTTCTGCCACCTCATGAGCTTGACCATGTACGCTGCACGCCGATCGTCAGCTTCCGCTCATGCAGATCACGGGAGAAGGGCAGTGTACTTCGAGGAACGATGAAATGCTCGGTGCCGTCCGCGCTGATTGCCAACCTCGTGCCGGTGAGGCGAGTCTGGTCTGCGAACGATTTGATGTATTTCTGCCCAGCGACAGCGACGGTCAGCAGAGAGGACGCGCACATCGAGACTAACGCAACGAACCTTGACGAGACTGGCGCGCGCCCGCGCCTCGTGGTCATCTTGCTCGACTTGCTCGTGCTGCCCTTCGCAATCATCGCAAGACTTCGGGTCAACGACCGGCTCGAAGCCTTCGAAAAGCTTGCGGAGGAACTTGACTGTCTGCAGAAGCAACTGTCAACCCCGCACGCCGCACTTGCTGTGATCATGACGCACCTCCTTGCCGATATCCTTGCGCTTCGACGTGTCCGGTTGGCGCCCGCCATGTTCGCACAGGACATCGTCGATGAAAGGCTTGTCGTTCGGGGAAGGATCGACAATCGTTCCGGCGACGTGCATCTTCGGCTTGGTCTTCATCCAGTCTGCAAGCGGACGCAATGTCACAAGCAATCCAACGAGCGATGAGACAACCTCGACGGACCCTTGTACCACTCGCGCGAGATCCAAGCCGTCTTATTTTGCTCAAGGTCGGCGCTCTCGGTCTTCCTCATGTCGTCGACGTCCTTCAAATGCTGCTTCGCGTAGACGACATCTACACGCCGTTCTGGGTCAGCGAGAGCGTTTGGCTGCGACGAACGCTGAGCGCTCACCTGCGGCAATCGCGCCAACGCAATCGCGGCAGAAGCCGCTGGGCGTCCGGAGTTCAGGGCTGATCGTCACGCCGATATCGTGCAGGGCCATGACCGCATACTGCAGGCGGCGACATCGGTCAGGCGCATGCTGGTAGCGACGACGCCGCCCTACGTACATGAGAGATGCGCTTCATCTGATCCGCCTTCTGCGGCTTGGCGAATCCGTGCTCGCAGACGACAGCGTCGTTGCTGAGGAGCTTGATCGGCTCGGCGGGAGACGCGCGTGCCGCAAGTTCGGAAGGATGCGGCAAGTCATCGTCATCGCGCTTCTCGGTGTTCGACTCGTCCGACTCGACGGCTTTGTCGTTCGCTGAGGCTGCAGGATGCGTTGGAGGCGGATTTTGAAGCGCGGACGTCGAGGACTGGGCGTCGGACATGTCGACATCCGGCATGTCGGCGTCCTCCATCTTCTGCTTCCCTTGCCCCTCATCGTCCTTCGACAACATCAGCGAAGACGCGTCCTTCCGCTTCTCCTCAACGACCATGACATCCTCAACCTTCTCGCCCTCATCGGCAGCCTTCCCTTTCGCTTTGCCAGGCGTCTTGATGCCTTCTTCGACCCACCGCCTGAGCTCGTGCTTGTCGACGAGGAACGCCTCCTCCTGCCAAGACCCGCCTAGGTCAGCAACGGTCGAATTGGAAAAGGACGGCGGCCCACATCGTCCTCAATAACGTCCCAGATGCGGTAGATGGAGCGCTTGACGTCCCGCATCCTCTCGAACGACTCCTCCACCTCCTTCGATCTGCGGCCAGGGAAGACTTAGCTCGAGCCTGCGCTTTGATTGAACGAGGGATCGCGGTACTTGTCGAGCCACTTTACGACCTCCTCGTGGTACGCCTTGTCGAGCTTCTCGACCGTGAACTGCGCGAGACGAGGTGGGGTAGGTTCGGCGGTAGCAGGAGGGTCGGAAGGGTCGTGCCGACGCGTGTATACGAGCATGTCTGCAGGCGAGGAAAGTCAGCTCTGTTCGTCAAGAAGCTCAAGACGGGACGCACAAGCATCCTTCGACTTCGGGAGGCTGCGAAGGAACGCTTGAGGTCAGGGTTTGTCTCGGTCGCTCAAAAAAAGCTCGAACCGCACATATTGCCACACTCGTCGCGAGTGAAGCCCTTGGACGGCCGTTTCTTCGACGAGACGGGCGCTTCGTCCTCATCATATGTGGTTGGGCTGTTGAGATCGTCTATCGGGGACACGGCTTCGTCGTCGAAGAGGAACCATTTGCTTTGGCTGCGCTCAGTCTGACCGTCGATAATTTTCGTCCCATAGATAGGGCGAGTGAAACGCACCTCTCGTCGTAGACCTGCGCAACGTAATGCCCGTGATGCGCGCTCACGCCCTTGTGCATCAAGACGCCCTTGAGGTCGTACCAAACCTCGCGCTTGTGGCCGTGCGCGTGGCGAGGGAGGTACTGGCCCATGTCGATCTGCAGTGGGTAGGTCATGGCGTGCCGCGACTTGCTCCGCTCGCCCGTCTCCATGTCCCAGATAAAGCGGATGAGCGAGATGTGCAGGACCTGTGCACGGCGATGCCGTCAGTACGAAAGTCGACGCGACGAGGAGGATTTCGGACGTACGGGGGGCAGCTCGGCCAACTCGGCATAGCGCAGCGCGTCTCGCTTCTTGCCGCAATTCTCGCAGAAGTACCTGGAGGAGACAGCTATCAGACCGCATGTCGTGCAGAAGGGAGACGCCAAGCGCACTGGTTGTCTCCTTCCAGCTTTTCAGACGCGAGTGAGGCGCCAATGCGGTCCTCGAGCTTGCAGTTCTTCTGCTCGCCGAGGAGCGTCAGCTTCCGCTCGCAGTGGATGAGGACGGGCACGCACCGTGAGATTGACCTCGAGCTCGAGGAACGTTGAGGGATGCGCCGACTTGTTCTTGCAGCTCAGGCACTGGGTACCATAGGTGATACTGCCGCCGAACTGCGCGACGGGAAGTCAGCAACCGTGTGTGGCGAAGGGGAAAGGGAGGCAAGCGCGCCTGCTCATCCACCAATTGACCGATCTTCGTGCTCCCGCCCTCAGCTTGCACCCTCTTCGCCTGTTTCGCAAACTGCCTGTCGAGGAGATTGAGGAAGAGTTTCGAGAACTCCTGCGCGTCCTGCTGTTCCGTCTTCTTAATCTTGAGCGACTCGACGAGCGGCTCGGGGTCGTAGACGGCTTGCTTGGACGTTTGGAGGAAGGTGAAGAGGACTTGGAGTTGAAAGACGGGCGAGCTCTGCGGGAGAGTAGGGGTGAGCGGGCGGCGTGAGGCCACACGAAAGACAGGAGATATACCTCGACGTTACCGGTCGCTGGCGGCAATACCGAGTAGACGCCTTCTCGGAACCTGGTATCGCGGAACCACACCTGAGCGAGAGTAGTGAGGACACGGCAGATGATTGAAGAAAGGGAAGCGTACCTGCAGGAACGAGTTCGCGTAGCACGTTGCACCGAGGTTCTGCAAATTGAACAAGTCAGCAGCGAGCAGACCACAACGAGGAGACTGTCACGCACCTTCAAGCCGACGGGGATCTCGGGATCTCGGTCGTTCGAAGGATCCGCCATCAGTCCTGCTGCCTTGCGAAAGTCCACGAGCGCCTTGTCTGCTCGAGCACGGCCGTCAGCGCTTCTCCATGACTCCTCATGGAGGGCTAGAACGCACCCGAATTCTCCCACTTGTCTTGACCGAGCCAGTTGAGGCAGAGCGGGTTGTTGCCGCAGTTCTCTGCGGAGCAAGGCTTCTCCTTGACCTTTCCCGCGCCCGCCTTGGCCCTGCCCTTCCCCTTGTTGTCCCCTGCGCGCGTCTTCTTGCCCTCGTCGTCCGTCCCATCTAGCACAATCACCTCGGGGCTCTCCTTGACCTCCTCTTTCTTCGCGCGCTCCTGCTCAGCTTCCTCAGTCCAGCGAGGCGGACACGCCTTGTGCAGCTGCTTGACAAGCTTCTGACCGTCCCTGGACCCTGCCAGGCCGTACGCACGTGCGAGGAGGTCGCTCGAGAGGCGGTCGGGTCGGAGGGAGGCGGTGGACTTGATATCGACGAAAGCAGCGAGGAGGTCGGCGTAGATGTTGGTAGCCGCGCCAGCCTTCTTCTTCCGAGGCATTAGCGCGCCTCTGTCAGTCCAGCAAGCGTGAAGCGGTGTGTGGTCGAGTGTCAAGTCCCAAGGTTGACCTTCTCCATCTCCCTAGTTCTCCGCCAAGACAGCTTACTGTGACCTAACGATGCTCACACTGCGCATCAGGTGAGTAGCTAGGAAAGTACACCCAGCGACTCCGCCCACTGACGCCGTCTCTCTCGCTCCGCAGAGGACCCCAAGGACAGGCAGTCGCGACACTCGATCACAACGCCACACTCGCTGAGCTGCGGTCAAAGGTTGAGGAGACGACAGGGATACCTCCTGCGAGGCAGCAGCGTGCGTCATCAGCCTCCCATCAGCTCGTACGCCCGCTGACACAGCACCCTTGCCTCGTCGACCCCTACTCCCCTCCCTTACAGTGCGCCACGGCTATCCTCCGAAGCTCATCGACCCTGGTGCACCTTCAGAGACAAGTCTGAAAACGCTGGGAATCACGAGCGGCGAAGCGTTCGTCGTCTCAGAGGGTCCAGCCGAGCCTGCTGCGTCAACCTCTTCCTCGACTGCCGCGCCATCTCAGGCCCGCACCGTCTCTCCAGCCGTCGTACCTTCCGCTACTCCAAATCGAGCCCAGCAACCCGTCGCGTCGCCCAAACCGCGTGCTGCACAATCAGGCGAGCAGTACATCGAGACGGACGGCGGCTTCCTCTGCCTGCGGGTCGTTCCAGACGACAACTCCTGCCTCTTCCGAGCGGTAGGGCTGGTGCTGAGTCCTGGAGAGGCGGATGCGGGAGCGTCGCTCAGGCGAGTCGTAGCCGGCGCCATACAGACGGACCCGGAGATGTACCCGGAGGCGATGCTCGGGTGCGTTCTCTTCTGACCCTTGGCGCAACAGTACTGACAGTCACCTTCGACAGACGAACACCTGAAAATTACATCGCCACCATCCTCAAGCCGACTTCGTGGGGCGGCGCCATCGAGCTCGCCATCTTCGCTCAGCACTTCTCGACAGAGATCTGCAGCATAGATGTCAAGACAGGACGAGTAGACCGGTTTGGCCAGGACGCGGGATACGACACCTTTGTCATGGTCGTCTATTCTGGCATTCGTGTGTCAGCCTCTCGCTCGTTCAGCTCTCGCCAGGCTGACCCGTCTTCGCCCCGCTCGCAGACTACGACGCCTTGACGTTCTCGTTCGCCCCACCTGAAGCTTCGACATCGTTCCCGCCACCCAACATCGACTTTGACACAACCGTCTTCCCTCGATCCCAGGAACACCTACTCGCTGCCGCGTCTGAACTCGTCGCACAGCTACGGGCTCAGCACGCCTACACCGACACAGCGACTTTTGCGTGCGTCCCCACCAGATCTGTTTTGATGCTACGAAGCTAATTGCCTGAATCGCTCACAGCCTTCGATGCGGGATCTGCCACGAGGCGCTCAAGGGGGAGAAGGAGGCTCGCCAACACGCAGAACAGACTGGTCATACGTCCTTCACCGAGTACGATGGCTAGACGCGACGTAATTCACCGCTCACTTTCCACAACTCGCCTCGTGAAGTTGTCATTTCTCGCTTGTTTCCGCGAGCGAGAGAGTATCGGTGGCTGATCTCTTCAGTATACTCACATCCTTTGATGTGTTTTCAAAGCCACAGCAAGCATTTCCAGAGCCCGCGAAGCGGTTCGTGAGGACCACCTTGCGGACTCGCAGCCTCCGCCCGTCTCCGCTCGCTGCCACCCGAAACTTGACACTCACGCGCCGAGGGACTCGCAGCTGCACCAGCTGCAGCCAACTACGTCGCAGAGACCGCTCCGAGCTTACACAAGTCAGTCCGTCTGAGCCGCGCACCCGCCGCTGCCGCGCACCCGCCGCTCCTCGCCTCCTCGCACGACTCCCGCTGGCCACTCGTCGGTGATTCGCCTGCCAGAATGTCGTCTGGCGCTGCTGCTCCTGACCCCAACAGGAAGCGCAAGATCCGTGTCACCAGTGCGTCCGTCCCGCTGGTCTTGTCGCCGCAGAGCGAGACCGACCGACCGACCCATCCTCGAGGCGGCTTACACAACGGGTCGCTCTTGCGCTGCGGCACCGTTGCAGCAGGGAACTGACCGATTAGTTTACTCTGGTACGAACAGTTGTTGCAGCGGACTCGCTGGCAAAGCGGGATGTCTTCCGTCTCCCGGATCCGTTCGCGGTGATGACTGTCGATGGCGAGCAGACAATGACTACCTCTGCGATCAAGGTGCGCAGGCTCGTCAGGAGTCTCTCAAGCGTCTGCTGACCCCGTTGCGCTCGCAGAAAACGCTCAATCCTTGTGCGTTGTCAACGGAGACACGTCTTCGCAAGGGAGAGGCTGTGCTGACCTATTCTTCGCACGCGCGCAGACTGGAACGAGTCGTTCGACGTCGATGTCAAGGACTCGAGCGTCCTCACAGTCCAGATCTTTGACCAGAAGAAGTTCAAGAAGAAGGACCAGGGCTTCCTCGGCGTCATCAACATCCCCATCGCGCAGGCCGTCGACCTTGATCTCGGTGGTGAAGAGACGTTCACGCGGGACTTGAAGCGCTCGAACGACCAGCTCGTTGTACACGGCAAGTTGATCGTGCACGTCACGACCAACTTGAACGTCAGCGCCCGCCCAGCGACGACCGCACCGGTCGGCGGCTCCAGCACCGCACAGACTGCCTCTGGAAGCGGCACGCCTGCTTCCTCGCATGCACCGTCGACATCTGGACCATCCGCTGCGGCGGCTATCGCCGCCCCCGCTTCACCTCGCCCCGATGCCGCCTCATCCGCCTCGACCGCCACGCCTGCCCCTACCACTGCTCCCGCCGCCACGCCTTCCGCCGCCCCTACCAACTCCGGCTCGACCACTCGCGAGTTCAACTCGCGCGAGGACCAGTACGGCCCCCTCCCTCCAGGCTGGGAGCGCCGCGTCGACCACCTCGGCAGGACCTACTATGTCGATCACACCACACGTACGACGACTTGGACTCGCCCGAACCGCGACCAGCCTGCAGCGGCGAGGCCGAACGGGGCGACGTCGGCGGCGACTGGATCGCAGGCGAGCAGTGCGGCGCGGGCGGGTGGACGTACGACGGCGGATGAGTTCTTGGGCACGGGCGACTCGCAGACCGCGACGCCTGCTCAGCCTTCGACGCCGACGTCGGAGACTGCTGCAGCTGCGGCAGGACACGCCAGCTCGGCGACGACTGTCGGGTCGGGACCGCTGCCCGCGGGATGGGAGCAGCGCTTCACGCCGGAGGGACGCCCGTACTTTGTCGACCACAATACGCGCACGACCACCTGGGTCGACCCGCGTCGGCAGCAGCTGTTGCGCGTCATGGGCCCGAACGGTAACAACCTGACGGTCCAGCCGCAGTCCGTGTCGCAGCTCGGCCCGCTACCGTCGGGCTGGGAGATGCGCCTGACGAGCACGGCTCGCGTGTACTTTGTCGACCACAACACGAAGACGACGACGTGGGACGACCCGCGCCTGCCGTCGTCGCTCGACCAAAACGTCCCGCAGTACAAGCGTGACTTCCGCCGCAAGCTCATCTACTTCCGCTCGCAACCGGCCTTGCGGCCCTCGCCCGGTCAGTGCCATGTCAAGGTCCGCCGCACGCACATCTTCGAGGACTCGTACGCCGAGATCATGCGCCAGACGCCGAACGACCTCAAGAAGCGTCTGATGATCAAGTTCGATGGCGAAGACGGCCTCGACTACGGCGGTCTCTCGCGCGAGTTTTTCTTCCTCCTCTCGCACGAGATGTTCAACCCGTTCTACTGCTTGTTCGAGTACTCGGCACACGACAACTACACGCTCCAGATCAACCCGAACTCGTCCGTCAACCCCGAACACCTCAACTACTTCAAGTTTATCGGGCGCGTCCTCGCACTCGCCGTCTTCCACCGCCGATTCCTCGACGCCTACTTCATCACGGCGCTGTACAAGATGATCCTCAAGAAAAAGATCACGCTCGCCGACATGGAGTCGGTCGACGCCGAGATGTTCCGCTCGCTCACCTGGATCCTGTGCGTGCTCGCGTCCTCACCCTGGTTCTTTCTAGCACTCGCTGACACCGCCCGGAAAATGTAGCGAGAACGACATCACGGACGTCATCGAGAACACCTTCTCGGCGGAGGACGACCGCTTCGGCGAGACGGTCACGATCGACCTCAAATCCGGCGGACAGGACATCGAGGTGACGAACGACAACAAGAAGGAGTACGTGCAGCTCATTGTCGAGTGGCGCATCCAGGGTCGCGTCAAGGACCAGTTCTCGGCGTTCTTGACCGGCTTCAACGAGCTCATCCCGCAAGAACTCATCAATGTCTTCGACGAGCGCGAGCTCGAGGTGCGTGATGACGCTCCGTTTGTTGCGCGAGAGACCGCCGCTGACAAGGTTCTCGCGCGTCCGCAGCTCTTGATCGGCGGAATGAGCGAGTGTGTCCCTCCTCGCTCCGTCTCTCTCTCACCTCGCCCCTGACGGTGCTCTACTACTCCACAGGATCGACGTCGACGACTGGGTCAAGCATACCGACTATCGCGGCTTCACGCAGAGCGACGAGGTTGTGCAGTGGTTCTGGAAGGCGAGTCGCTCCTTCCCTTCCCCCCCCCCGACCTCGTTTCCCTCTTTGCTGACACACACGCTCTCGAACCCCCTCCAGGCGGTCAAATCATGGCCGACAGAGAAAAAGTCGAGGTTGTTGCAGTTCGCGACGGGGACGAGTCGGATCCCTGTGAACGGATTCAAGGATTTGCAAGGTTCCGATGGTGCGCTCTCCCACTCGTACGAACCGTTTCGCCTCGCTGACGAGAGGACGACCGCAGGGCCTCGCCGCTTCACGCTCGAGAAGAGCGGCGAGATCACCCAGCTTCCGAAATCGCACACTTGCTTCAACCGCCTCGACCTGCCGCCCTATCCTGACTACGAGACGTGCGTCACCCGCTCACGCTGTTCGTGCAACAGCCGGCTGACAGAGGTGGAGGGAGTTGCGCGCAGGCTCGAGAAGAAGCTGACGATCGCCATCGAGGAGACGATGGGTTTCGTGCGTCCGCTGTCCCCCGCTGCGACACTGGACGTGACTGACGACGCCATGGCACTCGCAGGGCAACGAGTAAACCGCTTCCCACGTCGCCACCGCCGCGGAACGGCACCCCGCGCTCTCTAGGCTCGTCTCCGACCTCCCACGGACCCTTCTCGCCCTCGTCCCCGCCTTGTCCCGTGCGACTCGTCGCGTGCTCCCGTCTGCCCGTCCGTTCGTCCGTTTGCGTGTACAGTAGATATTTGTCGCCGGTCGCGTGGAGTAGGAGCGAGTGTTGCCCCTCGCCGTCGTCTCTGTCGTCGCCTGGAACGCCTCTTCCGGCTCGGATCGGGTGCCTCGCCCCTCGCGCGGTGGACCACACGGAGCTGAGCTGGAATCCATTACATCGAGTGGTTAGCCCGATGGCGTAATCGAGCGTCGTGGCTGTGCCTGGTCTCGGCTCGCGGACATCCCGCTCGCTCACTCACGACTTTGCTTCGCCTCACCCGCCCCGCCGGCGTCGTGCGCTCTCGTGACGCGGACCGGTGCTCGATCCTCGGCTCGGCTCGGACCACACACGCCCACACACACCCACACACACCCACTCGACCCAGCGACCGCGTGAGAGCGCGTGCTCGCCGAGAGAGAGAGCGCCCCAGCGTCGCAGGAGCCCGCGCGGCGTCTCCACGGGCGACTCCCGACAGCGCATGCACGGGCCTGCCGTGGTCGACCGCCAGCAGAACGCGCACACGGAACACACGGCCCTCGGGCACCACCCGCCGCCGCCGCCGCCGCCGACGCGCTCGAGCGGGAGGACGACGACGGCTGGATCGAGTGGAGGAGGCGAAGGGGCTGCCGCGGCTGTGATGGCACGGTCGACGAGGCAGCAGACGGTGCACGTACACGGGGAGGCACAGGAGCCGCCGGTGCACAACACGCGCACGCGGGCCGGCAGCCTCGTCAAGTCGCTCCCTTCGCGGACGAGGACCAAGGCGACGCCGCCGCCGCACGGGTCCCAGTCGGCGCAGTCGTCGCCCAGACAGGGTGCTGGCGAGTCGCACAACACCCGCTTCGCCCAGTCTCGCCGACCCGCGGGCGCAGCCGCCACCCGCGCCGCGTCGACTTCACAGTCTCCCGCGCCGCCCGTCCGTCCCGACCTCCCGCCCGCGCCAGTCGAGGCGGTCAAGCTTGAGCCCGCACCGGCACCGGCAGCACCGTCCTCCTCCATGCCAGACAATGCGCCGCCCGGGTACCGTCTCGCGTCGATGCGGCCGCCGCTCTCCCGCATCCCCGCCTTCCCGCTCGTCGACTCGTACGTCCCCGACACGACCTCGTCCGACCGCCGACATCCGCGCCAGCTCATCCCCGACCAGCTGGGCTTCCCGTTGCCCGAGGTCGAGGGCAAGGTCAGGAAGGAGGACCGCGAGGACAAGTTGCTGATGGCGACGTGCGCCGTCCTGCATGCGTTCGAGAACCGCGCGCTGTGTCCGAAGGAGGTCGCAGAGGTCATGCTCGAGCGCAATTGGCTCAAGAATGCGTGCGTGGGGTCGCCTCGTCCCCCCCGTTCTTTTCGTGCTGACAACCCCGCCTCGCTTCCCGCAGCGGGACAACACCCTTTGCGCACGTCTCGACCTGCATCCGCTCCCACGTCTCCCGCGCATCCGCCGCTCAACCACCCTACGCCCCTCTCCTTGTCCCGTTCGAACTCGTCGGCGCCCTCACAGCCGAAGAAGTCCGCGCGGTAGGTCTTCACGCCGAACAACGACCGGCCGTCAAGCGCGGCACGCTGTGGTACCTCAACCCGCAGGTCTTCGGGCCTGGAGTGGGCGCAGACGACCCGTTCGTGCGGTGCAGGCGCGAGGCGGGACTAGCACCGAGCGACAAAGACGGGTTGTACGTTCGCGGTCTCGTGCCGCTTCAGCACAACCCTGCGCCTCTCCCGCCCGCCCTCGCACTCAGCTCGACGCTCTTCAATACTCCGGGAGACGAGGCGGACGCGATCGGCGGAGACGAGGAGGGCATGGGACGAGGGAAGCGGAAGCGCCGCGCGTCGAGCGCGATGATGGCCGCGATGGGTGCGCCTGCTACACCCGGTCCTGGTCCCAGCCCGCTCGGGTCCGGAAGCTCGACGCCTGTTGCGATTCCCGCCGCACAGCGAGTTCCAGCGGGCGCATGGGCGGGACCGCCTGGAGGCGGAGGGGGAGGAGGAGCAGGACACCGTCGCTCGCAATCGTTCGGCGGACCGTCGTCTGCGCCTGTGCGGAGCGGCATTCCCAAGCTCAAGCTGCGACTGACGAGTCTGGACGAGGTGGATGACTCGGATGGGCATACGGGCGAGGCGGCCGAGTGGCGGAGGAAGAACAAGAAGAAGGTTCGGAGGGCGGGAAGCGAGGGGCTCAGTCGAGCTGGGAGCGTCGAATCGAATGCGTTTGATGACGATGGCGACGATGCGCATTCGACTTCGTCGCTTCCCTACCGCTCGTCGACCTTCTCCTCCGCCTCTTCGTCCGCCCTTCTCGCCCAGTCGCTCCTTGCCGCTTCGACGCACGGCTCGACAGCCCGCACACCCAACATCGACACTTCTCTCGCTCCTCACACCGCCGTCTCGCCCGAAATCCTCTCTCTCGCGCACAGCTCGGGCACCTCGTTCCCGTTCGCTCGGCCCGTCACGACTCCGCTCCACCTCTCTGCCTCCGCACCCAACATCTTCTCTCACCACTTCACGCACGCGCCCTCCCCTCCCGACGTCGTCATGGACGACGCGCCCTCCCCCTCCGCGACCGATTCACGACCTACCACGTCAGCCGGCCTCGCAACAGCAGCCGTCACTCCTCCTCCCTCCGACTCGCCCACGTCCGAAGACGACTTCCACGAAGCCATGCTCCGCGGCGACGCCTTCGACTTTGAATGGGGCAGCGAATCGTACACCACTGCAGGGACGGGGTCGAGTTCGGTCGAAGCCTCGGCGACGATTGGAGAGGAAGCAGCTGTATCCGAAGCGAGTGAGGAGGCTCAGGCTGTGTTGTTGGCCAAGGCGTTTGAGCAGCAGGCGGCTGTGATGGAGCGTAGGAAGGTGGCCCAGGCCGGGAGGGAGAGGGAGAGGGAGAGGGCGGTCACGCCTGCTGCTGGGGAGGAAGCGGGCATCGATACGCCTGCTACGACTCCGCGCAGCCCTGGGAAGGAATTGCACGAAGATGCGGAGAACGTCAAGGATGGAGTGAGGGAGGAGAAGGCGCTCGAGGAGGACGGGATCGAGGTTGTCAAGGGCCCGCTGGGGACGATCTCGCAGATTGGGATGAGAGTCACGCTTTGCGGCGGATTCTCGGGCGCGGACGACGACGATGATCGCGAGGATGGAGACGTCGTGATCGTTGCGAGTCGGTCGCATGTCAACCAGGAGGCGCCCCCCAGCGGTTCGTCCACCCGTCCCACCTCCTGACCTCGGCGTGAGACATCGGTACTGATGCCCTCGCGTTGCAGACCCCGCACAGTCGACCGACACGCTCATCAACCTCGCCGCGCACGAGTCGCCGACCCACAAGAGCGACTCGACCCACCTCATCGCGCCTCCCCCCTCGCCCCTGCCGCTCGACTTGTCCCCTATGCCGGCGCTCAACAACGCCTTCGCCGCTGTCGACTTCGACTTTGTCGGCCACGAAGAGGTCGAGCGGTCGCAAGACGGGTTCGATTTTGTCCACGACGTCGATCTCGCAGACGACGAGGAGGATGGCGAGGAAGACGAGGTCGTCACGGTCAAGGTCGAAGACGACGAGCCCGAGATGGCCGTCTCCTCTGCACCTTCGTCTCGCGCGTCATCTGCCGTTCCAGCTTTCGACACTCGCCTACTTGCGGGCGTCCGTGCCGGTTCAGCAGGGTCGTCGAGCAGCGACAGCGACGCCTTCGACCCGATGACGTTCGTCTCGCCTTCGACGCTCGCGACCGGCCTCCCTGTGCCTCAGCCCGCACCATCCCCACCCGAAATGACCGACTGGTCGCTCAGCATGGACATGCTCGACGACATCGATGCCGAGCACGACGCACCCGTTGACCTGATGGCGCCCGAGACGATCGGTCTCGAGGAGCTCGACCTCGCTTGGGCGGGAGACGACGAGGAGGGCTCGCCACCTGCGCCGATTCCCAAGCCCTCGCCACGCGTCGGCGGCGGTCTCACCCTCACCGTACCCCGCTCGAGCGCAACGGCCTTCCTCACCGGCTCGTCACAACCTCACTCGCCTCACCGCTTCACCTCGCCCATTCCGTCGCCGCGTCGTTCATCGTCGTCGAGAGTCCCTGTCCTCGCCGATTTTGGCAAGATGAGTGGACGCGGCGTTGCCTCCTCCACACCGCCCGCCTTGTCCCGCACGTCCTCGTCCGCGACCATCTTCGCGGGCTCGACCCAGCGCGGCTCGTCGCACCTGTCGAGCTCGCCCAAGGCGGCTTCCTTGAATGTCGTCATGGAGCCTGTCATCCCGCTCGAGCCGCTCGTCGTCGCCACCATCATCCAGCGCGGCATCGTTGTCTTCTCGGTCGAGGTGACGGACCTGGCTACCGCCCGCGCGGTACCGCTCCTTCGCCGCCTCGACACGGAGTACATCAACGCGACTGTCCTCCTTCAAGCCGCCCTTTCCTCCCCGCTCGAGCGCGCTTCCGCCCTCGCAGGCCTCCTCGTCAAGACCGACACCTTCCGCGTCCCGGCCGCTTCCGATGCCGGCGTCGAGGGTACCTGGATCCCGATCTCGGTCGCCCGCGACTTCCTCGCCGCACACGCCAAGCAGCTCGGCCACCTCTCGTCTTTCCTCGGCGACGACCTCGCAGCGCACTTCCCTGAACCCGTCCCGACCATGCGCTCGAGCGGCAAGTCCTTGCTCGAGCAGAAGGGCGTGAAGGACCCGAACGTCGTCGTCCTCGGCTCGCCCAGCTTCGAAGGCGCCGAGCTGCTCCGCAGGTGCGGACCGCCTGGCACCGTTCGCCGCATTTCGTCAACCTCGCCTACCACGCCTCCCGCTGCCGCGCTCTTCCACGATGTCCAGCCCGACAAGGACGACGAGGAGGAGGGACAGTCTGCCGAGGACGAGCGCGAAGTGTCGAGCTCGCCTCCACCTCCTCGTACTCGACGCTCGACGGCAGCAACCCGATCAACTCGTCCTTCGAACGTGATCAGGCCTGCTCCGGTTCTCGAGCAGTCTCCTCCGCGCAGGTCGACAAGAAGGCGGTCGGCGGCCGCAGGCGCGGCTGGCAGGTGATTGCGATCCCGAACGAGCTGGGCGGCTTCCTCTCCCTTCTTTCACCCTCCCTGTTGTTCTGCGCTGTACATAGTCAGGTGGGCGGGCTTCACCCCTCTGATGACCCGTTGGGCGTATGCTAACCCATCGATTCGTTCAGGCCGCCACCTTCACCTCCGCCAGCTCGTCCCGTCCTCTTCACCAAATCCTCCCTTTCCCTCATCCTCTCTCTCCAGGGTCTTAGTGGTGCTCGGTTTCGCCTGCACTCCCCACATGTAGCCATTCCTCCGGATTGCTCTCGTCACCCTACCGCGCTCTCCTCTTCCTCGCTTCCCCCCCCCCCCCCCCGTCCTGCCCTACACGCATGATGTCTCTACCCCAGCCCTCGTAGATGCACAAATGCACGACACGAACAACGTTGAAGTCCGAAACCGAAGCAGTAGTAGACACTAGACTCCCTTCCCGTGCTGCGCGCGAGACAACACGCCTTTTTGCAGTCTTTGCCGCCAGTCTACACCTGCTATTCTACCGAGACTCTACCGAGGCTCGATATGCGCGGACGCCCGTGCCTCTACGTCGTCCGGGGTGAGCGTCACATACCCGTTCAGTCCGCCCCTTCCTGCCAACCACCTCGTCGAAATCCGCTGCCACAGTCTCTCCACCAGCGCTTCGCTCTCGCCGTCCTTCAGCGCCCTCACGCTCCCATCCCGCTGCACGCGATAGACAGTTCCTTCGTCCCGCCAGCCAACTGTGTCGCCGAGCATGGCGAACAGCCAGATCGGAAGGGCGAGGAGTTCGCGCAATGCCCAGGCTTTGAAGTAGGCGACGGAGGGGCCGTCGTGTGCTGGAGGACGGGTGACGGTCGATGTCGCAGGCGAGGCGGGAAGGAGAGAGCGGTAGAGAGAGATGTCGAGCTGATACCAAGCGAGGGTGTGGAGCGGGATGAAGAGCCACGAGGGTATGGAGAATAGGTGCTTGAAGGCGAATGCACCGAGGATGGCCGTGAGAACGCCTTCGGTGAGCGGCTCGACGAGGGTTGAGGCGCTGCAGAGCACGCACGAGATCAGCGAATGCTGGATGAAGGGAAGCAATCGCGACCCACGTCACCATGTACTTGCGGACTCGGATCCACCGCACCCGCCTTCGGAAGTACTTGCCGAACGACATCGTTCCTACCGCATTGCCAGCCACCTCGACGCCCATCGCATGCCTCAACCCGAGCTCCTCCCAAAGCGCAACGCCAATCTCGTTGTCCTCGCCCAAGTACTGCCCGAACGCAGCGAGTCCAGGCTCGTCCGTCAGGCCAGGCGGAGGGAGCGGCAGCTTGCCTCGCTGTCGCTTAAGCTCCGAAGCTCGGATGAGGTCGGTTCGGCGGTACAGGCAGGACTTGCCCGTCACGCATGAAGCGATGGCGACCTCGTTAATGGCGAGATACATCTTGGCATGTGTCGAGCATAGGTAGACTTGCTCGACGCGAGAGCCGACGAGAGTGTCTGGGTAGACTGCGAAAGGAAGATGGTGGACAAGACCAACTTGGCGGCCGCCTCGAGCCGGTTGGAAGAAGAGGGGAACAGAGCGGGAGAGGCATTGGGGCGAAGTGAGGACGTTCGAGTCGAGGATCCAGAGCAAGTCGTGGGTTGCGGCACGGTATGGGCGGATAAGATTGTTGATCTTCGGGTTGACGCCGACGATTTCCTCGCCTGCGAAGCGCCTATCAGCTCGTCGATTTACCACAAGCGGAGAACTTTGCGAACCGATGATCAGCTTGGCCGGAACCTTGGGGTACTTCCGCCGCAACTCCTCGACGATAGGGATCGCGGCATCTGCCTCGTCCGCGACCGAGAAGATGATCTCAAAGTTGGGGTAGTCCTGCAAGAAGGACACCTCAAGGTTCTCGTAGAGGTTGCAGTCGAGTCCTCGGAGTGGTCGCAGGATCGAAACGCCCGGTGCCGAGGATGCAGGGAGGGGAGGCGGAGGAAGTTGGGACGCTGGCGAGCGGGAGTAGCGTTTTCGCCTGTGGGAACGCCTGTCAGCGGCAAATCAGACCTCTACAAAGGCATTGACGTACGCTACTCGCAGCCCAAGAAGGAAGAGCGACCACAGGAGACAGTACCAGCCGAAGAACAGCCAACTGTGAACAGGAGATGTGTTGTCAGCGCAGGAAGCTTGCGTAGCATCGCGCAAGCACTCACCTGAGGATGGCAGCCCACATCGGCCTTTCCAGCCGCCCACGAGCGAGAAAGGGTCGGCGTCGAGAGCGAAGTTGCTCGTTGCTCCTTGCCTCCGCGACAACGTCGTCTCCTGCTCGACGGTTCCCTGGCCGCACAAAGCAATGTCGAGGGATCCTTCGCCACGTAGGGAACGCTCGGCGTCGCCCACAGACAGCCCGCGCGTGTCGAGGAAACGGCAAGTCACCACCTCCCCCTCCTCATCAGCACGAGTCCGGTACGCCCGCTGACACGCTCTGGCGCTGTGTACGCAGGTCGCCCGAGTCTCGCTCGCCCTCACCTCCTGCCCGCCGTGTCCGCCCGTCCTCGCCTGGTCCTGCCGGCCGCGAGAGCGCCCCCTCTCTCCCCCGCCTCCAGGATGTCGACCCTGTCCGCCTCAGGGAGCGCGAGCGCCAGATGCGCGCCATGCGGGAGGCGGAGGGCTCTCGTGCACCGATCTCGATCAAGCCAAAGGTCGACCCTGCTGCCGAGGTCAAGAAGATGGCCTTGACGAGGGGCGGAGGAACCTACATCCCGCCGCACAGGCTGCGCGCGATGATGGCCGAGCAGGCGCAGGACGACCAGGAGGGCGAGGACTACCAGCGGCTCACGTGGGAGGCGCTCAGGAAGAGTATCAACGGTCTGATCAACAAGGTCAACACGGCCAACATCAAGCTCATCGTGCCACAGGTATACTTGCCCCGCAGTCGTCGGTTAGATTGTGCCAAGACTGACGCGAAGCACCCTTCGTACAGCTCTTCGGCGAGAATCTGATCCGGGGAAAGGGTCTCTTCGTCCGATCCGTCATGCGCGCCCAAGCTTCCTCCCTCCCCTTCACCCCCATCTTCGCCTCCCTCGTTGCCATCATCAACACAAAGCTTCCACAAGTCGGCGAGCTCCTCCTCCACCGCCTCATCCACCAGTTCCGCCGCAGCTACAAACGCAACGACAAGCCGACCATGACCGCGACGACCACCTTCCTCGCCCACCTCGTCAACCAGCAAGTCGCGCACGAGGTTCTCGCGCTCCAGATGCTCGTCCTCCTGCTCGAGCGGCCGACAGACGACTCAGTCGAGATTGCCGTCTCCTTCATGCGCGAGGTCGGTGCCTTCCTCGCCGAACACTCGGCTCGCGCCAACAACGGCATCTTCGACCGCTTCCGCACGATCTTGAACGAAAGCGGGATCGATAAGCGAGTGCAATACATGGTTGAGGTGCTCTTCCAGGTCCGCAAGGACAAGTATAAGGACAACCCCATCATTCCTGAGGGGCTTGACCTTGTCGAGGAGGAGGACATGATCACCCACCGCATCTCGCTCGACGACGAGGTTACGGTGCAGGAGACCCTGAGTGCGTACCAAGGCGGTTCCGCTTCCTGTCGACTTGCCTGACCAGCTTCTCTCCTCGCGTAGACATCTTCAAGTTCGACCCGAACTTCAAGGAGAACGAGGAGGCGTACGCCGAAATCAAACGCGAGATTCTCGGCGACTCGGACGACGAGGAGGGCTCGGGCGACGAGGGCGACACGGAGGAGGGCAGTGACGAGGAGAGCGAGGTTGACGACGGCATCAAGGCGGACGGCACGGTCGACGTGCACGACCAGACGGGCGCCAACCTCGTCAATCTTCGTCGGACGATCTACCTGACCATCATGTCGGCGCTCGATTTCGAGGAGGCGACGCACAAGCTGCTCAAGCTGGACATTGCGCCCGGCCAGGAGGTGCGCTCATCGGCTCGCCTTCGTGTCGAGTTCTCAAGCTGACTCGTCTTCTCGTCCGCAGGTCGAGCTCTGCAACATGGTCATCGAGTGTTGCTCGCAGGAGCGGACGTTCAGCAAGTTCTACGGCCTGATGGGCGAGCGGTTCTGCAAGATCAACCAGGTGTGGGCGACGGCGTACGAGCAGTGCTTCGTCAACTACTACGCGACAATCCACCGCTACGAGACGAACCGCCTCCGCAACATCGCTCGCTTCTTCGGCCACCTCCTCATGACGGACGCCATGTCGTGGACGGTCCTCGAGGCGGTCAAGATGAATGAGGACGACACGACGTCGTCGTCGCGTATCTTCGTCAAGATCCTGTTTTCGGAAATGCTCGAGGGCATGGGCCTCAAGCGACTCGTCGACCGGTTCAAGGACGAGTCTCTCCAGCCCTACCTCGGCAACGTCTTCCCGATCGACAATCCGAAGAACACGCGCTTCTCAATCAACTTCTTCACCGCCATCGGGCTCGGCGCCATCACCGAGAACATGCGCGAGCACCTCAAGAAGATGCCTGCACTCCTCCTCGAGCAGCAGCGCCGTGCACAGGTCGCGCGCGGCGGAGAGTCATCATCGTCCGACTCGGACTCGTCGTCCAGCCTCTCTTCCTCCACCCTCTCCGAATCTTCCGACTACTCATCCGACGACTCGCGCTACCCCCGCCGCAAGTCCTCCCGCCGCTCTCCCTCTCCTCGCCGCGGCCGATCCCGCTCTCGCTCCTACGACAGCCGTGACCGATCCCGCTCACGCTCGCGCGCGAGGTCTTACGACAGCCGCAGCCGCCCACGGTCACGGTCACGGTCACGGTCACGGTCACGGTCACGGACACGGACGCCCTCGCGTTCTCCTCCCCCTCGTCGCCGTGGCGGCAGGGACCGCAGCCGTTCGTACTCCCGCTCTCCTCCGCCTCGCGGCACTCGAAGCCGCCGCTCCCGCTCGTCTTCCCGCTCTCCCCCTCCCCGTCGGCGCGACCCGTCTCGGACGCCGCCTCCGCGCGGTTCGGCGCCCAAGCGCGACGTCCGTCATCCCGACCGGCGCTTCGACGACGATGACCGGCGAGACGGGCCACGCGGCGGCGGTGGAGCTGGCGGAGGCGGCGGAAGGGACCTCAGGCATCCGGACAGGCGGTTCGATGGACCTCCCGTTCCGCCCCGTGGCGGCGGCGTCGGGTACGGCCCTCGAGCCGGCGGCGGCGGTCAGCGTGAGCGGGACGCAGGATGGGGCTCGAGGCGGTGAGCGTTTCTTGCGAACGTTCGCGGGCGCTGTGTACACTGATCACCCTGTAGTCTCTCACGCGCTCCGTGCGTGCCCCTCGCTTCTTGCAAAAAAGCTGTTTGCACTGTCGTCGCCGAGTCGGGTGTGTGCGACGTGCGGGCGGAGGAACGGGGGAGGGGAGCGGTCTGGCCAGTCGAGGACCGGGCCACGTGCGCGGGGAGGTGGCCGAATGCGGAAGGGCGGGCGGGGTGGGCGAGGCCCCGTCGACGGTCTCGCCCTTGGGATCCGCCCCGTCTCATCAGAACCCTCTTGCAGCGCGGACTCCGCTCCGACGCTCGCCCCTTCGCACGCATCGCTGCCACCGGCCCACTTCCTCTCAGCCAGCTCGCGACGACGACGACGACAGCGCCCGCGCACCCTCGACACGCCCGGTCAGCAGCGCCCCGGCTCCTTCCGTCCCCGGTAGAAAACTGCCTCAACATCTCGAGGTTGGAACCTTGCCCTTCCGCCTGGCGTCCTCCTCGTCGTCGCTCCCCCTCTCGCACACGGCACACGGCACACAGCACACGGTACACGGCACGCGGCGTCCTGAGACCTCGTCCAGCCGTATTCGACCCGTCCTACGACGCCTGTCGTTCGCCCTCGATCGGCTTGAGCAATTTGGCTCCATCTGGACCGGCCAGTGTGAGTCCTCCTCGAGCGTCTCCCGCTTGTTCACCTGCCGCAACGCTCGCTGACGGGCGCTGTACGGCTCGCAGGACCGCCGCGGCGAGACGACACTGCCCCTTAAACCCCCGCCCTCCGCCCAGCGACTAGTCGTCACGATGGCCTACTACCTCGACTCGTCATTCGACTTCGGCTCGTACGGCAACGAGCCTTTCGACGAGTCCCACACGCTCCTGTCGAACAACGCGCTCGACGTCGACTCGACCATCTTCTCCGATCCCGGCCCCCTTCCCTCCCGAACAAGCGGACCGCTCGGGAACTCTTCATCCAACTACACCCATTTCCCCGACTCGCTCGCCCCCGCGCCCTCTATCAACGTCACAGACCCGAGCAGCACACTGGGAGCGTCCACCTCGTCGAACCCCTCCTCCCTGTACGACCTCGACTCGCCGTTTGGCTCGTCTGGGAGCCAAGTGCCGGTTCGGTCGCTCACTCGTGACGGCAGGCTCAAAACGCGGCTCATGGGCGTCGGCAGCGATGGCGGTTTCCTCACGTCTCCGCTCATCGTCGGCAAGCCTCGCGTCGACAGCCGGACAGGCAGACTCGCCGCTCCCGAGCTTGCCATCGACTCGGCCATTCATCTGCCGCCGCAGTCGTCTCTCATGACTCCTGGCCACTCGCGGGACAGCCTCGTGAGCCACGGACGCGGCGCGATGAACGAGACGAACGAGATGATGCCGAGTTTGAGCGTCGGCAGCACGGCAAGCTACTCGTCGGCGAGCATGTCGATTTCGGGCAGCCGTCCCGGCACAGCCGTCCAGGTCGTCGTGCCAGAGCCGACGGGACTTGGCATGGGCATCTCGGGGTTGGGCGACTTGCAGGACGCGATGGGAGGTTTCGGAGCCGACGACCTCGGCTTGCGCAGCTACGGCATGGTGAAAGGCGCGACAACTGGCCACGACGACTACTTCGGCACATCGCACCACCTCTCGTCGTCGCAGGCCAGGCGTACCCGGAGCGTGACTGGCGATGGTCGCCCCGCCACGGCCGGCTCCGACAGCTTCCACTACTCCTCGTTCCGTCTCCCGCCACCTCCTGTTCCAGCGCCATCCTTGCGTCCGACGAGGGCGCTGCCGACCCGCGCAATCAACAAGGCCAAGTCGTGCTCGGCTCTCGCTGCTCAGGCTCGCGAGCAAGACACGCAGCCGATGTACGAGCCCCTCACGCCCGGCTCTGCGGACCTGTCGGCCTTTGCACCCACTGGCGCGACCTCCAGCTCGCCCCATGCGGGTTTCATCGGGGTTCCGCATACGGGTCCGCTCAGCTTCGCCGATCTCTACAACGTCGGCCTTGCGGAAGAGGCGGCTGTCGACGAGCTCGATATGCCAAAGAAGGACGTCTTCGACCACGGCGCCGTCGACACGCTCGACATCAGTCTCGGCATGTGCGGAGGAGCCAACCTCCTGCCGCCCACCTTTGGCATCCCTTCCGCCCTCTCGTCACCCTCCACGCCATACCTCTCCGATCCGTCCCCCAACACCGGCATACAGTACGACGCCTACGACGGCTTGGCGTCCGCTCCGTTGTTCCCAGCTACCTCGGCCGGATCGACCTTCTCAGCCGCGACCACCCACTCGCCTCTGCCCGACGTCGCCGGTCGACAGCGCTCCGTCACCTACGGTTACGCAGCCCCTAATCCAGCTGCCGACGACGAGATGAGCTACGGCCGAACGACGAGCCGGCACCGCCAGCAGCAGCTTCCTCCAGACTCGGCATACGGCGCAGGTCGCAAGAACTTTTCCTACCCAACTCGCTATGCGCCGCCGCCTCCCATGCAGTGGTCCGGCTCGCAGGGCCCGCCGCTTCTCCCTCTCCCGCCGGTTCCGACCACCCCGACTCGCCAGCGCTTGAACCCGCACGCACGATGCCTGACAGGTCCCGCGGGCTCGATGGCCGACTACGATCCGCACACGAACGGTTTCGTCTCGCACGACGACGACATGACGGAGGACTACGAGCGCAAGCTTGCGACGTTCGATTCGCTCTACGACCCGTACGCCGATGCGGCGCCGACGCCGACGCCGTCGAAGCGTGCTCGCGAGGAGGACGTGTTCAGCCAGGACGACTCGGACATCGCGCTTTCACCAGAAATGGAGGAGTCGCAGCGCACAAATAAGCGACTTCGAACCGTCGCTTCCGCTCCCTGCCTCACTGGTCGACGGCGATTGAGGCCGGGTCCGAAGCCTAAGAGCGTCAAGTCACCTCAGACAGAGCACGAGTCCGTCTTCAGCGCCAACCTCTCGCCGCCCGTCCCGCAAATCAACCGCGCCGTCTCGCCCTACGCCTCTCCTCTCCTTTCCGACGACGACGGCGACGGCTTCCTCGTCAGCGACGGCAATGGCAACATTGCGACGCCAGCCAGCATCACGTACGCTGTCGGCCCGCCAGCTCAACCAGGACAGCCGCGCAGCTCCGTCCCGCGCGAGGTTATCCAGTCGCTGTACGCCGCAGTACCGGCGCACACGGCTGCCGACGGTACCAAGGTTTCGAAGCGCTACGGTTGCTTGATCGAGGGGTGCGGACGCTCGTTCCCGAGGAAGAGCGCGATCGAGAGCCACATCCAGACGCACCTTGAGGACAAGCCGTTCGTCTGCCCGCACGACGACTGGTGCGTGCTTCTCCTGTCTCTTCTTCGAGGTACGTGACGCTGACGGCTCTCTCTTCTCCCAGCGACGCATCGTTCGTTCGGCAGCACGATTTGCGGCGGCACGAGCGCATCCACTCTGGCAACAAGCCCTTCCCATGTCCTTGGTGCGTTCCGACCGACTTCCTGGCCGGACAATTCCCTTGCTGATGCTCCTGTTCGTACTCGCAGCGGCAAGGGCTTCGCTCGAGGCGACGCACTCGCACGGCATCGCGCTCGCGGCATCTGCTCCGGCAGTCTCGTTCCTCGAAGAGGCTGAGCGCTTGATGCGCCCTGTCTTCTCCACCCCGTTCAGTCTTCCTTCTCGTTGTTGCCTTGATCACGCTCCCATCACGCTCTCCCACTTCATCTGTTTATCCTTCAGTCATCCTTGGCGTTTGTCGTGCCGATACCGCCGCCCTGTCGTTCTCAATTCCCCATGCTGTATTCTCTCATCTTTCATGCCTTAGAAGCGTACTGTGTCTAGCTCAGTCGTCGGATATCCGTTGGAATAGTCATCTTCGCCTAAGCTCCCCTCTCGGCAACACGTTTCGACCGATAGGGCACGGCTGGTTGCGCAGACTCTACTCCTCCGCTTCCTCCGCCTTCTTCTCCCTCGCCTTCTCAGCCTGCTTCTGCTTCTTGGTCCTCGGCGCGGCCGCAAGGTCTTCCAGCGCCGACGAGGTCGACAAGCCAAAGATCTTCGAATGTCCAGTTCCGCCAACGAGTTGATCGACCAAGCCGATCTTGCTGCGCGTTGTGAGGTACTTGGCCGAGACGCCACGGACCATGAGAGGCTTCTTGAGCAGGTTGTCCAACTCGGCCTTGAGCTGTCGAGCGTGAGCGATCGCTTGACCGCGCTGCTTCTTGCTCGAACGTTGCGGGCCGTCGCCGTCAGAGCTACGAGGGAAAGCGTTCAGCATCCTTGCTGTGAAAAGCGTTCAAAGCGAGACCCACTCGTCCTGGTCGTCGTCGAGGTCGATCTCCATCGCCTCAGCAGCCTCGCGCAGCCACTTGTCCTCGTGCGCCTGCTTCGTCGCGCGGTGCTGAGCCTGGTCGATCTCCTTGGCGAGGTCGATACGCTTCTTAAGCTGGTCGAGGATGGAGAAGTCGGTCGGGAGAGTGGCGAGGTCGATGTCTGCGCGAGCCCGCTGGCGCACACGTCAGCTTCCGACAGAAAGCGTAAAGCAGACCAGCCAGTCGAGCACGCACCTTTCCCAAGACTAGCCATCAACATCCTCTGAACCTTCTTCTCCTCCGGCGCAACAAGCTGCAACGCCAGACCCTCCGTTCCCGCACGAGCCGTACGTCCAGATCTGTGGACATAAGTGTCGGCCGCTCGGGGGAGCTGGTAATGTACGACATGCGAGACGGAGGGTATGTCGAGACCGCGGGCGGCGACGTCGGTTGCGAGGAGGACGGCGTCGGGCGAGCACTTAAACCTGTACGAGGAAGGACGGCTTCAGTCAATCGCAGCACGCTCGATGGGTGTTGGAACGCACTTGTCAAGTGCCTTCAAACGCTGTCGCTGCTGCATGCCCGAGTGAAGCGGAATCGCATTGACCTTGAGAAGCGTGAGGAGCGGGTGAAGTCGTCGGATACCGTCAATCGCGGCGAGGAAAACAATGGTGCGGCCAGGGTAGCGAAGGAGGAAATGGTAGAGGTACATGTCCTGCGCAGCTAAGGTAGTTAGCACCGCTCCCCGACTGGGTCTTGAGGAAAGGCGCACCTTCTCGTTCGCCAGGCATTCGACCTTGCATTCCTTGAGCGTCTCGACGAGCCCATGCTCCGGCGAAAGGTCGATGACCTCGGGATCCGGGTCTCGGAAGTCGAGCAGCTCGAGCAACTCGTCAAGGCTGGTCATCTCTCCCTCGACAGCCTTCGGGACAAACTTCTTCGGCCCGCCTTTGCGCTTGAGGTTGAGCTGCAAGTCTTTCGACATCGTGGCGGAGAAGACGAAGGTGCGCATGTCCGGGCGGCAGGGGAGGGTGGTCACGTTCGAGCGGGAAGTGACGGCGGTGTCGAAGTCATCGGCAAAGTCGTCGTCGGGGGTCGCCCTGCGGCACCAAACGTCAGCCATAGCTCGAAAGACCTTCGTGAGGGGCAGGACTGACTGTTCCCGGCGAGTCAGGCGGACGATGCTCTTGAGCTCAGCAAAGTGGCCGTTCTCGATCATCCTGTCTGCCTCGTCGATGACAATGAACTTAATGTTCTTGATTTCCTGCACAAGCATGTCGCTCTGTACGGCGAGAAGTTGGAAGTCAGCGTCAGTTCAGCTGCGAGCTGATAAGATGTCTCGACGCACCTCGCCAATCAAGTCCCACAACCGTCCAGGCGTCGCAACAACGATATCCGCGCCCCTCTCCAACTGCCTCTTCTGCTTCTCGACGCTCATTCCGCCCGTCAGCGCCACGACCTGTACCAACCGGCCCTTCTTGCGCTTCCGCGGATCTTCAGGCGCGAGTTTGTCCATCTCGGGCGACGGAGTGCGTAGAGGGAGAGAACGGACGGCGAGGGAGGAGAGAGAGGTGCGGACTTGGAGGGCGAGTTCGCGCGTTGGGCAGAGGATGAGAGCGGCGAGACGGGTTGGTGGGACGGAAGACTCGTCGTCGGAGTCGGAATTGGAGGGAGACGAAGAAGGCGAGGGCTGAGAGAGAATGTGCGAAAGGATGGGTAGGCCATAGGCGAGTGTCTTACCGGAACCGGTCTGGGCGATTCCGACGACGTCGCGCTCGCGATCTGCAGACGCGGTATCGAAAGCCGACTTCTCCTGCTCCTCCTCGTCCTCAGCCAGCGCGTTCACGTTTGTTCCGACTAGTAACGCCTTCTCCTGAATCTCGGTCGGCTTGGTGAACTTGAGTTCGGCGAGGGCGCGGTAGAGAGGGTTGGCGAGCGGGATGTGTGACCAGGCGGGGAGTCCAGCTTCGACTAAGAGATCAATCGCGTCAGTTTGACGAATTCGCCTAGGTGAGAGGAACACGCACCATCGAAAGGTGGCTCGTCTGCCGCTTCTTCGACCGCTCCTCTGTTCGAATCGTTCTCCTGCGCCTCATCTCGACTCCGCTTTTTCCCCTTCTCCTTCTTCTGCTTCTTTGCCTTCTTCTTCTCATCCACTACATCCGCACCCTTACCCTCCACCGCATCGACAGCGTCTCCCGCCTCTTCGTCTGGAAACTCAAGCTCTTCGTCGGGAAACGACAACGGCTCGTCATCCGCGAACTTCGGTTCGTCGCCCTCCCCCGCCTGCGCCTGCTCCACGGGAATGAACTCGGGCTCGCCATCGTCTTCCCGCTCAACAGCCTTTCCCTTTCCCTTCTTGCTCTTCTTCGCAGGCGGCTCGCCGTCCTCGTCTTCTCGGACCTGCAACACCTCGTCAGCACCTAGCAAAGAAATGATCGGTACGGTGAGCGCACCTTGAAAGCAACCCTGCCATCCTCGTAGACCACATCCACCCCCTCGACCTCATCCAATTCGAGCAGTCCTCCGTCGTCGTCAAAGCCCAGTTCCGCCGGCAGTACGATGTTCTTCCACCTCAAATCCTTTGGCGCCGCATCTCGGAAGCGTGCGGCCTTCTTCGAGCCGGTTGAGGGCGCTGGCGAGCCTGCTGTCGAGGAGGCGGTGCGCGACGCGGAGGATTCGCGCTTCTTCGACCGTAGGCGGGCTGCGGCGTGTGCGCTGAGCGGCATCGTGTAGCTGAGTCCCAATAACGGTGCTAGAACCACAGCAAGCGAGGTGAGCGGCGAGGAAGGCGAGCGAGCTTGGTCTGGTCGTTCCGTGAGGCGAAGGCGAACGCGGCTTGCTCAGACCAACCTGGAGCGGTCGCAGTACTACTATCATACTTTGTATATTATCACTGAATTACTCAGCCTACCTGCACATTTTCTTGCGACGTGCGAGTCGCTCAGCCGTCGTTTCCGTGCCGCCCCGCTCGTTTCACATCGCTCCTCTGCTCCAACTGCACTATCGCTGAGTCGACTGGCGCTGTCTGACTGCTGCGAGCTATCCGCGCAACTCCCGCCCGGCGCCGTTCGACATCCCCAGCACCTCCCCCCACTTGCCGACGTTATCTCGCTCGTCGCGCTCATTTACAGTCTCCGAAGCTCTGCAAGTGCGTGTGCTGTCGTCTCGGGGCGTCGATGAGGCAAACTGATCCTACTTGCGCCCGCCCGCAGCCCGTTCCGACCTCCCAGCCCCTCCTCCGCTTGTCTTCCGGACGCCATGCCTCCCGCCAACATCCCTGACCGCTCCATCAAGATCGCTGTGGACCGAGGTGCGATGCCCCTTCTATCCTCCGATCAGCCTCGGTTGTCTTACGCCTCTTCGTGATCTCCCCGTCCTCCCATTCTTGTCCTCGTCCCCCTCGTTATCCACACCATGCTCTCGCTTCTCCGCCAGGCGGCACCTTCTCGGATGTGCACGCCAGCTGGCCGATCGAGGGACAGAAGGATCGGAAGGAGATCATCCTTAAGCTGCTGTCGTCGGATCCTGGACACTACAAGGACGCCCCTCGAGGTGCGCCTTACTCCGCTTCTCTCGGCTGTGTCGAAGATAACGAGCGCATAACCGTAGAGGGCGTCCGCCGCGTACTCGAGATCGCAACCGGCAACACCTACAAACGCGAAGACCGTCTCCCGGTCGACAAGATCGACTCCATCCGTCTCTCCACAACCGTCGCTACGAACGCCCTCCTCGAGCGAAAAGGAGCCAAGCACGCACTCGTCGTCACAAAGGGCTTCAAAGACTTGTTGCTGATCGGCAACCAGTCGAGGCCGCGCATCTTTGATCTCGATATCAAGCGGCCGTCGGTGTTGTACTCGACTGTGCTGGAGGTCGACGAGCGCGTGACGCTGCTCGGGTACACGAGTGACCCGAAGCACCCGGAACGGGCAGTGAAGTTCGACGAGGAGGGCAAAGTTGTCAAGGGGTATGACGGGGCGGAGCACGCAGTGGGCAGCGTCGTGAAAGGCATGAGTGGAGAGGCGGTCCACATCCTCAAAAAGGTGGACGAGGGACAGGTTGAGCGGGACTTGCAAAAGCTGTATGACGACGGGATTAGGGTGCTTGCGATCGTCCTGATGCACGCCTTTACCTACCCTGGTGCGTTGCATCCTCTCTTTGCGATTTCCCCTCCCCCGCCCCCCTTCGCGAGAGGGTTTGCAAGCGCATGTGTTGAAGGTGCTGTCCTCGCAGAACACGAGCAGCAGATCGCCCGCATCGCCGAAAACATCGGTTTCGAGCACATCTCCCTCTCGTCCTCTTCTCTCCCCATGATCCGCATCGTCGCACGCGGCATGTCCACCACAGCCGATGCCTACCTCACTCCCGTCCTGCGCGAATACATCGACGGCTTCTTCAGCGGATTTGATGAGAGTCTGAGGGAGACGAGTTATAGGGAGACGAAGAGTAAGGAGCAGGCGCAGAGGGAGACGACGGTCGAGTTTATGCGGAGTGATGGAGGGTTGACAGACGTGAGCGACTTTAGCGGGCTGAAGAGTATTCGTGCGTTACCTTACGTCTCGCTTGCGCGTGTCGTTGACGTCCTTGCCTTGCGCAGTTTCGGGACCCGCGGGAGGCGTCGTCGGCTACGCTTTGACGAGCTGGGAGAAAGGTGGCAGGCCGGTAGTCGGACTGGACATGGGTTCGTCGACCTCGTCTTTGTTTCGACGTCTCGCTTGCTGACCCTGTGTGCGCTCCTTGTTACCGCTGCTCTCGCCTTCCGAATTTTGTACCTCTAGGCGGAACGTCGACGGATGTCAGCCGATTTGACGGAGAGTACGAGGTGCGCCAGACCGTTCTTCTCCTTCGCTTCATACTCGCGCTCACGCAGCCTCCCTCGCAGACGGTCTTCGAGACGACAACAGCCGGCATCACCGTCATGTCGCCTCAGCTGTCGATTAACACGGTCGCGGCGGGAGGCGGTTCGCGGTTGTTCTGGCGTAACGGCATGTTCGTCACGGGCCCGGAGAGCGCGGGTAGTCACCCTGGTGCGTCGAACTTTCACTCATTCGACGTCGCTGGCGACTCACCGGATCGGCCACCGCAGGACCGGCCTGCTACCGCAAGCAAGGCTACCCTGCCGTCACCGACGCCAACCTCGTCCTGGGCCGTCTGCTCCCCTCGCATTTCCCCCAGATCTTCGGCGGGAGCGAAGACCAACCACTCGATATCGATGCCTCCCGCTCAGCACTCGAAGAACTCCGCAAGCAGATCAACGATGAGACGGGCAACAACCTCTCGCTCGACGAGGTCGCGTTCGGGTTCATCAAGGTCGCGAATGAGACGATGTGCCGGCCGATCCGGAGTTTGACGGAGGCACGAGGGTACGATACGTCGAAGCACATCTTGAGTTGCTTTGGCGGAGCGGGAGGACAGCATGCATGTGCGCTGGCGGAGACGCTGGGGATCAGGACGAGTGCGTCCGCTTCGATCTATCCTGTTTGAGAGGCGCAGTTGACCGTTCTTTTTGGCTCGTTCAGTCCTCATCCACCGCTTCTCGTCCGTTCTCTCAGCATACGGCATGGCTGTACGTCCGCGTCCGCTTCCCTTGCTGCACATGGCACTGACGCTCCCGCTTTCACAGCTCGCCGAGCGGTTCGTCATCTCCAGATCTCGGACGACGAGAAATGCTGATCTCCATCTGCTCGCAGCGTCTTCGAGCGGCAAGAACCGTCGTCGGAGACTTGGGGCGCCGTTGGCTCGCAAGGTCGCCTGCAAGCGCGTCTTGACGAGCTTTCCCAGCAAGTCAAGAAGACGCTCTCGCAGCAAGGTTTCGCCGACGACCGGATCGACGTACAGCAGTTCCTCAACTGTCGGTACCAGGGCACCGACTCGGCGCTCTTCACGCGCAAGCCGGACGACGGGTTCGATTTCGCTAAGGCTTTCGCAGCGAACTACAAGCAGGAGTTTGGCTTTTCGATGGACGCACCGATCATCGTCGACGACGTGCGCGTACGAGGAGTCGGCAAGTCGTTCGACTCGCTTGGAAAGAGCGTCTTTGAGGAGGTTAGGGAGCTCGAGTTCAAGCCGCTCGCGCGCGAGGCGGAGAAGGACGGCCAGGCGAGCAAGTGCCACGAGAAGGCGTCGGTCTACTTTGAAAATACGGGACGCGTCGATGTGCCGGTGTATTTGCTGGAGAACCTGGAGGCGGGTGACGAAGCGGAGGGTCCTGGTGCGTCTAGCCACTGTGTCTACATCGCTCCGAGCGCTACTGACGGCTCGCTTCGCAGCCCTCGTGCTGGATGGCACGCAGACGATCGTATTGAGTCCTGGATGGATCGGCCGCATCACAAGCAAGCACTTGATGGCAACGCGGAGAGATTAGAGCGGCAATCTCGTGCAACGCGATCTGCCTCCCACCCGAAATCAGATTCCATCGACGTGACGGCGCTGAGGACGAGCTGCGTCTGGCTCGCTCGCGATGCTCTCGCTTTCGCCAACTTGCTCTCGCTTCTTCTACTGCACGCCGCTGAGCCATATACATTCTCGTGAGCTATCGCACTCAGGGGAAGGGAAATGTCCCAGCCTCGACGTCCTTCTCCAGCTCCATCCATGCCTTGCCGGACATAAGTCGCAAGGTCTGCTTCAGTCCCACCGCGGCTCTTCGTCCGACTCGTCGACCGTGTCGCGCGCTTTGTAGTCGGATACGAGGCGAGGGTCATCGAGAGGAGGGGAAAGGTAGTCGGGCGAGGAAGGTGAAGAGGGTGTTGTCGACGAGGTGGTATCGGACGAGTTGGTCATGTCCTTGAGGAAGCCTTCGAATGGAGTCTCGCCGAATGGTGCCAATGCATGCAAAGAAGGCGCCCAGCCAAACGGATCCTCTGCGAGCGCCGGTCGACGTCGCCGAGCTGCGGTTCTCGCCGGAGGATAGCGCGAGGATGCCGGATAACGCGAGGATGCCGGATATCGGCACCGATGTCAACGTGCTCGTCGAGCAGGACTGGATCAGTGAGCTCGCCAAGATCTTTTGACTGTCATCTGCGTAAACGTTCCATTGTTAGATGACGACGGCTTGAAGAGAAAGAAGGGATTGCACACTCCAGTCGCCTCGCATCCCCCCCTGCTTGTCCGCTTCGGCAGCGTCCGCGCAGATGTGGCAGAGCAATTCATCAGGAAGCCGCAGCAGATCAAACTAGCAACTCCCGCCCAAACCTGCGAATGGGACGAAGTCAGCGGATCCCTAGGTTGTGAGCGGGGCAAGTGGAGGGAGGAGGAAAGAAGGGACGCACGACAGGAGATTGCCTGGCGGACAGAGGTAGCGAGCTGGACGAGCGTATCAGCAACCATGGCGTGGAAAGCAGGAGGAAGAGCGGAAGAGAGCAGTGGCAGGAGGAAGAGAAGCGAGCGGGAGAGCCTGGACCGGGCAACCCGTGGCATCGCTTCAAGAGGCGGAACTCCTTCCCGCTCATAGATTTGTCGAGAAACACCGGCCTTGCGCAGGTCGAGGCGCTACGACTGGTCCATCGCGTCTCCCGCGCTCCCGCCTCCCGAAGCAGGCATCCCGCTGCCTCCGACGACAGGCTGGACGACCGCGCTCATCGAAGGCGGGTCCGCAGCGGCATGTGTAGCTGCAGCAGCAGCGTCCTCGCGCTTCTTGTCGAGCTCGCGGGCGACCTGGGCGTGCTGGTTCTTCTTGAGATCGCGCTCCGTCGCGAGCTTCTTGATGACCTCCTCGAAGCGTTTCTGGAAACCGAGATGGACATCAGCGCTTGGTCGACTCGCGAAAGCAGAGCGAAACGCACCTTGAAGATCGGGTTGGGCGCCTTGCTCAGCTCCACCTCCTTGACAGCGATGGCGCGGTCGAGGTCGCTCATCTCCTCCGCCAACAGCTTGAGCCTCTTTCGCGCCTCGAGCGTCTCCGCATCGATCGCTTCCTCCTCCTCATCGTCATCGTCGTCCGAGCCGAACAAGCCGTTTCGGTCTTCGTCGTCATCCGAGCCCGACTCGTCCGTCCCGCCCGCACGCTTGTTGGCCATGTTGAGGTCCTTCTCGATCTCCTTCGCCAAGTCGCTGTCGTACCCGCTTCCTGCCTCGTCACTCTCCTCGTCGTCCTCCTCCTCGCCGCGCTGACTCTCGCCGTCGTCGCCGAATGGTGCAGGCGAAGAGACGGCGCCGTCTGGTCGAGGCGTAGGGGCGCCGATCGACTCGGTATGGTTCCGTCGTCGTGTAGGGTCGTAATCTTCGTCGTCGGAGGGGACGTCGTAGTCGAGCATCTCTGCGGGTGCGAGGAAGTGAGCGAACGAGAGGAGGGAAAGAATCGTCAGGAGGTCGAGCGTACCGAACTGCACCTGCTCTGCCCTCGCATCCGCCTCGAGCAGCTTCTCCACAGCCGTTTCGACCTGCTCGATGGTCTGCAAACGAAGCGACAGAGTGCGTGAGTGAGACGAAAAGCGAGGAAGCTAAATGCGAACGCACCCGCCTATTCGCCCTGCGCCGGAAGCGACGCTTGCGAACGTGCTTGAGCGGAGGCGTGATACCGTGCGGGTAGACAAAGTCCTCGATGTTGAAGACCTTGTTGTGCGTGACTTCGCCCTCCTCGCGGATTTCCTCCTCGACGAGCAGCATCTGACTGACGTCGGCCACCTTGACCGTCTGTCCTCCCACGCCCGTCAGCCGCTGGCTCTCGACGATGGACGGCAAGTCGACCAGCTTCGCGCCATACAGCTTGTGACCGAGATGGAAGACAGCCCTCCTCGAATCCTTGAACTTGAACCAGACGTCCTGCGGTACATCGCGCTTGTCCACCTGTTCCCGCAGCTTTGGCGCAACCTCCGGCGGCACACGCAGGATGAATTGCTCCTCAACAGCAAGCGGCTCGTCCGGATCCGAGTCGAGTTCGCGGTCCCATCCCACAGAGTCTGCAGGGTTTGGTCCCGGTCCGCCCTGCCCGACGCGCACCCGCAAGCGTCGTCCACCTCCGTATTCGTCGTCTGAGCCCTGCGCGGGGACGCGGTTCGGACGGCGAGTCCTGCGGGGGCGAGTCGCGGCGATGGAGAGAGCGGGGCCGGCGGAAGTCGATGCCATCGTGTATAGCGGAGTCTCAGACGCTGGTAAAGAGCAGGCAAGCGAGTCTTGTACGGTCCGGCAGGACGAGGCGAGTTGGTCGCGGTCGAAGAGGTCGCTCGAACTGATGAAGATGGTTGGGCTCTTCCACCTCGCCCACTCGCTCAGGATGGCTCGACTGGCTTTTAGAGACGGTATGGAGTGCTCTGGGTTGCTGTATACACGCGCACGTACGCGCTCGGGGCGGTTGACGGTGGTGAACGACCCCCTTCTTCTCGCGGCTTCAGCGCGCTAGCTGGGCAGTGAGCGGCTGCTGATTCGATGCCTGAGCTCCCTGGACTCTACACTTGGCCCTACGACCCCGCCGTTCCCCGTGGCCTCCACCGTTCCCTTCCGTCACCCGCTTGCCACTCACTCCACATTCCCTCTCCCAACCGCGAGACAGCTTCTCCGGTCGCAATCTGTGTTGATGCAGGACGGCAGCGCCCAGCGCCATTATCGCTTGCCGGGCGCGGGAAATTAGCTGTCCTCCCACGTTCCCCCGCCCGAAGGCGACAGACCTTGCCTATGCCGCCGCGTCTTTTTAGCAGACGAGTAGCGCCTGCGTTGCCATGCACTGTCGAGCGCGACTTGGCGCTGGCTTCGCGAGCTGTAGCTGCCGCCGCACGGAATGCGACATTCTCGCGCTCGTCCCCTTGCGCTACGTTACGAGTTTTAGCGCCAGCTACTATCGCCAAGTTCAGGCGAATTCTGGCTAAGCTTGCTAAACCTTTGCGGACTGCTCCTCGGAACCGCCTGCTGGCTTTCTCGCTTCTCTCGCTCTCTCTCGCGGGATCGACCTTGAGGTGAGACACTTCTTCGCCCACATTTATCCTTTCTCGTCTCCACCTCGTTTGCCAGACGGTCGCACTGACACTCGTCACTGTGCAGCGAGTAGCCTTCACAGTCGACAGAGCACGCAAGCGACGCTGCCGAGCCAACCAGCTTGACGGCCGAGTCGACCCAATAACGGGCGGGCTCTCGACATACGGCAATCGCGTCCCTGATTTGCGTAGGGCGGAGTTCCGACGAAACGCTCTTTGCTGGGACGCATGGCGGCGTTGTCGTGGTGCCAGTTCGCCGCCGACCCATCCAGCGACTCGCGGCGCGCGGAGCAGGAGGAATGAGGACCGTTGCGGAAGGCTGTAGGAAGGTCGGCTCTCTCTCGACGGCGGGCAACGGAGGGAGCGCCGACGGATGCAGTGCCGGGTGTGCAGTCGACAGCAGCAGCGTGAGCGGAGAGTGCGCCGCGAAAGACATTGCTCGTGCCTCTCGACAAGCTCTCTCGCAGCGAATTAATGTCTTCACCCCCGTCTATCGCCCTCTCACGCGCATCGCTGGCGGTCTTCTTTCGCTGTCTCGCTCGCCGTGCAGTGAGCTCGTGGTCGAGCAGTCCCGCCAGCTCCGCCGAGTAAGCCCGGAGGGAGACTCCTCTCCTCGACACCACCTCCACTCCCTCGATCCTCACCCCACAGTCGCCTCCTTATCGAACCCCTCCTTCAGGAGTCAGCGGCTCTCCTGGACGACGCCTGCACTCGCCGCTTCGACGCAGGACGACCGTCTGCCGCGCGCCATGGCCCGCCCGACTCTCGCTGGACTTTCGTCGTCGCCCGCAGTCCCCTCGTCCTCCTCATCGGACCGCCCG
Organism: Rhodotorula sp. S30-09; assembly: GCA_023628235.1. Taxonomy (NCBI): domain Eukaryota; kingdom Fungi; phylum Basidiomycota; class Microbotryomycetes; order Sporidiobolales; family Sporidiobolaceae; genus Rhodotorula; species Rhodotorula sp. S30-09. The sequence goes on from JAMALD010000004.1 coordinate 113,503, forward strand.
GACTCGACGCCCTCGCCCTCGACACGAACGCCTCGACCAGCCACAGGACAATCCGCTGGGACCGGTCCTCGTCCACCGCTGCCGGACGGGCTTCTCTCGTCGCCGGCGTTCGGTGGTACACCTCGTGGGTCGACTGGTGCGGTCGATTCGCCGCCGCCATCGACGTCGACGTCCACCACGCCACCAGACGACTTTGGGGACGCAGGCCAGGCAGACGGGCAAGGGGACGCACTGCTGGGTACGTTCGGAGCGCTTCTTCAGACCCTTCCGCTGCGACCAGCTTCATCTCGGACCAGCGTCGATCTCGACGGCGACGAAGGAGCGCGCGTGGTTCCCCGTCCGTTCTCCTCGTCGCCTGCTGGCTCGCACGACGGCGCAGAGGGGGAGTGGGACGCGACGGCGTTGCGATTGAGCCTGGGAAAGGGCGCTGGCGAAAACGCCGCCGGCGGTGCCTCGGTCGGTGCCGAAGCAGTGGCTGAGGGGGAGAAGCGGAGGACAGGTCGCTGCAAGTTCTTCAACGCGCAGAAGGTGCGCAGGGCGCTCCTCCTTGTCGGCGACTTGCTCGCCCGTCCAGAGTTGACCGCCTCTGTCCGCAGGGCTTTGGGTTCATCCTCGACGACGCAGCAGAAGAGCTGGGCAACGATGAGGGTGCGTTGCTTGCGTGGCCGCGGTAATCGCGTCGCTGACCTCGGTTGCGCAGTCTTTGTCCATTACACGGCCATTCTCGCCGTCCAAGGCGGTCCTCGAGAGTTTCGCTCGTTGATGGAGGCGTGTTGCTCCTTCTTTTGCTTTGATGCGATTCGTTACTGACGACATACACGTATACAGGGCGAGCTGGTGAGCTCGCGAACAGGATGTGGAGCTTTCTGACCTGACGCTGACCGCCGCCCTCGCAGGTCGAATACTCTATCGTGCAAGGCCCGAAAGGCTGGCAGGCGCAGGATGTACTCGGACCCAACGGTGAGTCGTTTCTGACGTTTTCCAGCTTCCCGAGCTGACTTTGCACGAACAGGCACCCCCTGCATCGGCAGCCCTCCGAATAGCGTTCCCAAGTCTGCACAGCCGCCGCCAAGTGAGCCTCGACGACGACCGTCTCAGCTTGGCCAAGTGATGGTGTCGCGAAAAGGGTCGGCGGCGGGACAAGGGTCTTCCTCGTCGAGCAGAGGAGGTCGAGTCGATTCTCGGTATTGGACGTCGAGTGCCGGCACTTCGCGCAGTGAGTTTCCCTCGAATTGTCCCTGCCTAGACGCAATTGACCTCGTCGCTCTCAGCCTCATGGACCTCGCCCTCGAGTCGCTCGATCCAGCTCGCCCAGTCCGCCTCTCCGTCGTCGTACACGACATCCCCTCACCCTTATCAGCCGGTCATGCTCCACCCTTTCGCATCGCCAGCATCAACACATGCCAATCTCCACGCACAACCGCCCATGACTTATTCCTACCCGCCTACCGCGCTACAAATCGACGGCGCCGGCGAACCTGAGCGGTCTCCGCCAGCTCACCTTTTGGTCTCGCCTTCGTACTACGTCGCCGCACTCCCCGTCAGTGTCGACGGCCACATGCCGCTCAGCCCGACTCATGATCCTCGATACGCACCGTATCATGTTGGCATGGCCTATTCGCATGGAACCGCCGCTTTCCCCGTCGCAGGCGCCGAGGCCTCCTCTCCTACGTCCGCCTACTATCCCATCTCTTCTTCCGCTTCTCCTCCCGGCCCTGCGTTCTCCTACCCCCTGCATCTCTCTGGCCCTCCTCACCCCGTCGCACTGCACCACCACCATTCTCATCCTCCGCACCCCGCTGCACCTTACGTCGCCCATCACCCGTCCGTCTCGCCGACAAACAGCGGAGCCTTCGTCCCTCCGTACCCAGCGGGGATGGTCGTCTCCCCTCCGCATGGCTCGAATGCCGATCCGTCCGCCTGGCCCGCCGCGCACCCATATCCGCCTCAAGGGGCGTTCGCGACTGTCGACGGCGAGTACCCGATCTCGAACCATGTTGCGGACGAGCCAGCGCAAGTCGTCTCAGGCTTGACGGCGGGTTGGGCGGAAGTTGAGGCTGAACCTCAGCCGCTCTCAGCCACGGCGACGAAAGCGGGTCCACTAACGCCCTCACAAGGGGCGGGACACGCAAGCGACGGACGATAGCACCGCCGCACGCACCAAAAACCGGACTACGGAACGGACCTTCGCAAGAACCTGACTTGCTCAGCAACCTTGTTATAATCCTCTCGCTTTTTTGCTTACTCTCCCTGGACTGTACGGTTTTAGCATTCACTCGTATTCGCGCGCTTGTATGGCACGACTTGTTGCTTCCTTGTCAATCCCCGTCCCAAGAGATCTTCTTCTCGCTCTCCTTCGCTGGCTTTCGTTGATTCGCTGTCGCGACCTATTCAAGAATCAACTAGCAGCGCTAGCAGTACACTGCTCACTTCCTATCTCGAGTCCGAACTCCCACAAACCCTCGTCCTTCCCTCTCCCCTTTCCTCCTCACCACTCCCACGTCCATGCCTCGCTCCGCTTCCCCAACGGCCTCCGAACGCTCCCGCCTTCTCAAAGAAATCGCCTCCCTCGAGCTCGAGCTCGCACGATTGTCTGATCCTGCGAGAGGGATTCATCAACATTCTGCGGGGGGAACGGGTGAGAAGGGAGGTACAAGGCGACTGGGAGGACTGAGGGTTGAGGAGTGGGTTGGGGAGAGTGAAGTGGTGCTGTACGCATGTAGGCGAGCCGCTCGGACGTGGCGTGGGCTGATAAGAGGTTGTCGAACACAGGGACCGGATCCTCGACGCGGCAAGCATCGACGGGCAGGGGTTCGGGCGGACTGATGATGGTGCAGAGGGTGCAAGGAGCTTGAAACGAGCCAGAAGAGCGGTACGCCCGCGTCTGAAGAGTTGGTGGACGACCACGCTGACATGAACTGCTTCACCAGGTCGAGGAGAACGCCGAATTGACGAGCATTCGGATCGAGCGGGTTTCAACGAAGCTTGTGACCAGTAACAGAAGTGCGTCCAACGCGAACTGCAGGCGAAGAGGCGGCGCTGACGCCTTCAGGCTCTTGCAGCGTCGCAAATCCGCCTTCACACCCTCTCCGGAAACGTCCGTGCCGCCCCTCTCCCTCCCTTCGCCTTCGAGCTCAAGCTACGCGTACAAGAACCGCCGCCGGATCCGGACGAGCGGTACAAAGCGGGCAGGGATCCTGGGCGCGAGTATGTGATTGAGCAGATGAGAAGCCGGGTTGAGGGAGGTGCGCACGAGTTTCAGGCTGCGCTTCAAAGGTGCGTCGAGCTTCGCGACTGTCATGAGGACGCGCTTGCTCACCTGCGTGCGAGCAGTTTACAACCCGACAACCCGCCAAACCCGCCCGCCTTCTTCGCCCTCATGAGGCAATACAGCCTCCTTTCCGCCCATCGCTCCAATCTATTCGACAGCTTGACTGAGACGTTCTCGAATTTTGTACAAGGCAGTCCAGCATCAGGACGGCCTGGACAGACGGAGTTGACCTTCGCAAGCCAAAGGTGCGTCTTCATCGCTGCCCGAGGTTGACGCCCTCCAAAATGTCACGCTTTCTCCCCCCCCAGTGCCCGCTCGCCTGTCCTTGCTCTCTCCTACCGGATCGCGCCATCTTCCTCTCCGTCGCCAATCCTTCGCTCCGCCCAGCCTATCGAGCCGCATCTCTCCCTCACCGCGACGATGCTTCCTCTAGACCTCTCCGCAAAGGCTCGACACGTGCTCGAAGCGATCCCGAAGCAGTTCGAGCGGATGCTGAAGGACGGATGCGAGGCGAAGGCGGCTGTCGAGGCGGTTGTGAGGGCGGTCTTTGAGGGCGGGGAGTAGCGCGGTCGTTTCCTCATCGTTATGGCGCTGTATTGCGGTCACTAGGATTGATATCTGCGCTGCCTGGCGCCCTCCAATTTGTTGCCCGCCTTGAACGCGTTGGTCGCGCCTCGACGAGTTGTCACGCGTCCTTCTCATTTGATCCTTTCCTCCTCTTCTCCTTGAACTCCCTCGCTCTCTGCTACGCCCGCATTCAGTCTAAACTGATCACCTGGACCCACGGAGCCAGCCAGATTCCCGAGTCTTCTCCCCCTCGCGGCGTGCTCTCCATCTCCCGCTCGACATCTCGCGTTCCTCATCTCGCCAGCTACCGCACAGACAGCGGTGCACTAGCTGCCAGCCAGCACACGCGCTCAGATGGCTGCCGCACTCCCCACCATCAACCTTGGGCTCGACTAGTGCGTCCAGCTCTTCCTCTCCCCTCGAGTCGAAGTTAACGTTCACTTCTCGCCTATCATCAGCGAGGAAGACCTCGACCAGATCAAGAATTTCTTGACCAAGTTCAAGACGCGTCCGGGCAAGCGAAGGGCCCTGCCGGAGGACGAAGACCCCGAGAATGTCGACATGGACGAGGACGTGCAGGAGGGCGATGATGCGGCGCCGAGGGAGAAGTACGTCGAGATGCTGGTGCGTAAACCGTGGTTCCAGTCTGATGAACTTGCAGGAACGCGCGCTGACCGGTTCGCATTCGCGCAGCAACGGGTAGCGAACCGAGACGAGGAACGGATAGTGATCGACCTGGAGGACCTGAAGGAGGTGCGTGATGGCATTCCTGCGATCCACTCGCAATTCGCTGACTCTCTCTCTCTCTGTCGACAGGATGGCGACATGGGCCGGGCCCTGGTCGCCCAAATCCAGCGCAACACGCAGCGATACATCAAGCTCTTCAGCCGTGCGATCGACGAGGTCATGCCGCACAACACGGTCGACATCGGTCCCAAGTCCGACATCCTCGATGTCATGCAGTACCACCGCAACAACAAGAATCAGCAGAATGAGGAGGCCGGACAGGCTGTCTTCCCTCCGCAGCTTCTCCGACGATAGTGCGTGATCCGTTGCGTTCGCTTCCACAAGCTTTCTGACGGTACATCCACCTCGACAGCAACCTCTACTTCCGCCCTCTGGCCAACGAGCCCAGTCTCGCTGTCCGCCAAGTTCGCGGCGCTCACCTCGGCAAGCTCATCACGGTCCGCGGCATCGTCACGCGCGTCTCGGAGGTCAAGCCTCTTCTGCAGGTCAACGCCTACACGTGCGACTCCTGCGGCGCCGAGATTTTCCAGGACGTCCAGGGGAGGAAGGTTATGCCTCTCGATGCGTGTATCAGCGAGAACTGCACGCAGAACCAGAGCAGAGGTCAGCTGTACATGCAGACGAGGGCGTCCAAGTTCACGCCTTTTCAGGAGTGCAGGATTCAGGAGATGGTGCGTTCCCTCGAGTCTGCCGTTCGGAAATCGAGGCTGACCTTCTTCGATCTGCAGGCGGACCAAGTTCCTGTCGGCCACATTCCTCGAACGATGGTGATCCACCTCTACGGCAACCAGACGCGCGCCGTCTCGCCCGGCGACGTCGTCAACATCAGCGGCATCTTCCTCCCGATCCCGTATGAAGGCCTCAAGGCGATGCGGATGGGCCTCCTCACCGACTCGTATCTCGAAGCGCACCACGTCCAGCAGCTCAAGAAGCAGTACGAGGCGATGCAGCTCACGCCCGAAATCACTCGTGAGATCGAGGAGATCAAGGCCGTTTCCGGTCTCTTCTCCCGCCTCGCATCGAGTATCGCTCCCGAGATCTTCGGCCACGAGGATGTCAAGCGCGCATTGCTCCTCCTCCTCGTCGGCGGTGTCACCAAGGCGGTCGGCGACGGCATGAAGATTCGTGGCGACATTAACGTCTGTTTGATGGGCGACCCCGGTGTGGCCAAGTCCCAGCTGCTCAAGTACATCGCCAAGGTCGCGCCTCGAGGTGTCTACACGACCGGTCGCGGTTCGTCCGGCGTCGGCCTTACGGCTGCTGTGTTGCGTGACCCCGTCACGGACGAGTTTGTCCTCGGTGCGTTCGCAAGCTCTTTCTTCCGTTCAAACCCCCCGCTAACACTCGCGTCTCGCAGAGGGAGGAGCTCTCGTCCTTGCCGACAATGGTATCTGCTGCATCGACGAGTTTGACAAAATGGACGAGTCGGACCGAACAGCCATCCACGAGGTCATGGAGCAGCAGGTGCGTCGCCTCTCAATCGCCTGCGAGAAGCGCAGCTGACCCCACTTCGCTGCAGACCATCTCGATCTCGAAGGCCGGCATCACGACGACGCTGAATGCGCGCACGTCTATCCTCGCCGCCGCCAACCCCCTCTACGGCCGCTACAACCCGAAGATCTCGCCTGTCGACAACATCAACCTCCCCGCGGCCCTCCTCTCTCGTTTCGACCTCCTGTTCCTGATCCTCGACACGCCCACTCGCGACGACGACGAGCGCCTGGCGCAGCACGTCACGTTCGTGCATATGAACCGCGAGGCTCCTCCTCTCGCGCTCGAGCCGATCTCGCCAACAGTCTTGAGGCATTACATCGCTCTCGCGCGTCAGGTCCGCCCCGTCGTGCCCAAGGTCGTCGCCGACATGGTCGTGGACGAGTACACGAGCCTGCGGCGACGTCAGAAGCAAGAGGACGAGAAGAACCAGTTCTTCACCTACACGTCTGCGCGTACCCTGCTGGGCGTTTTGCGTCTCGCGCAGGCTTGTGCGCGTCTCCGCTTCTCGCCCGAAGTTGACGTCGACGACGTCAAGGAAGCGCTGAGGTTGATGGAGGCGTCCAAGGCGTCGTTGCACGAGCACGAGCACCGTGATGCAGGCGAGGACCGCAGTTCGCGCACGCGCATCTACCACCTCGTCAAGTCCATGCTGAGCGACGCTTTGATGGACATTGACGACGATGCGGCCGCGGACGACTTTGAGGAGACGCTCAGGATGGCGGACGTTCGGGACCGCGCGTTCGCGGCGGGCTTTACGCAGGACGAGCTCGACGATGCGCTTGCGGCGTACTCTGAACTCGGCGTCTTCTACCTCGGCGAAGACGGCGCGACCCTCACTTTCGCTTGATATGACCTATTGTTCCGTCCTCAGTCGCTTGTACTCTAGCTCACGGTGCGCAGATACCCCCTCCCTCGTTGTGTTGCTCTCTGTAATTCCTCTCAAGTCACCAGCGATGCGCGTCGCGAGCAACGGGGTGAGAGCGCGAGTACTGTCCATGTTCCCCCCCCCCCCCCCCCTGCTCGAACCAAATCCAACGGGGTATCGCACAAAGCCCACTCCACTTGCTCGTCGCGCCGAAAGAGAGACAGAGAAAACGCGTTTAGACCTGCGCCTGCTGCTGCGACGAGGCGGGCATCGAGTGCGCCTTGAAAAGGTACTGCTTGATGCCGTCTGTTTCCGCGCGCATTCACGGCATCAGTCTCGTACTCCAGATTGGCAAGGAACAATGAAGGAACGTACACATCTGGATCTCCTGCTTGGCCTGCGCGAGCGAGTGACCCTGTTCGCCATGCGAATGTGCCCAAACCTTCATTCCCCACCACGTCCCACATCAGCCACGTTGTTCGTGAGGAGAGTGGAACTCGACTCACATTCTTGTACATCCAAAGCATCGCCAGTCCCTCCAGCGCCCACCCGACAGTCGCCAACACGCAGAAAACACCCGAGACGATGTGTCCGCCCGCGAAGCGAGAGATGAGGTTGATTAGGCCTGCGGAGCCGGACGACGGGATGCCGACGAACCTGTTTGGTGGGGGGAGTTAGCTGGATGTTTGGAAAGGGAGAGCGAGGGAGGGAGGAAGGAGAGGGGAGACAAACATGTAGGCGCAGAAAGCGATGTGGAAGGCGCCGAAGAGGAAGAAGATGTAGTAGAAGAAGGAATATCTGTGGGAGAGGCGCGTGAGCGGGCGAGAGGGCGGGGGAAGCTCGGCAGTGAAGGAAGGCCGCACTCCTGCAGGGACGAATGGGTCAGCACAACTGCGACCGTAAGGTAAGAGGTTGAGCGCACCTTTGCGTAGGCGTTGTAGACGGGGCGGTCTACGAGAGGTCGAAAGTCAGCAGGCGTTGAGGAGAAGGAGCGAAACCGACGTACACCATAGCAAGAACGACAATGCTCCGATCACCGGCACATACATGATACCGCTTCCGAGATCTGTCGAAAATGAACAGCGTCAATTCTTCCTCCGTTGTAGGTAGAAGCGGCGTCCGCTTCGAGAGAAGCCCTCTGCGGCGCTAACACGCAATGAGGAACGCACCCGCGCCGCCGTTACTCGCGCCCGAGATGAGCAACAGAATCGCTCCGACGAGGTTGACGATCAGAACGAGGATGAGGAACATCCAGATGCGGTAGAGGGTGAGGACTGTCGCTTGGTGTTGTTGGGGGATCTCGTCCCTGCGCGAAGCCAGAATCCCGGTCAGCTCAAATTGGAAGCAAGTAAACACCGTACGTGAGCTGTGAGATGGCGAAGCGACGGGGACGCACTCGATGCTATGGAAGAGGAGAGGGAAAGGACCGGGCGGCCAGTTGTTGCGGCCGCTGCAAGCCTCGACTGTCAGTGCAGACTTGTCTCAAAGTCCCCGACGCACTCACTGCTTGCGGATGTGTTCCTGCTTCGCCTTGAGCGCAGATTCCCGGTTCTGTGAGCGGATGCGAGCCAGTAAGTGGGGCGGTCAAGGGAGAAGTCGCCGCACGAGCACAGGCGGCTCCACTAGGTGATGGGAGTTTCCGGACGCACCGCCAGTTCCTGCTCCCTCTGCTGCAGGTCCGCCAAGCGCGCCTGCATGTCCTCTCCTCCGCCGCCCCCTCCTAGCACCTGCGGGAGCGAGTACGTCGACCCGCCCGTCTTGAGCGACGCGTCGTACTCGTCGTGCGCATGTGACGCAAGTCCAGCCTGCACTGCCGGGTCTGCGAACGGGTTCTGCGGGTGTGTCAGACGCGTGATTAGCGGGAAGCGCGGTCGCGGGAGAGGAGGGGGTGTCTGGCGCCGTCCTGGCGGGCGGCGCGGCTGTGTATGTCGCTCACCGAGTCGAGCGTCTGTGGCTGCGGGTCTCTGAACGGATCTGCCATTGTGTCGGTGTTGTCGAGCGTGTCGAGGTGGTGAGGCGAGGCGATGAGACTGGGATTACAAAGCCGCGGCAATACCGCACTGAATACAAACTAGGTTGTAATGCTCCGTCCCAAACCAGCGCGACGTCGCCAACAACACCAGCTGCACCGACTGCGACCGCAAACGAGCAACGGCGACGCTGGACGTCGACCGCATTCGCAGCCCTGGACGGATGCTGCCAGTCTACCCGAGCTCCTCGTCCTGCAGCCCGCACTTGCAGACGACGCCCGCTTCGAGCCCCTCCTCCCTCGAATCACCTACCGCACCTTCTCCGGCCGCGCACTCGAGAAAGGCGAGTCTGCCTGGATTCCAGAGTTTGCCCTCCGATCCATGACTTCCTTCTTGCGCGAGCACTTTCCCGCAAATCCCACGCCTCCGCCAGTCGTGATCTGTTCAGACGCCGACGAACTCGTTTCGCTCAAGACGGCATCGCTCTTCAAAGCCTGTCGCTTCCAAGCGCCGCTGCTCATGGGGCTGAGGAGCTTCGTGGATTCGTTGGAGTATGAGGAGGGAGGGGAGGTGAGTAGTTGGACGCCCACTGTGGTCGAGTGGCCGTTGAGAGGAGACGGGGAGGACGACTTCTACCGGTATGTCGCCTTGCTGCCAGATACCCTCATCTTCATCATTGAAGACGTCTTCGCTCGATGTCGGCATGTGGGCGCAGGACGCGTACGAAGCGTTGACCTTCTCACCGCGCGCAGACACGGCGACGTAACAGAACGCATCCTCCCAAACTCCGGCTGGCACTGCTCGTGCGTCCCTCCCCTTTTCCTCCCTCTTCTCTCACTTACCCCCTCCTCGGCCTCACAGCTGATGCTTCCGCGACCCCCCTGACTTCGTCCTCAAAGCGACCGGCTACTCACTCGTCGACCGACTCGGGCCGCGTCTGTCTGCGCTTCTCGGACTGTCGAGGATTCATAACACGGTTTGTAAGGGAGTCGAAATGTTCCTACCTTGCGTGGGTGGTCGCATGCTCGCATGTCCGCAGGAGCAAATCAGCGGTCGACAACCCTTCCTACGTCGTCGAACACGTCGGCGAGTTGCGGTACCTCCGGCCGGGTCCAGGAAACTGCATACGGGAGGACGCGCCGAAGAGCTGATGTAGCTGTCAATAGAGGAATAGATGAGGCTGGTCCTCCGTTGTACGAGACTCTCTCAGCCGGACGGACAAGAGAAGCGGACACGAACGCGTTTCGAGAAGAAAAGGAGGGTAAAAGTCCGTGGCTCTAAACTGGCCCCGCCGTCTAAGCCGAATGCTCCATCACAACCGTGTGCAACTTGCCGTCCCTGACAACCGTCTTGAACTGTTCCGGCACCGGTCTCTCCACAAACACGCCCTCCTCCTCCCCTTCCTCTGGAATCGAGACGTTGATAGCCGAACACTTGGCAGTGACGATTTCGCAGTCGAGCGAGTCGCGTGAGAGGTACACTTGGCCGCCGTCATTGCCGTCGAGGAGGACGGTCGGGACCCGACCGAGTATTTGGACGGTGAAGGAAGGCGAGTTGGAGACGGAGAGGGAGGAGACGGTGCTGTCGAGCAGGATGGACGTCTTCGGGCAGTTGACTGCGGGGCGGGAGGTCAGCGGAGGGCGGAACTACGACTCGAAGGCCGACGTACCGAGCGAAATCGCGTTGACCTTGCCTTTGACCTGGATGATCGACGACTTGACGCTGAAGACGTTGACAGTCTGGTTGATCTCGGTCTGGTCAATCACGATAGCCCTGTCATTCTCGAAGTTTTCCTACGATCCCCGGGGACAGTCAGTCATAATTCTTTGCGAGTTTCGCTCGAACGGGCGCACGATGTTCCACTTGTTGCCGTCGAGCTCCTTCTTGGGCGGCTTTTTCTGCATCGAACCTGGCTTGGGCGCCTTCTGCGGAGCCTTGCCGCCTGCAGGTCCCCAACCTCGTCAGCGCGACTCCCTCGCCTATTACAGGTCGAACGAACGCACCGAGAGTCGAAGCCACGGCACCTGATCCGCGCAACTCGGGGTTCTTGTGCGTCATCTCGCTCTTGTCGACCTTCTTCAGGCCCTTGGTGATGCCCTCGCCCTGGTTGAGCTGCGCAAAGACCGAACTCATATCGCCAGCAGCCGCTGCGCCGGCAGATGCGGCATCGACGGGCGCGCTGCATGCGGGAGGAGGGGGAGGAGGTGCCGGAGCGGAAGCGGGAGGCGGGGGAGGAGGTGGAGGAGGAGGTGCGCCGGCCGAAGAGGCGCCAGACGAAGCGGACTTGTAGGTCGTCGGGTCGGTGCCCTGTAAGGAAGGGTGGTCAGGTTTCGTAAGCGAGAGAGCTGTCGGACTAGCTGCACACACCTTCGGGTTCCAGAAGAGGCCGGTCATGTGGTACTGCATGATGTACTTGCGCAGCTCCTCGAGCAAGGCGGCGAAGCTCCGAGCCCACTCGACCTGCTTAGGGTTCCTGCGAGCGGCGAGACGGTCAGGCGAGCCAAAGGAGGCAGAGTGTGAGCCAGATGCACGATTCCTTGTGCTCCTTGATTACGCGATTGACCCAGAACATGGCGCTGTCGCGGTGCTCGCCGACGAAGGGACCAGGCTTCTCGTCCTGCAACCCGGTGGACTGTCAGCTGGATCGTCGCTGCAGAGGTGCGAGATCGAAACGAACGAGGGTGACCCAGCCGAGCGCAGGCAGACCTTCGGCAACGACCGTCAACTGATTGCTCTCCTTGCTTGCTCGATTCTTCTCCCGCATGTCGATGGCGGCAAGAAGCGCAGTCTGGGTAGGCCCGATGACGGTCGGGTACTGAGGAGACGAAGTGGGGAGCTTCGTGCATTCCGACGCGAGCTGGACAAAGTCCTTCTGGGCGTGGAGGGCCTTCGCGACGTGCTGGGCCTGTCAATGTTGCTGAAGGATCAGCAGAAGTACAGCGACACGAGCGCATCTCGCACGCACCTGCTCCGCAACGAGGCCACCGAGCTCCTTGCTCAGACGCTCATAGGTCGCGAGCGGTCCCTCAATAAGCTCCTGGTACCCCTTGACAGCAGGCGAGACCTTCTCTTCCTCCTTCAGCGCCGGGGGCGGAGCAGCAGCGGCCGAAGCGTTCGGCGCAGAGGGGGCAGGAATGGCGGCGCCTTGGACGGCGTTCGCACCCGAGGGGAAGCCACCTGCGCTCGCGTGCGTGAGAGCGACGTCCTCAAGGCGGCTGACGGTGGCCTCGAGCCGCCGCAAGAGCGTAGTGAGGTTGTTGATGCCTGATGAAGTGGGGGGAGCGTCAGCGGGTGAGGGTGAGCGACGAGGGGCTTTCAAGATGGCGTGCGCCTGCTCACCAGAATGCGGCAGTCCTGCTACGCCCGACATGGCTATCCTTCAGTTGGACAAGCGAGGTCGAATTGTGGTAGGCGGGAAAAGGTGCGCCAAAGTCCCTCGCAGTAGGCGTGAGCGCCGCGACAACCTCGTGCGGGGCGCATGGCTCACTCTGCAGTCTCAGAATGAGCCCAGGGGCAAGGGAAGCAAGCGAGGGGAGCCCACGGATTAGCCCAGCTCTCCTCGTCCTGACAGGTTGGTATCGGTTCGAGTTACAGGTGGCTCGAATGCTCGGGAGAGACTGCAGTTGCGAGCGTAGAAGTACATTGTGACACAGCCTTGCGATTCGTTCACTCGAGACCTCTCCGCCGGATCGGCTCGCCCTTGATGACTGCGCCGAGGGAAGCGAGCGGTCAGTTCGGCTCGTGTGCGGCCGCCAGCGAAAGAGCTGCACTCACCCTTCTGCACCTCTGCGCTGTCCAGCGTCTCGTACTCGACGAGCGCGCGCGCAAGCCTTTCCAACTCGTCCTTCTTGGCCGTCAAGACCTCCCTTGCCCTGTCCTGCGCCTTCTCGATCAAGCCCTTAATCTCGCCATCGATGAGCTTCTGCGTCTCCTCCGACGGTGAAGGCTGATCGGAGTCGTTCATGTGCGCGACAGGGCCAATAGCCTCGGAGAAGCCGAAGCGGCGAACCATGTTCGAGGCGATCTGGGTCGCGTTCGAGATATCCGACGACGCGCCGTCCGTGACGTTCTCCTTGCCGTAGATCAGCTCCTCAGCAACGCGACCCTGGAGGTAAACAACGAGATATGTCAACGAAACAATTGACCAAACGGAAGAGAAAGCGCCGACTCACGCCCATCGCCACAGCGATCTTGGCACGGTATTCGGCGAGCGAATGCGACTGCACGTCCTTTTCAGGGAGCATAAGTGTATATCCGAGAGCCGCGCCACGCGGAATGACCGTGATCGAGTGAAGGGGATAGGCGCCCTTCGTGTACAGGGCGAGGAGTGCGTGTCCGGCTTCGTGGTACGCCGTCGCAAGCTTGTTCTCGGGCGTGATGTAGGCCGACGTGCGGGCGGCACCCATCATAATGCGCTCCTTGGCCCACTCGAAGTGACTCGGTCGGACCATGTCGGCATTCTCGCCCGATGCCTTTACGGCAGCCTGGTTGACAAGCGCCTGCAAGTCGGCGCCGGAGAAGCCAATCGTCCCGCGAGCGATGATCGAGAGGTCGACCTTCTGCTTGTCGTAAAGGATGTTCTTCATGTGGTGCTTGAGGATCTCCATGCGGCCGCGCACATCGGGGAGGGGTACGACGATCTGGCGGTCGAAGCGGCCGGGACGAACGAGAGCGCGATCGAGGGCGTCAGGCGTGTTGGTAGCACCGATTAGAATGATGCCTTCGCCGGTTGAGAAGCCGTCCATCTCGGTGAGAAGCTGGTTGAGCGTCTGCTTGTGAAAGCTCTGGTCCTTCGGCGAGCGCTTGCCGCCAACGGCGTCGAGCTCGTCGATGAAAAGGATGGCGGGAGCGTTCTTGCGGGCGGCGGTGAAGAGCTCGCGCACACGGCGCGCGCCGACGCCGACGTACATCTCGTCGAATTCAGATCCAGACGCTGAGAAAAAGGGCACACCGGCCTCGCCGGCGACAGCGCGAGCGAGGAGGGTTTTGCCGGTACCGGGAGGGCCAGTCAGGAGAACACCGCGAGGCAGGCGACCACCGAGTTTTTCGAACTTCTTCGGGTCCTTGAGGAACTCGACGATCTCGTAGAGCTCCGCCTTGGCCTCCTCGACGCCGTGCACGTCTCTGAACGTCGTTCCACGACGGTTGGGGTCAGACGGGTCGGGAGGAGCGGTCGGCTGGAAGGGCTGGCTGGCACCGCCAGCGCGCAAAATGCCGGACGAGTCGATCAGGAGGGACAGCAGCGAGAGCCTGCAACGACGAGGGTCAGCCTTGCTCAGATTCAGACAGCGAAGGCTGCACGCACAAGAGGAACGAGTAAAGTGCGGTGACCGCAAAAAACTTGAGCGCACGCCAGACCAATGGAGACTTGGGTTCCTCGACGATAACCCTGATCGGTTCGGGACTGCCCGCCTTCGCCGCCGAAGCGCCCCCGAATATGGACGACCAAGAGCCGTACGATCCGGCGGATGCAATCTTGGCCTCTCCGCCTTTGCCGCGCGAACCGCCGGAGAAGAGGGCGGAGACGAGGGCTGCAGGAGGGACCGGAGGAGTGGAAGTCGAGGTGACGGCAGGAGCGGGTGTTGCAGACGCAGCAGGGGCCGGTGTAGATTCAAGTGTCGTAGTGGCGGTTGCGGATGCTGGCGCGTGTTCGAGAACCGAGTTTCGTCGCTGGAGGGCCGTATTCAGCTTCTCGAGGTTCGAGGCGACTTCTTCCTCGGGTGCACCCTTGTAGGTCGACGAGACGAGAGTGCCGAGTGTCCGGAGGTATGTGAGGAAGCCCTCGTTGTCCTTGAGCGCCTCGACCTGCGTGGGATCCCGATTGTTGCTCCAAAGCCCCGTTACCTCCTCGTACAATTGCAACCCTTCGACCTCTTGTGCATACGTCTTCTTGTCGAGGTTGTAGATCGCCTGAAAGAGCTTCAGCTTCGCTTCGGCTGTTTCGGCAGGCGAGGTGGCCTTCGAAACGGCATCGCGGAGGTCGTCAACCTCGCTCGCCTCTCTCGCAGAGCGTACTGCGCGAGTCCAAAGGGAGTAGGGGGCGACGGCGGGGAAATTCGCAGGCGCGCCTGTTCGGCGATGAAAGGGGAAGAGCGACGATGAGGAGGAGCGGGGGAAGTGTCGCTGCTGAGGGCGCTGGCGCGATGAGAAAGTGCGCAAGGGTGGGATCAATCGCCGTGTGGCACTCTGTGCGTCATGCAGTACAGCGAATCCGTCAGCGCCGCCGCGATAGACTGGTCGACGAGAGCGGATCCTCACCGCCTGAGCGAAGTCCCGCAGGAACTCGCGGAGGAGGCCGGTTGGTCTGTGTCCAGCCGGAAGCATCTGCCTGAGCGTAACCTGAGCCTGTCGCTAGCACGGAGCAGTTGAGCGAAGTGGCGGATGCAGGCAAGTCTTCTCCGTAGCGACGACGCGGCCATCGAATATCGACTACACCCGCTTTGCTCTGCTGAGAGCACCAGTGCAGTCAGAGCTATCTCGCGATCGCTATAGGGAGGCGCGCGAAGCAAAAGGATCCGATGTCAACCTTAGTAATACACCCTGCGGACTTGCAGACTACTGCTCCTTGCTCTGCCGAGCTGACCAGAACCACCATAGCGCTAGTGCGCCGAAGATGAGCCATCGCACGTAGTTAGCTTCGGCGGGCGGCGCGTCTGTCGGGACGGGTGTGCCGGTAAGGGTGTGTCCTTGTCCAGGGAATGCTCCTGCTTCGCCTCCTGAACCGCCGACGAACTGCTTGATACCTGCTTCGATACTGTTGATAAAGTCATGTTAGTCAGAGCGAGGCGTCAGCGACTTGGGCTGGCGAGAAGCAGCTTGGCAGCTCTGGCGGAGCGACGGCCGGTACAGAACAGCACTCAAGAAACTATTGGACTCACGCTGATGCGTTCGCACCCTTCACCTCGTGAATCTTGCGCTCATTCTTGATGAACACGAACGTCGGCATGGCCCGCACGGAGTACGCCCGAGCGATTTCCTGCGCCGCATCGACATCTACCTTGCAGAATGTCGCTTGTCGATACTGGTTGGCGAGCTTCTCAAATGTCGGAGCGATGGCGTGACAAGGACCGCACCCTGATCCACCGAGAGCGAGAGTCAGCCGGAGAAAACCCACCCGGAGACAACCCAGCGAAACGAGGACGAGAGCCGAGAAGAAGTCGGCTAAGGAGGACGTGGGCGAGTCGGGCAGTCTAGATAGGCTCACAGGTCGCGTGGAAGTCAATCTGCAGGCGTCAAAGCGAGTGTAAGCGTGTTCAGGTCCTCCGAAAGATGAAATGGAAAGGCCAGTCCTCACCACGACGAGGCGCTCCTTCTTGGCCGCGAGAAGCTTGTTGAGCTCCATCAGGCTCGTCAAATGCGTTATGGCACTCATTTTAGCCCGGCCAAGCGGTGCGAGCGAGGCGAGATCGTCATCAAGGTCGAAGGAGGCGACGTCAAGGTCGCTCGTCCACCAGCCAGCGTACTCACGGCCAGAGACTCGCTGAAGGCGTCAGAGCTAATACAGGATGCGCACAGTGCCGCTCTCGCTGTATCTGATCCGCAACCCTCGGACTCTCGTCCTCGTCTCCTCCGACTACTGCCTCCTCTTCAAGCCGGCGCCAGCATCAAAGGTTTGCGATGCGGGCTCGTTGTCAATCGTGATGGAGCTGTTGCAGCGGGATGAGGTGGATCTAGAGCCTGCAGTGCTGCTGCATAGTCGTGTGAGCGGGTGTCTGGGGGTTCTTGCTGTAGGAAACGGTGCGCACGCTTCCGTGTTGGAGCCAAAGCGTCTAGCTGACACGTTCTTCGCAGAGATTTTCCTGTCAATCATCACCCACGCCATTCCCCTCGGTTCCACATACTCTCGCCCCTTCGACGGACCCGGTACCGAGCCGATCAACCGCATTCTCGCCGTCGACTTCTTCTGCCTAACTTCGCCTTCATTCGACTACCTGCATGCTCCCATTAGCTCCGCCGATTCCTACTCGACATCCCTTGGCAACGACTCGTTCGAAGACGCAGCCTCGCTCGCTTCGTCCTCCTCGTCTTCCCTCCGCACCGAGCCGACCCCGGCCGAACATCCCTGTCAGGGCATCCGCAAGATCCTTAGCAACTCCAGCTTTTACTTCTCGAGCGGACCTGAAGCGTTCGACCTGTCTACTCGGTTACAAGCGCGTCTCGAGAAGGCTCCGCAGGGCAAAACGGCGCCCGAGGCAGCGGATCGAGGCGGTGGTGGATTCGACGACGAGCCAAATCTCGACGGCTACGAAGCTGCTGAAGTCGACCACGATGCGCGGTTCCTCTGGAACACCTAC
Source organism: Rhodotorula sp. S30-09 (assembly GCA_023628235.1). Lineage (NCBI taxonomy): Eukaryota > Fungi > Basidiomycota > Microbotryomycetes > Sporidiobolales > Sporidiobolaceae > Rhodotorula > Rhodotorula sp. S30-09. The sequence continues at coordinate 130,711 of JAMALD010000004.1, forward strand.
CTCGTCGCGCCTATCCTTTCGTTCCGCTCGTCTCTCCCGCTCAATTTGCGCGAAGAATTCGATCGGCAAGGCTTCATGGTTCTCGCGATACAGGGCTATGCGGGAACCTACGACATCACCCTCGGCGGAGAGCCAGCGGTTCTCAGCCTGATAAGTCGACTGGGTTGGAAGCGGAGCGGGACTCGGTTTAACGTGCGAGGTGTTGACGACGATGGCAGCGTGGCGAACTTTGTCGAGGTGCGCATACGGCTATCAGCTTCTTTTTACGCCTGCTGAACCTCTTCAGCCAGACGGAGACGATCTTGCGCACTCGAGACCTGTGCTTCTCCTATGTCCAGACGCGCGGTAGCGTCCCACGTGAGCTCATCTCGTATCTGGCACGCGTCTGCACTTTGCTGACGGCCAAGTCCTGCAGTCTTCTGGGAAGAAGGCGGCAATCAGCCGTTCAACCCGAAGATTACGATCACTCGTCCCCTGGAAGCCTCTCTCCCCGCCTTCCTCCGTCACTGCGAAGATCTCATCGAACACTACTCGCGCTTCCACATTATCAACCTGCTCTCGACGAAAGAAGGCGAGGCGGCCCTGACCAACGCGTACGAATCGCATCTCAAGGTCGCCAAGGAGATGGACCAGAACGTCGCTGAGGGCGTCGGGATCACCGACTTCGACTTCCATGCCCGGAGCAAAATGGGCGGAATCGAGAGCGTCAAGTCGCAGCTGTCGAGGGAGGTTGGCGATGTCGAGGAGGATTTCGGAGCCTGCGTTGTGGGCGTCGACCAGGAAGGCAAGGCGACCCCAATCCTGACGCAGAAGGGCGTCTTACGCACCAACTGCAAAGACGTATGTACCAATTCCTTGACCCGTTCAGGAGTCTCGCCGAACCTTCCCATACTCGCAGTGCCTCGACCGGACTAACGCCGTGGAAGACTCGCTCTCCCGCTTCGCCATCGAAGACTTCCTGCGCAACACGCACCCCAGCTGGCTCGGGTCCGACGCAGCGCAGCTTTGGGCATCGCATCGAGTTTTGTGGGCGGATGTGCGTTTCTTCCTTCTCGTGCCAAGCGGGTCCGGTGCTGACACGTCTTCGCAGAACGGCGACGCGCTATCGAAGATATACGTCGGCACGGGCGCGATCAATAGCTCGTTCACGAGGTCGGGCAAGCGGAACCTGGCGGGTTTGCTGTCGGATGCGTCGAAAAGGTGCGCCAGTTCCGGACCTCATTGCCGTCGCATGGCTGACGTTGCGCTCTCAGCGTCAACCGCGTCTTCCAGCAGCAGCTCTTCGACAGTGGAAAGCAAAAAGCGATCGATGCGCTTCTCGTGCGTAATCCCTCTCCTTCGTCTGGTCCCGCTGCCAACTTGGCTCCGTCTGCAGGGCAATCTGGCCACGTCTCGCAAAGTCCGCATCTTCAATCCGATCTATGATACGCTTCGAGCTCGACTGCGCGAGCGCGCCTCGGAGTTCACCACCTCTGAACAGACGACGATCTGGGTCGGTACCTACAACTTGAACGGCAAGTCGCCGGGCGAGGAGAGTTTGATGGATTGGATGTTCCCAGTGGAAGGTGGGTCGCAATTACTAGCTCGCTTTTTCGGTGAGCTGATTTTCCGACAAGCAGGACCGGAACCTTCGCTGCTTGTCCTCGGCTTCCAGGAGATCGTGCCGCTCTCGCCGCAGCAGATCATGTCAACTGATCCCGAGAAGAAGTGCGTCAGGAGACAGATCCTGCGAGAGTCTCGCTGATGCGCCCAATCTCGTAGGCGTCGCTGGGAGCAGCACATCCTCCAGACGCTCGCCTCGCGCCCCGACAAAAAGTCCGACTACGTCATCCTACGGTCCGGTCAGCTCGTCGGGACAGCCCTCATCGTCCTGTGCAAGACCGAGATCGCTGGCGAGATGCGGAATGTCGAGGCAGCGATCAAGAAGGTCAGCTCGCTTTAGATGCTTCCTCCGTCGCACTGTGCTGACTGTTTCGCCACAGACCGGCGTGCGAGGTCTAGCAGGCAATAGTGAGCCTCCATCATCATCTCGCTCCCACTTCCATCCGACTCACAAACCTCGTTCGACTTGGCAGAGGGTGCCGTCGCTATTCGCCTCGACTACCGCGCCTCGTCATTCTGCTTCGTCACCGCCCATCTCGCGGCCGGACACAACAACGTCGATGAGCGGAACCAGGACTACTTGACGATCTCGCGGGGCCTGCATTTTGCGCGAGGCAAGACAATTGACAGCCACGAGTCAGTCTGGGGCGTATCTCCGCAGCTGCTAATATCTACTGACACCCTTCTCGCTCGCAGTAACGTGTGCTGGTCTCTCGACAGCAACTACCGCATCTCGCTTTCAAACGACGAGGTCCGCACGCTGGTTGAACACGACGACTACGACGCGCTCTACGTGGCCGATCAGGTAGCCCACTCTCCCTCACACCTCTCATTCCGTCACTGACTCAAGGTCGTTGCAGCTCAATGTCGCGATGCGGACGCGAGGGATCTTCCAGGGCTACCAGGAGGCTCCGCTGCTCTTCCGTCCGACTTACAAGTACGATAACGGCACGGATAACTACGATACATCGGAGAAGATGCGGATACCAGCCTACACGGATCGTATTCTCTACAAGGGCCCAGATGTGCGTCATCCACGTACATAGGAAGCCTGTTCTCGCTGACAAGCCTCCTTGCAGCTCGACTGCTCACGCTACTCAAGGGCCGAGCTCCGCATGTCAGATCATCGCCCCGTCTACGCCATCTTCCGCGCCCGCATCCGCACCGTCGACCAGGCGAAGCGCGCTGCGTTGCGGAAGGAGCTTCTGCAGGACCTCATCGCGAATCCTCCGGAAGACGCGCTTGAGAACCAACTCTCACAGGTCGATCTTAACGGCAACAAGACGCCGCGGAGACTACCGCCGCCGTCGGACGACCAACAGGCTTGGTGGAATGGCAAGGATGGAACGTTCGAGCCGCCCAAAGTTCCGCCGAAACCGCGCAACCTTGCCGTCTCGAACCCGTTCGACCCAGGCTTCCACAAGTCTTCGCCGACGACGTCAGTGTCGAACGGACAGGCAGCGCCTGCATCTTCTCAGCGAAGACCGCCGCCCGTGGTGCCTCGCAAAGCGATTCCGACGGGCGATCTTCTCGATCTCGACGACAGCTCGTCACCGGCTGCGGAGCAATCTGCACCATCTCCTTCAGCTGCGCCCACGTCCTTCCAAGCAGTCAAGCGGAAACCGCCTCCGCCAACTTCCCGCGCGGCATCGCCCTCTGTCAGCCGTCCCAGTGACCCGCTCGCCCCCGACTCATCATCAAGCGCATCTCGGTCGTCCTCCATCTCGAACGGGTCGAAGATGCCGCCGCCGCCTGTGCCGAGTCGACCGAAGGAGCAGGATTTGAGTGGGTCATCAACCCTGAGCGAGGTTGACAGCCATGCGACGGGCGAGAGCTGGACTTTCCTGTCTTGATTAGCGGATGTGCTGCAACGCAAGGAATGTCTTGCAGCTGCAAACCGATTCACGGAGGCTGCTTGCCAGATTGACATCGCGTCCTCGTCGACCTCCGCTTCTCGCGCTCTCGCCGCAATTTGCTTCACCTCTCGCTGCTTTTCGCTCCGTTGCGTGTGCCTCAGCTTTGTGCACATCATGAGTGACGACTGGTCCGCGTCGGCTGTTCAGGCTCTGCAGCTTCGCCTCGGTACGTCCACTCGACGCGTCCTCATCGCGCTGGAGTGTTGGCATCGCTGGCGTGCCCAGCAGGCGCTCCCTGTGTGATGGCGTGAGCTGACTATGCTCGGTGCACCGTAACAGCCCGTTCCAAGACTCAGGCGGCGAACCTGTCGGAGGACGAGCGTTCGCTCGTCGACCCCTTCTCTCCCATCTTTGTTTACCCGATCTACGGCGAGGAGGAGACCCTCTTCGGCTACAAGGGCCTGGTCATCGATGTGAGTACGCAGGCTGACGATCCTTCCCGCTCGGCTGACCGCCGCTTACCCGCACAGTACCGCTTCGCCTCAGGCAGCCTCAACCAGTACCTCAACGTCTCGTGGGATGCGAAGTTCCCCGAGACTGCGACAGTCAAGGCCGATGACCCTGAAAAGACTCTCTACGAGTTCATTCCGCCGTCTTACACCAAGTCGCTCGAGACGTTCCAGGAAACGGTCGAGAAGGATGCTCTCGACTTCAAGCCGCTGGGCAAGCGTGTGGGAGCCTATCGGATGAAGGGAGAGGATGGGATCATCAAAGCTGGAAAGGGCAAGGGCAAGGCGAAGAGTCAGGCCGGGCCTATCCTGCCTGACCGATCCTGGGAGGATATCGACAACTTTGAGAACGACGGTGAGGATGGCGTGCGGTACGAGGCGTACTGGACGAACTGGGACACGCCGGGCTTCAAGGAATACCACCGCAAGATGCAGATCTTCGTGCTGCTGTTCATCGAGGGTGCCTCATACATCGACGAGGAAGATGGCCGATGGGAGTTTGTTACTTTGTGCGTGCAGACTTCCGCTGTCGAGTTGCCACCGACTAAGACGTTGCACTCGCAGGTTTGAGCGACGGAAGAAGGGCGAGTCGACGTCGTATCACTTCGTCGGCTTCGTTTCTTTCTACTCCTTCTTCTGCTGGCCCGACACGAAGCGCCTTCGTCTTGCGTGCGTGCAACGTCCAAGCATGGAACCACTTCCTAGACTGATCGAGATCTGCGCAGCCAATTTGTGCTTCTTCCGCCCTGGCAAGGCCAAGGTCACGGCTGCGCGTCCCCCTCGCTCTGCAGCCAGCGAGATGCGCGATGCTGACTTCTCCATCGCTGCAGCCGCGCTCTACTCGCTCTGCTATCGCAACATCCTCTCACGTGACGAGATCAGCGAGTTGACGGGTGCGGCACGACACTTCCTTGAACCCTCCGTCTGTGCTCATGCCGTTCTTCCGTAGTTGAGGACCCGTCCGAGGCGTTCGAAGACATGCGCGACAAGTGCGACCTCTATACACTGATCTCGACGAACGCGCTCAGCGGGTTGAAGGCTCCCCTAGATCGCCAGTTCACCGAGACGGTGCGCAAGAAATACAAGCTGGCAGACGTGCGTCCCGGTCCATCTCGCTTTCTCAACACTGCGGCTGACCGTGACCCTGCAGCGACAATTTTACCGACTCGTCGAGATGATGCTCTTCCTGACGACCGACCCGAACGACGAAGCGCAGCAACGAGCGGTTCGGCTCACGGTCAAGAAGCGGCTATACCTCTTCAACAAGGAGCAGCTGCTGCAGATCGAGGACAAGGAGGAACGCAAGGCGAAGCTGCAGGAGACGTTCGAGAGCGTCGAGGCGGACTACCAGCGCTTGACGGCCAAGTTCGTCTCGTAACTAAATCGCAACACAGGCTTGTATGGTTGCGAGATTACGCGGAGTTCCAGCTTCGCGCGAGAGGTTGCAAAGTAGCTACAGGTATCAACAAAGAGAAAAGCGGTATGCGGGGAAAGTCTAATGCGAAGCGGAACTTCCAGTGTCCCTGATGCCAGGGTTCGTCACCATCGGCGACGCCGCGCCCGCGAGAGGAATGCCCTCCTCCATCATCACCGCGTCGTCTTCGGGACTGCTGGTGTCGCCGAGTAGGCCGTACTCGCTGTGACTGCGCTCGGTGCGGAGGAGCTGGCGGAAACGGCCTCCGCGACGACGGCTCCTGCCTGACCTGTCGACAAAGAACGTCTCCCAGCCGACCTTGACCATCTCGACGACGGCGCCCGTGAGCTCGGAGATCGCGCCTTCGCCCTTATCGAACGCAGCGTCATCGGGACGGCGAGCGAGACGAGGGCGGCGCCAAAAGCGGAGTGTGAGGGACGAGGCGACGACCGAGACGGAGGAGAAGGCCATGGCTGCGCCCGCCATCATCGGATGGAGATGCAGGCCCCAGGGAAGGAAGAGGCCCATGGCGAGAGGGACGCCGACGAGGTTGTAGATGGTCGCCCAGAGGAAGTTGAGGCGGATTTGGCGGAAGATGCGGCGGGAAAGGTCGAGCGCAGCAACCACGTCGAGCAAGTCGGCCCTCATCAGGACGATGTCGGCGGCTTCCATCGCAATGTCGGTCCCGGTGCAGAGAGCAATGCCGACGTCGGCAGCAGCGAGAGCGGGCGAGTCGTTGATCCCGTCGCCGACCTGCAGGCGGGACAGTTAGTCGCGGTGTAAGGTGGTTGATGTACAGGGAGGCAGACATACCATGGCAACACGGTGACCTTGGTGGCGGAGCTTCTCCACAAGCGCCTTCTTGCCGTTCGGGCTCATGCCAGCCTGCACATGCTCATGAGCAATCCCAACCTCGTCCGCAATGGCCCTCGCCGTGCGCTCCTGGTCTCCCGTCGCGAGCAGCACCTCGATGCCCATCCACCTCAACGCATCGATAGCCTGGCGCGCTTCGGACTTGATCTGGTCGGCGAGCGAGACGATGCAGGCGAGCTGGCGGTCGACAGCGACGAGGATACAGGTGCGGCCGAGCGACTCTTCGCGCTCGCGGAAGGATTCGTGTGCGGTCGGAAGGGCGATAGAGCATTGCTGCGTGAGGAAGGCGACGTTCCCGATCTCGATGCTATGCGTCGAGCGGCCGGTGCCGGCTGTAGGCGAGAGCGAGGGAAAGTGGCCAGACACGTCGCAGCGAATGCCGCGACCGGTGAACGACTCGAATGCCTTGACCTCAAGCGACGACGGGACCTCGGACAAGCCGAGCTGGCGCAAGCCCCACTGCGCAACGGCTTTGGCGAGCGGGTGCTCCGATTTGGTCTCGGCGGCGGCAAAGAGCAAGATCGCGTCTTCCTGCCAGCCAATGCGGCTGCCTAGCTCCTCGGTCGTCATGAGCCCCGTGCGCTCAACCCACCGCACGCCGACGACGTCGAGCTTGCCGAGCGTGACTGTGCCCGTCTTGTCGAGGACGATGCGGTCAACGCGGTGACTCGCTTCGAGTGGGCCTGCGCCTTTGATCAGGATGCCGTTCTGCGCGCCGACGCCTGTGCCGACCATGACGGCTGTCGGAGTCGAGAGGCCGAGCGCGCAAGGGCAGGCGACGACGATGACCGAGATGCAGAGGCGGAGGCAGACCATGAACTTGGTCGCGCCATGCTCCTCGAAGACGTGCGGGAGGCGAGGCGAGAGGTGCGCGATGACCATCCAGGCCACGAAGGTGAAGAGACCGAGCGAGATGACGACGGGGACGAAGTAGCCTGCGACGGTGTCTGCGAAGGCTTGGATCGGCGCCTTGGACGTCTGCGCCTCCCCGACGAGGTGGACGATCTGGGAGAGGGCAGTGTCTTTGCCGGCGCGCGTCACCTTCATGTCGAAGGTACCCTTGCCGTTGACGGTTCCACCAATGACGGCCGACTCGACGCTCTTGGCGACCGGAACAACCTCGCCCGTCACCATACTCTCGTCGACCGCCGACTCGCCGCGGATGACGACTCCATCGGCCGGAATCTTGTCCCCTGGAACGATCTTGACCACGTCGCCGACCTGGATCAGCTCGGTCGGGACCTTCTTCTCCTTGGTGCACTCGGGATTGATGTAGATGATGGCTTGCGACGGCGCGAGGCTGAGGAGGCGACTGAGAGCGGTACTCGTCTGTCCCTTCGCGACGTTCTCGAGGTAGCGACCGAACGAGATGAAGGTGATGAGCATCGTGCAGGTGTCGAAGAAAACCTTCGGGTGGAAGGACGGGTCGCTGGCGAAGGGTGCGACGAGCATGACGAGGACCGAGTAGAGGAAGGCTGCCGACGTGCCGAGGACGACAAGGACGTCCATCGTCGCCGACTTGTGCTTGATGGCCTTCCAAGCCGAGCGGTAGAAGCGAAGGCCGATGCCGAATTGTACGGGCATGGTGAGGAAGAGGCAGATGGTGTCTCCGAGGTAGACGCCGCGAACAATGGCGAAGTTGACGAGCGGGCGGAGGAAGGGGATCATGGGCAGGATCATCGAGATGAGGAAGACGGGGAGGCCAAAGGAGACGGAGCGGACGAAGGCGTGCTTCCACTCTTGGATCTCCTTCGTGCGGGAGAGGGATTGCAGCTGCACCGCGCTGTTCTCGTCCGATGCGAGGGTTGCGTCGAAGCCGACGTCCTCTATCAGCTCGACGATATCTCGAGGACCGGCGACGATCGAGGGGTCGTAGGTGACGCGCGCGCGCTCCGTGGCGAGCGAGACGACTGCTGAGATGATACCGGGAACCGAGCGGAGCGCGTTCTCGATAGAGGCAACGCAGGCGCCGCACCTGTTTCCGCCGGCACGGTCAGCGGGCTCAAATCTCACGGCAAAGGGGAGCGAGGACGCACGTCATCCCGTAGACCTGCAGCTGCACCGTATCCGCAACGACAGGCGCTATCGGCGTCGCCTCGAAGCCCATGTCCTCGATTTCCTGCGGCCGCATGTACCGACTTGATCAGACCTCGGGAGTCGCGGAATAGTGAAAGATCGCGCGCACTTCAGCGACTTTCGCGGGCGTCCAGCGGTGTGGGTCATACTCGACGACTGCTCGCTCGGCTCTGCGGGCGCGAAAAGCGTGAGCGAAGGAAGTTCAAGCGGTCCTCCGGGAGGAGAGGACGAGAGGAGGGACAAAAAGGACTCGCAAGAGCGCCACCTTGATGCTCGCAATGCCCTCCTGGTCCTTCAACCCACTCTCTATACTCGCCACACACGCGCCGCACGTCATCCCTGCGAATCCGGGACGAGGCTGATGTGAGCAGATCCGCTTCCTCCTCCTCGCGGCGGGGGCGGACGAGGTGGAAGCCGGACTCACCCTCGACTCTGAGCTGGACCGTCTCGAGTCCAGTCACCTTCTCCATGCCGTTTGAGCCGAACGAGAGGACGTCCAGGTCCTCGGCGTCGTCGAGGAGAGGTGCCGAGGATGCCATGGTGAACTCGGGCGAGGGAACCGCGGGTGATGAACCCCTTCCACCTCGCTCGGAGCGGGTGCCACAGCCTATCCTCGAGTTCTGAAGAGCAGTAGTAGCGCGCACTCCCGACTCCCGTAGCAAGCGAGCGTGTCTGAGCGAGGCGAGCGAGTTCTAGAGGAACAAACCCTCGGGGATGGCGACTCGGAGAAAACGGGGGGGGGGGGTTGGAACAAACTCGCGCACCGCCAGAAAAGTAAACCCCTCCCCGCGCTCTCACTGGATCTCTCTGAACAATTGCTCGAGTGCGATGCAAAAACGAGGGCGGGTTGCGAGTTGCAAGGGGACGAGCCCCGATGAGGGAGAGCGGAACGAGGAGGAGAGAAGTGTCTGTCGAGGGCGGTGCTGGTGGTGACAAGGGAGCGAGGGAGTGGGTTACAAGCGGTGAGTTAAGGGAGTGATGCGAGGGTGGGAAAAGGGGAGAGAGAGGGAGAGGCGATGGGGGTATGTATGAGCGACTGTGCCGAGTGGGCATGCGGCTTGGGCCAAGAAGAAGCGTGGTATAAGGGTCTCCTGCGTTTTGCTGCGGTTGAATGCGAGTAAAGGTCGTACGAGTCGAGTCGAGTCGAGGTTGCGCGAAGAGAGGCACAGAGGAAGACGACGAAAAGGAGAGGACGCCGACGAGATGCGGCTTTTAGGGTGGGTGAGCGCGGGGGGGGGGGGGGGGGGGGGGGGGGGGGGGAAGGGCAAGCCCACCCCAGCGGGTTCCCTGGCAGTCCCGAACCCCCCCAACGATGAAAC